>JANAVB010010791.1:7907560-8402079 GCA_029216955.1 Iris pallida
CACTAGGACACACTAATATTTCATAGGGCGTAAAACACAACCAAAAGTTGATTTGGGATGGTTGTGATTATGCCAAATATGATTGAAAAACTAATATTAATCATATTATAAACTAGTGAATTTTTCTGAAGTAGTCCTTTCTAGAACTTTTGAATTTTGTTACTATCCAAAACATTCATAAATATAAATACTATTAAAATCTAATATAGAGAATATTTATTCATATCTGTATATAGTATCCATGTTTTACTTCAGGAACGGAAACAGGTAGGTGGGGGAGGGGGCAATACACTAGGCCACGTTTGGTTCGCGGAATCATGGTATTGGAAAGGGAAAGTCATTCCTTTCCTGTGTTGGATGCCAAAGAAAACGTGAAAAGGAAAATGATTCTAACATAAAAGGAATATATGGGGGAAGTGCTTCCATCTACCCACCCAATGATTCACTTTTCCACCCTAAAGATTCACTTTTCCTCCCAATTCTCTTAGCTTTCCAAACACTGAAAAGAAAATTGATGGAAATTGTATTTTCCAAAGAAAAAAACAACGGCCTCATTTGGTTGGCAGAATCATGGGGTTGGAAAAAAAAGTCATCAATTTCCTATGTTTGGATGTCAAAGGAAAGTATGAGAAAAGAAAATGATTCCCATAGGGAGGAAAATAAGAGGAAAAGTGGTTCCCCCCCATCAAACCAAGGATTCACTTTTCCACTATAGGGATTCAGTTTTCCTTCTAATTTCATTGTCCTATCCAAACACCAGAAAGGAAAATGGACAAAGAAATTGCAATTTTCCAAGGAAAAGGAATTGATTTCCTGTCCTTTCCGCGAACCAAACGAGGCCTAAGTATTTTATGAGAAATTCAAATTACAAAGTACCTTATGAAGATTTTCAAATGTTAGTGGGTTGGGGTCTTGTATGGATTCTTTTTTAACTGTTGTTTGTATATGAATCCTAAGTATTTTATGAGAAATTCAAAATTACAATGTACCTTATGAAGATTTTCAAATGTTAGTGGGTTGGGTGTCTTGTGGATTCTTTTTTAACTGTTGTATATTAATCCATGCCATGTCCATACCCAAAGCCGTGTCTGTGCAAACTATGCCTAGTTTGGTTCCCAATTGAAAAAAGGATCGTACGTACTGCCGACCTTTGAGCCAAAACGGCAAATGGCAAATGGAACATGGACGGTTACAGCATTTTCCATTTTCGGCATACAACGCGAGCAAAAGCAACAGACGCCACCAGATGGTGGTCCAGTGGTAGCACTAGTAAGCGAGGAGACGCCATTTGGCATCTGTGGTTTGGAATGGAACTTTTGGTGCTTCAAATGGGAACCAAACTAGACACGGACCATGTCATGTAGTCGGCATGTATAGGAGTCGACACGGACGCTCGGGAACCCACCAAAAATCAACGCCGTGTCCGTTTTGTACCATTCTCGCAGTGCAACACGGTTCCCGGACTATTCTACAATCCCAGATACATCAAATTCTCAGCCAATCAAACTATTCTACAATCCCATACATCAAATTCTCAGCCAATCAAACTCCATCACTGATGATGAAATTCCAAATAAATAACAAATAACCCCCCCCCCCCCCCCCCCCCCCCCCCCCCCCCATATTTCATTTATAAGTAGAGGGGTTTCAGATGAGTTCTTTTGATATAAAACTATAAATTTGCCTAAAATAAACATTAGGGAGAAAGAAAAAAAAACTAAATGTAGATACAAACCCATTTACTAACCATCAGAAGAAGAAGAAGAAGAATCGAGAACTTCATTCTTCTTCTTGTACTCTCTAGCCTTCTCCATGGCGAGCTTCACCGAGTCCGGCACTTCCTTAGCCGGGTCACCGCCGGAAGTCGACTCCTTCTCCTTCTTCGACTTCCGGTAAGCTGCGGCCTTGGCCAGCGCTAGCTTCACCGGGTCGGCGGGCTCCGGATCCTCCTCCTCCGGCGACTCGGCGACGGAGGAGGAGGATCGGAGGGGTTTGAGTGATTTGAGGACTTTTGGAGGGAAGAAGAGCAGTTTCGTTGTGGAGGTCGTGACAACATTGGGAGAGTGAAAAATTGGGGGTCGGAACAGCAGGACTAGCCATGAAAATACATCAATCAATTTTGGTGGCGGGCTTTAGGTACTAATACATGAGGAGGATAATGGGTACTGTGGTCTCTCTGTGGTTTCCTTTTAGATTTTTTTTTGAGAATTTTTGACTTTCTTCCCACATTTAATATAAATTTGTACTTAAATTTTTTATTATTATTAGACTTGCATTCTATCTTTTATCACAGAAAATATATTTTTTTGTCACAAAAATTATTTTTTGCCAAGAAAAAAAATTTCATGACCAGAAGTTAAATGTAAATCTAATAAACACAAAAATGGAATGTAAGTACAAATTTTCTATTAAGTGGGACGAAAGTCTAAAAAGAAAATTTTCTTTCTATGATATATGGCATAGTTTTTTTTATTTTTTCCAAAAAAAAAATTATGTTAGAACCTGTTTAGTAAACAAATGTGAAATAAAATTTGAATGTTCACTTTTATGGATAAAAAATGTATGAAAATTCAAGGCATGTTCCTTTTACTTTCATAGGTAGAAAGTCATGTCCCTGATAGGAGATAAATGTGTTTAGTTAGATAACAAAGTGAGAAAGCGGAAAGTATATTACAACAATAGTGAATGGTAATTAATTTATAATATATTAACATAATTGTTAATACTAATAAATTAAAAAATTAATTAAAAATTATGAAATTACTAATACAAATAATTAATATTGATATATATTTTGGTTAATTGCTTAATTATCCTAATTTTATAAAATATATATGCTAATGTGATAATTAACTATTATTATTATTATCTTTAACTAAGTAGTTATTATTTTGAGTTAAGTATTTACGTTTGACTTATAACTAGTTATGGAAAAAGTTATACTTCAATATTTGTTACTTATATATTAAATATTTAACTAGTTATTTATATGTTAAATATTTTAAGTTAATTATTTAAATTAACTATTACTATTATATACTTAATATTTGTTATTTATTTAATTAAATATCCTACCAACTTATACTTTTAGTACAATATTAATAAAAATATTTATTAAGTAATATTCAATTACTTAGTAATTACTAATTAATTCTTAATTATATATCTTAATTATTTTGATTAACAAACAATAATTAAGTTAAGCATATTAATTAACTAACACTAATTAACATAAGACTACTTGATTATTTATGAATATTACAACTAGTTAACTAATTAATTGATTACTATTAATTATTATTATTAAAGTAATTTAAGAACCTACTTCATTCTACATTTTTTTCAAAAAAAATGGAATGTGGGAATGGTGGATTAGAGGGGGACAGGGGGCAACAGGATTTGGGACCATCATGATTATTCCAAACCCAAACCCTAAATTCAGTGTTCACAAAAATTCACCACTTTTCGGATTTTAACCATATCACTCTCAAATCATGTTTACCAAACAGATGGTATACTAAAATAAGAGTATGTTACAAATTTGTAACGTTATGTGCATGACAAGTGAAGGAATCATATATTGGATGTTGGATCATTTAATTCATCCCTACCCTATGTTAGGCATTGTGTCACATCCTGCTCCCAGAATACGGTAAGTCAGTCGAGTACGTAATTAATTTTGGCACATTTATTTTGATAACATTAACAGCATCTTCGTGGTTTAGTTTTTTTTATATTTTCCAGCAAACAGATACACCCTCAAGCTTTCCAATGTCTGCTACAAAGATTTCTGTTTATCCAAGCCACTCAGCAACACCACATGAAAAGCTTTTAAGAAGTCTCCCAAAAACAAGTCTGAAGAAAAGACAGCGCATACTCAAAGATTGCTCTCAAGATTCTAGTTTTTAGAATCCGTTCAAGGTCTAGGACTTTCTTTGTAACACTCAAGGTGGATGACAAACATAAGCCCCTTCTGTTTTTTAAATCAAATCAATATCTTCAGAAACGGAATACCGACGGCGTACCGCCATGTACCGACGGTATACCGAATTCTTCATAAGAAAACTCTCTGTGACGAAACTCGGCATACTGACGGTACACCGCTATGTACCGACGGTATACCGTTTCTAAACAAGAGAAAACTCTCTGTGCCGAAACTCGGCATACCGACGGTACACCGCTATGTACCGACGGTATACCATTTCTGAGCAAGAAAAACTCTCTGTGACGAAAATCGGCATACCGACGGCATACCGTTGTGTACCGACGGTATACCGGTTTTCTGCTTAGAAAACTTTATGTGAAGAAAGACGGCGTACCGACGGTATACCGTTTCATACCGTCGGTATTCCGATCTCTCTTATTTTGATTTTTGAACGGACAGATGTCAGCATTAAATGCTCCAACGAATAGATTTATCACCGTTACCTCTCAGGAACAGTATGCCGACGGAATATCGTTCCATACCGACGGTATTCCGTCAGCCTTGTGTTTGGAGCATTAAATGCCTAGTTCTCTTGGTTCTCTATTTAAGGTGGTTGTGTCTTCTCTTTAAAGACATCCACTTGAGCCTTAAATTTTCTCAACAAACAAAAGAGCCTCTCCATTACTACTCTACCCAAAAGCTTTAATTTGTCATCCAACCGAAGAGTGCTAGAGTATTTCAAGAGTTGTATGCTTCGATCTTCAAAGTGTTGTGGAAGATCAAAGTTATTTTTCTTTTCCATTGAAGTTGGCGAGCCTTTGTAAGAAAACTCGTGTATAAGAAGTTGGCGAGCCTTCGTAAGAAAACTCATGTGTAAGAAGTTGGCGAGTTCTTCGGATCCAAACTCGTGTGTAACTATTTACTCAATAGTGGATTAAGCCGGAGAGAGTTCCGGGACTGGAGTGCCCCTTGGGAGGATACCAGGAAACATCTAGTGTTTGAATCTCTATCTCCTTTACTCTTTATTAGAATAGTAGTAAATTGTTTGGTAATTATTTTATTACACTATTCACCCCCCTTAGGGTTCTACAATTGGCATCAGAGCTTTGTTCTCTTGATTTGGACTTGTCACGCACCAGAACCAGAATATTGGCAAGTGGGGACGGACAAGGCCAGCTACGTAATACCAAAGTACACCAGTACTCTGAAATCACGTATAAGCTGTCAAGACATGGGGGTTACTTCTACAAGCCAACAGTCGATCCTAGGTTAAGCAATCCTAGGTATCTCAATCACAGGCAATTATACAAGGAGCAAGAAGTATGATCATCAGACATACAATAGTAAAGCGTCCCAAACCATTTATACATGGATGATCATGAAACTAGTCATACAAAATAGAGAACTAGCAAGAGTAAGTCATACATGATAAGCTCTAGCTATAGTCTAGAATACGCACATCATGTCTAGGCCCGTAGGCTAAATATCAAGAACCAAAACACGAGCTAAACACTGCTCGGAGGCTAAATGCCACAAAAGAATAATGTACATATTAAGTGGGAGAATGAAACAAGAAACCCACCCAGGTACTCTGGTGCTCCGGATGGTCACCGTCGAGTAGATGGTACGGAAGATCCTCTAGGATCCTCTATTATATCTTGTCACGCCCCAGATCCAGAATACTGGAGAGCGGGGGCAGACACAGCCAGCTATGTATATAGAAGTGTGTCACGACCTGCACCCGGATATACGGGTACGAATACGTGGGCCACGCCCAACCTACGTCGCAGTATCGACGGTAGAGCGCTGTCAAGTACCCTATACTAACTACAACATCTAAAGATCCATAACTAAAAATGTACTCATGTCACATCACGAAACTAAGGAAGATAAGACAAAAATAAAATAATATCATAGAACAACTAGAATCTACAAGGATCATAAGACAGGAAATAAAGAAGGAACAACAAAACTAACTAAGGATAACTACCAGGCAACTCACATAGAAGAATAGTGAGATCCACCTCAGCTAGCAACATCATGAAGTCTAATACTGAGGGCACAACTACTCCTAAAATTTTGTCAACATATCCAGTCAGGATGGAATGAACACAAATCTCAAATAACAATTCTAATTAGACGATATTGAAAATATAGCAGTAAATAGAGAATATACAAGAAATCATGAAATGTTCATATGAGTATCATGGCAAGGTAAGCTGTAAATCTAGAGCTAGAACAAGGCAAGTAAAACTGATCATGGCATGTACAAGAATCAAGAATCATCTATCTAAGTGTGTGAGTACTAGCTATAATACGTGGCCGGCTTGGGAACTTGCACAATAGTAACAGGCCTGGCTAACCATACGTGGGGTGTATGATCAACACTCACAATCAATAGGTGCACAAGGGGTGCACAATAGGCTTTAACCACATATCTACACTAATACTCCCTGTCCCCGACTAGTATAGTGGATCCAACCATGACACATCATGACACGCGATTCTCCGATAGGGTAGCTAGCCTTCGCAGGAATCGTGTCTATACAATGCACAAGGAACAAGAAAGACTTGCACAAGATATACCAAGGAATGCGAGGAATAACATCTCATGACGGGATCCAGAGAAATACCAATCCGTGTGAAAATGTGTCAAGAGAACAAGGATATCTACACTAAATACAAGAAACATAGACGATATCATAAAACAGAAATATTATCAGAGAATGTACTCGCCTGCGATCTGGTGGAATATGTCAACTGAGTCCTAGAACAGTGCCTCAAGGACCTATAGGTGGAATACTGTATCAATATAAGAATTTGGAAGTAAAATCAAGTCATACTAAGTCAAACTAGGTCAAGGCAAGTCAAGGGTTGACTTACCCTTGACTTACATTGACTTTGGTCAACTGGTCAACTCTGGTCAACTCTAGGTCAAACTTGACTAACGTTGACTAACAATTGACTTTGGGTCAACTGGTCAACTTCGGTCTAGTTCTAGTCAATTTTAGGCTACGGTTGACTTCCGGTTGATTTTTGGTCAAAATAGTCAACTGTGGTCAACCAAGGTCAAAACTAGTCTAACCTAGGTCAATATTGACTCTACTTCGACGTTCAGTCAAAGCAGTCAACCATGGTCAAACAGGGTCAAAGCTAGTCTCTATAAACATCTACAGGGTCAACACATTCAATTTCAGTGGTTGTGAAATCACTGGAATCGATGGATCTCAAAATACAACAAAGAATAAAGATTATAATAATAGGGTAAAAACCTACAGATGTTGTCGGATGGTGAAATAACCATTACCAACGTGTCCAGAATGGTCAATTCATCTAGGATAGCCTATTCATAAGTTCAATTTGGACATAGGGGCAAAAGGTAATTTCGAGTCAAAACGGTGCCCGTGTCGGATCCGTTTTGTACCGAAAAATGCGCAAGAATACTAGTCTACTAATCCTAACAAATTATATGTCCACGAATCCAGAATGACGATACGAACCCAATGGTATATTCAGAATTGGATTCCGCTGATCCGATCTCAAATTGGTCCATTGACCAGGACATTAAAATTTCGATTTGCACGAAAAAGCGTATCGGAGCCAATACTGGCTTGGTAGCTGTTATTGTAAGAAAACTCTACCAAGTGCAGATGATCTTCCCACGATCCTCCAAACTCCAAAACACAAGCTCTCAACATATCTTCAAGTGTCTGAATAGTCCTCTCAGATTGCCCATCAGTCTGGGGATGATAAGCTGTGCTGAACTTCAACTGGGTTCCCAAGCTGTCATGCAAACTCTTCCAAAAATGTGAAGTAAAACGAGTGTCTCGGTCAGAAACAATGCTTACCGGTACGCCATGAATCCGGTAGATGTGCCGCATGTACAATGCTGCCAACTTCTCAGTGGATAAACCAACTTTGAAGGGGATAAAGTGAGCTGACTTGGTTAGTCGGTCCACTATTACCCAGATGGCATCCTTCCCTCCTTGGGAACGAGGCAGTCCTGATACGAAATCCATCGTGATGTGCTCCCACTTCCACTCTGGAATGTCCAGTGGTTGTAGAAGTCCTGCAGGTCTTTGTCTACTAGCCTTCACTTGTTGACAGATCAAGCATCTAGCAACATACCTGGTGACATCTTTCTTCATACCACTCCACCAGACAATAGTGCGCATATCCCGATACATCTTATTGGCTCCAGGATGTATGAATATTGAGACTGATGCGCTTCCTTCATCAACTCGGTCCTCAGTTCGCCAGACGGTACACAAAGCCTCGTACCATTCTTCAGAGCTCCATCACTGGCGATTGAGAAACCCTCCAGTGTTCCTGCTAACACTTGATCTTTCAGCTTGCAAAGTGCCTCGTCTTGAAACTGCGTCTCCTTGATCTTGTCCATCAAGTTCGAGCTCACTTGCAACTTCATCAACACAGAATCAGAATCCAGTTCCTTCCGTCCAGGCAGTACAATCTCCAGTTCAAGCTTCTCGATGTCCTCCAGCAGATGCCTCTCCTTGGTTAAGAACATCGCCACTGGGTATCGACTAAGTGCATCAGCGACCACATTAGCCTTACCCGGGTGGTATTGCAAGCGATGTCGAAGTCCTTCATTAACTCCAGCCATCGCCTTTGCCTCATGTTCAACTCCTTCTGGGTGAAGACATACTTCAGACTTTTGTGATCTGTGTATATTTCCACCCTCTCTCCATAGAGATAATGCTTCCAAAGCTTCAATGCAAAGATCACTGCAGCAAGCTCCAGATCATGAGTGGGATAGTTCTTCTCATGAGTCCGTAATTGCCTAGATGCATAAGCAATCACTTTCCCATGTTGTTGAAGAACGCAACCCAGTCCTTTGCCCGAGGCGTCACTATAGATTGTGAAACCACCGGATCCTGCGGGTAGCGCAAGGATTGGTGCAGTAGTGAGCCTCTTCTTCAACTCCTCGAATGCTGCTTGGCAATCTTCCGTCCAGATGAACTCTTCATTCTTCCGAGTCAGCTTCGTCATTGGTTCAGCAATTCTAGCAAAATCCTTCACGAACTTCCGATAGTAGCCCGCCAAGCCCAAGAAACTTCTGATTCAACAACTGAGCTTGGGGTACCACTTCTCCACAGCAGCTATCTTCTTAGGATCTACCGAAATTCCTTCTCCTGTGACAACATGGCCAAGAAAATCCACCTTGTCTAGAAAGAATTCACATTTGGATAGCTTACCATATAACTTCTCTTTCCTCAAAGTTTCCAGAACTTTTCTGAGGTGCTCTTCGTGCTCCTCCTTCGTCTTTGAATAGATCAATATGTCATCAATGAAGACGACGACAAACTGGTCTAAGTATTCATGGAAAACCTTGTTCATAAGGTTCATGAACACCGCAGGAGCATTTGTCAGACCAAACGGCATAACCAAGAATTCAAACTGCCCATACTTGGTGTTGAATGCCGTTTTGGGAATGTCTTCCTTCCTGACCTTGATCTGATGATAGCCAGACCTGAGATCAATCTTGGAAAACACCTTGGCTCCACTCAACTGGTCAAATAAGTCATCGATCCGGGGCAGAGGGTACTTGTTCTTGATTGTGACATTGTTCAGCGCCCGGTAGTCGATGCACATCCGTACCGTTCCGTCCTTCTTGGGCACAAACAAGACAGGTGCTCCCCAGGGTGAAGCTCCGTCTCGAATGAATCCCAGAGACTTCAGTTCGTTGATCTGCTCCTTCATCTCTTTAGCCTCCTTCGGGTTGACTCTATAACATCCCTTAGAAATCGGGGGAGAGCCAGGGACTAAATCAATAGTGAATTCTATGTCCCGATCTGGGGGTAGCCCAGGAAGACTATCAGGGAAAACATCCATGAATTCCGCTATGATAGGATGGGGTGGTCCAGGTTCTTCAGTAATAGAGTAGACAATACTCTCCATAACCTCCGGAGCTCTAGAGACTTCAAACTCTGGCCCTCCAGGTGGGCTGAAGATTACACATCCTCTGTGACAATCTATCAGCACATGCTGCTTGCTCAACCAGTCCATCCCTAGGACGACATCATAGTTGGGTAAGGGCATGACAAGCAAAGGTGCTATAAATTGGTGGCCAGCTATGGTGATGGGGCATTCACAGGTCTCAGTGATAGGTAGGGTCCTCCTCCAGTCATAACTCTACAGATCTTCTTGCTAAAGCCAGTAACTATATGGTGTGCAGAGATAAACTTTGTTGCTATGAAACTGTGTGTTGCACCAGAGTCGAATAAAGCTAATGCAGGATGAGAATGTACATAGATGTAACCTGATATGACATCCGCATTAGGTTCCTGCTCCGGCTCTGGTTCCTCTGCAGTTAGGGCAAAAGCTCGTCCCGTCTTCTGTTGATGCTGCCCAAATTGCTGCTGCTGAGTGGGCAGAGGTCCTTTCTGCTGATTTCCTCCAGCTCTGTTGGCCGCTGAGGGGCAATCCTTCACTTGGTGGGTGGTAGACCCCAGATCAGACATTGTCCAAGCCTCTTCCGACAGATGTTCACCTGATGACCCGGCCTCTTGCAATAGCTACAGACAGGGATCTGCTTCTGGGGTGCTACATCATTATTCCTTGCTTGCTGGTGATGCTGGGGCCTGTTGTTGTTGTTGTTGGGCTTCTTCTGATTACCCTGGAAGTTGCTAGTTCCAGGATAATCTCTCTTCGAGCGGGCAGGTTGGCTCTTCTCTATGTCTTGTGCTCGTTCCAGGATCTTCTCATAAGTCTTAGCACCGCCTGAGATCATATAGGTGCGGATTTCTTCTCTTAGTCCAAATCTGAACCTTTCAGCACGATCGTCAGGGTCAGCCACCAGGTTCTTGGCAAATCGGCTGAGCTGGCCGAATTCAGCAGCATACTCTCCCACAGTCATGTTGCCCTGCTTCAGGTTCTGGAATTGTCGCTCCATTTCCCGCAACTCTGAAGTTGGGAAGAACTTCCTCTTGAACAACCTCTTGAAGGTGTCCCAGTCAACTTGCCTATCCTGGAGTCGGGGTTCATTCCGATACCAGGTGCTTGCTACATTCTGCAATTGGAGTCCTACTGCTTCAGCCTTGAGGTCTTCTGGAAGTCGAGCGACGCTCAGGAGACGCTCCATATTGTCGAGCCATTCGTCAGCATAGACGATTCCCTCGGTTCCCTTGAAAGGTCGAGGGTTCTGCTTCTTAAGCTCTCAATATCGCCCACCTTGGCAATATGATTTCCATTAATTAAATGGCCTTATTATTACATAAATTGATCCATAAATTTATGTTTACCTTGGCAGGCCTTGGTTCCTGTTGAGCTGCTTCTCCTCTTTCCAGTGCAGCCATTGCCACGCTATGGGCATTCTCCATGCCTTCTCTTATAATGGCCGTCTGCTCGCGATGAGCTTCAGCTTGAGTTCTCTGGGCTTCTAGCACTCCTCTTAGCAGACCTATGAGGTCAGTGGGGTCCACAGGCACTGGTGGGGCAGCTGGAGTGGGTGTAACTACAGGGGGTTGCATCTCCGTCTGGGAAGATGATGGATCCACCGTTGAAGCGGCAAACAACCCACGAGGTGCATTCAATGGTGTAAAACCCGGACTTAGTTGAGGCGGTGGGGTTTGATCAGGCATTGACATCCCATCGCCAGCAGGGTTGGTATTGTCAGTGGCCATTCTCTGGAAGGTTTAGGATATAAACATAAGCAAGGTAGCCTATCTATAATCAAACAAAAATATTTAATTATAATATATTTCGGTCCTAGGTTTGTGGCAAATTAATGTTCTAATGTTCTAAATGTTTCCTAGGTTTTCCTAAGTTGTTGATATAAAGACCTGTATGGGCCACCACTAAAAACATGTCACGACCCGATCCCAATTTCTTGGGTCGACTCGGATCATGCCCAGCCTGCACCGTTGTTGAGACGGCAGCAGTAAGCTGTATCCCATATGCAGGTACAATCAACAACATTTGAAACTAAAATTGCCACAACATTTAATTAAACGATAATATAAACTTGTCCATTACAAAGCTTGTCCACAACTTTAACATAACATATGTTTTATTTAAAAGATAAACTAAAACTCCAACTAAGCAGAAGTGTCATCATCATCTCCATGGACCTCGTCTGGGAGCACAGCAGGGTACAGCTCCGGGTCGTAGTAACTACTAATCAGTAGCTCTGAGTCATCAATAGAACCTATTGGGTGTGGGGGATCCAGTCAGGAAAGGAGCAAGTACAATTATGAAAATTAACAATTTGCATAATGAATAGAAACTTGCAATATTAAATAATTTTGAAACAATGATTTCCAACTATAAAACAATTGTGATTTGAGTAAGCAGTATCTATGACCGGTTTAGGATGATTCAATTGTATCCTATTGATACGGTCCGGCCTAACCCCGTGTGAAGAGGGGTAAGCTCGCACATTCATTAACTATTTGGCTTTGATCATAGATAACTACGCTACTTCCCCATTATCCCGATGCAATGATTCAGTATATTACTCTAGGAGAGAGTACGTGTAACAGTTGTGTATTTAACATGCAAAATTTCTAACATTAATTAAACTGCGCTTTAACACAACTGTACTTGCCTTGATTTAGACTGGAAGTTGACGTTGGTTCCGAATAGGTGCTAGTATCTCCTTCGAAATCCTACAATTTTGAGAATCTACACTTATCAAACTGCATTCAACCCAACTAAGTGTGCTAGTTACAATCTCTATTATTCTCCTAGTCAATTTTTTCTTTTATTAATCTAATTAAAACACAGGTATCAGAATGAGTTACTATTTATGAAATCAATTTAATATTTCTTTTGGAAAACTTGCAATTATCATTTTATTTGATAAAACCTTGTATAAAATAATTATTTATTCTTTAAGTGAAAAAAACATGGGTTAACAATTAATTCCTAATTATTTATGAGAGTATACATAAAATTACTATTCTATCATTTTTACGTTACACAACCAACCACCAAAAATAAAGATAAAATTCTACACTACTTATTACATACCACAATTAATAAATAAAAAATTGGGCTTATGCCCTTACAGATTATTACATGAATTAAAATAAGAGAAAAAAGGTTAGTCTCAAAATTAAATAATAATAAAATTACAATTCCTAATTATAAAAGATTTGTGAGTCTCAAACTCTGGTCCAGTCTTCACATTCAGCTACTCTGCCTCAACGTCCGGTCGAACCGGTGCGTTTGCATTTCGCTGGGGCCCAGTGACCGTTAAGGTCGTCGCCCAAAATATTATCATTTCCGAAAATCATTTTAAAATCATATAATCAAATTTTTATAGAAATTCCGGCAGCATTTCCTCTATTTTCGGGTTAACCCAAAACTGGGAAACGTGCCGATCTTTCCTGTAAATAATCCCAATTCCCAAAGAAACAATTTTTTTTTATTTTGTTATAGCCAAAATATTTTCACAGAATCATTTCCGAACTTATTCGGAAGATCCGAAAAGCATACAAACATATTCAAAAAAACCATCCTGGAAATAATTCTCAACAGAACTTGTTTCTCTGAAAATTAAACCAACTAACAGAATCATGATTCATAGTCCAAAACCATTAATCCACAGAACTGAAACCCACAGAACTATTTTCGAAGGAGTCGGAAAAATTCGAAATCAAATGATCGCAAAGACAGAAATCCACAGAACCGATTCCGAAGAAACTTCAGAAACGGTAACGTAATCGAAACGTAACCAACAATCCGGATTCCCGAAGGAACCGGGGACCAGATTTCATCATAGACAAAAATAGAGAACTACGGGACTATCCAGAGGTTACCGAAAACACGAAGGAATCCGAAGTGGTGCCTCGGACTCGGAACACACGGAACCGCGGAACAGAACTGAAACCACGTCAGAAACTCACGGGGTACAGCTCCTCGGAACAACGCCACACGCACAGAAACACGGAACAACAAATCGGAGACAGGAATCAGCCGTGAAGAGCCGAAAAATGCGCCGGCGGAAGGCCGGGGCTAGAGGCGCGTGGGAGGGGTCGGCCGGAGGTGCGCCGGGAAGCCGCGCGGGTCGGGGGCTGCCGGGATCGGCCTGACGGGGCCGCGCGGACAGAGGAGGCGGCGGCGGGATCCGCGGGTCGCGGGTTGGGGCGCGCCGGAGGGGTGTGACGGCCGGAGTTGGGCGCAGGGAGGACGGGGTCGCCGAGAGCTCAGCGATCGCCGGAAATGGAAGTCTAGGTTTTAGGAAAAAGGGTTTTTAGGAGAGTGGTGGAGGAATAAGATGGAGAGGGAGAGAATTTATAGGGAGAAAATTGGGGGTTATGGAAACCCTAAAGTCTCCATTGAAGGAGAAGAAATAACTCCTACAGTTCTCCTTTCGGAAAGGAACCGAAGAGGAAGATGGATGGTCATCCGTCCAAATGTGAAGGGTTTCATTCCCCAATACTAAAACAATCAAACCTACTCCTATATGACAACCAACACTTGTGGTGTAGTGGTGGTGTCTTAGGACTTGGTTGGGAAGGTTGAGGTTCAAACCTTAGGATTAACATCTATATTTTTTTTTATATAAATTCTTATTTTACCCATAAACCAATAAAATCAATTAAAAGAAATGATTTTCTTTTATTTCTTAATTATTAGTAAAAAATTTTTTTAAAATATATATATATATATATATATTCAAGTTAAAATAATTTCTTTTACATTAAAAAAAAATTAATATGCATATATATATATGCTTTGTTTTTTTTTTTGAGAGTCCAAGAAAAAAAAAATAACTGTTAATTGAAAGGAAATATTAAAATTTGTTTTGGGTTTTACAAACGTGCTTATAAGGATCAAGGAAAAGAGTGGAAAATCAATTAATAATTAAATGGTCTAAATTGATCCGAACTTGCACGGAGCAAAAAGAGTACAAGAGAACAAGTTCGAGTGGGACATGACATATCAAATTGAAGATAATCTCGTCTACTACAAACTTCAAGAAGAAAGTTTCCAGAGACTGGCATCCCTGATGCTCTAGGAATCCAAGTCACGGTAAAGAGCATTTAATGATCAAAATTAATTAAATAAAAATAAATCATCAAAAATAATTCATTTAGAAAATCAAAAAATAAATCCCAGAAATTCAGGGGGCTTACATCCTACCCACCTTATAAAAATTTCGTCCTCGAAATTAAAATCATCTAATAGGTCAAGCTAAAACATGCAACTGCTATGGCTACAGTACACAATCTGCTACCCTTGTGATCGTCTATGCTGTTTCTCTCTACAATCATTTGGTTCAGGTTCAACATGCTTCTTCTATAAAAACTATGTCATTTTACCCCTAAGAATCTTCATATCAATAAGAACCTTTACGTATATTCTAAAATATAGGTCATCCTCGAGATACGTATATATATATATATATATATATATATATATAAAATATATATATATATATATATATATATATATATATGATTGGCCAACAAGCAAAATTCCAATCTCAAGCCTCGAGATACGTATATATATATAATATATAATATATATATATATATATATATATATATATATATAATTGGCCAACAAGCAAAATTCCAATCTCAATAGCAATTTGTTTGTTTTCTTATCCCATCCTAAGTATCTTTATCCTATTAATCACAAGCTCCTTGAAATAATACATTCAAAACCTATTCTTGGCATTGAGCCTTCTCTCTTTTACTCATGAACCCCTAAATATAAACCCTCAAATTCAAACTCTTAATTCATTTACCGAATTATTTTATTACCCATGTACATATGTCCTTGTTTTGTTCCTGCTATCTTCCGATCTTGCATGCAATGTTATCTCCTTCTATTTCATTCTACATATCGATCTATCCTCCAATCATAAGTAAATGGCTTGTAGATAACCAATAATCACTTGGTCATTAAAGTCCTACAATGCTCAACCCTCGAACCTAAGCACAAGATTCTAGTCCTTAATCTGTAGTCACAAATATAATATTCCATTACTCCAACTTAGATACCTTATCATCAATCTATACTATCAAACTAATTACCCTTAATGGTTTTCTAAGTCCACTATAACCAGTCACACGTATCGGTCCTATAAGCTTATCCCAATAAATTCCTAGGAAAATATACTCATCACAATCACACATAATAACATATTATAGTTACACTACAGAATCTGTTAACAAGGTCTGGCTATCAAATCATCAAAATAGAAGGTAACAAGGGCCTAAGACTGGGTCTAGCAATCCATATCAACATTCAAGCAAGGTAAGGGTCAAGCAAGACAGGAAAGATTGTCGAAATATTTCCAAGAATAGTACGAGGCCAAACGAGATGCATAGGACGTAGTCAAAGTAAAACTCAAGAACCATATATCTCCGTAATTATGTCACATGAAGTTACTATCGCGCTAGTGTGCATCTGGCTGCGATTAACTTCCTTGTTCCATAATACAACGGATGGCTGCAGTGCACAGCTGCCACGCCAGATAATATAGGTTTCTGAACTTAACTTGGCTAATATCCGTGAAATATTTCCAACAATTTTTGCAAAATGAAGGAGAAGATGTTAGTCAAAATGCTTAGGGAGTGGTCCAAGTAGAATTCGAGAACATATTTACCCATGATGCCGTTATCCGAAGTCATACCTCGCCAGTATTTCTCTGGATGCAAACTCCCGATTCCGTAATACAAGGATAATATACCTTTCGAACCTTTCCTGAATCAATCCATGAGGCACTTTCAACAATTACCGGGAAGGACAAGAAGAATTACCCAAGAGGCTAGCGAAGAAGAGTTTAGTCAAATCATAGAAAGATGGAACACAAACAATCATGTTAAAAAAAAATCCAAATTGTGGTTGTAGATAGACAGGGTTAACCAAGACGGAGAAGAATGATGATAAGAATTTGTTCTTGCTCATCCGGTCATAACGAAGTGATCCGATTTAAGATACAGTCTGATAACCATACACGTCTCCCTGAAATTATGTTGCCAGAATTTCTGCCACGCCAGTAAGCATAGCTGCAAAAAACGATGGAGTCCATAACTTGGGTATACACCCTATAATTATGTCATCTAGATTCCTTACCACGCCAACCGGTATGGCTGCAAGAAAATCTAAATTCCATAACTAGGATAGTATAACCAACATCAGTCTCCACGTCCCTGTCGTGCTAGCTAGTATGACTACGATAAATTCTAAACTCTATAAATAAAGTAGACATTTATCGTTCTCATCGAATATGTTTATCAGAATATCTTAACTCAATTCATAAAAACTGATTTTAGATACAAAGTCAAAGTCAACAACGAACGAACATCAAGATTCAAAATTCAACGACGAATCAAGGATAAGTAAATGGAAACTAGCAAAAACAGATTCTGAGACAGGGTTTAGGAAAAGTTCCCAGAAGAAGTCCCAAAGGTACTATCTAGGTCAAGATTGAAAGATCTGGAATATAATATAAAACAATCTCAACCTGATATGAGACTGGCAATTCATATTCTCGTCTCAACCTAGAAGATATATAAGTTCAACTTATACCTTCCCTCTGGGATCCACAACTCATCCCAAGAAGGAATAAAGTTGATAACGGACAGATATTTCAGAAATCAGGACGGACAGGAACAAATGGAAAAAGTTTCGAAAAGTTCGAAATAAGATTCCCAGGGGTCATCCCGGGAACCTACCAAGAGTTCCTAATATGTGACTAAGTACCAAAATCCTAAAATATTCCATGACTCAACCTTAATCCTAGGCGCAGTAGTACATATAAGCTCAAGTACTACCACGACTTCGCATTAATAGCAAAGACTGACCTGCATTGACCACCACAAAAATGTGTCACGACCCGCACCCGGATATACGGGTACGAATACGTGGGCCACGCCCAACCTACGCCGCATTATCGACGGTAGAGCGCTGTCAAGTACCCTATACTAACTACAACATCTAAAGATCCATAACTAGAAATGTACTCATGTCACATTACGGAAACTAAGAAAGATAAGACAAGAAATAAAAACAATATCACAGAATAACTAGAGTCTACAAGGATCATAAGACAGGAAATAAAGAAGGAACAATAAAACTAACTAAGGATAACTACCAGGCAACTCACATAGAAGAATAGTGAGATCCACCTCAGCTAGCAACATCATGAAGTCCAATACTGAGGGCACAACTACTCCTAAAATTTTGTCAACATATCCAGTCAGGATGGAACGAGCACAAATCTCAAATAACAGTTCTAATTAGACGATATTGAAAATGTAGCAGTAAATAGAGAGAATATACAAGAAATCATGAAATGTACATGTGAGTATCATGGCAAGGTAAGCTGTAAATCTAGAGCTAGAACAAGACAAGTAAAACTGATCATGGCATGTACAAGAATCAAGAATCATCTATCTAAGTATGTGAGTACTAGCTACAATACGTGGCCGGCTTGGGAACTTGCACAATAGTAACAGGCCTGGCTAACCATACGTGGGGTGTATGATCAACACTCACAATCAATAGGTGCACAAGGGGTGCACAATAGGCTTTGACCACATATCTACACTAATACTCCCCGTCCCCCAACTAGTATAGAGGATCCAACCATGACACATCATGACACGCGATTCTCCGAGAGGGTAGCTAGCCTTCGCAGGAATCGTGTCTATACAATGCACAAGGAACAAGAAAGACTTGTACAAGATATACCAAGGAAGGCGAGGAATAACATCTCATGACGGGATCCAGAGAAATACCAATCCGTGTGAACAATGTGTCAAGAGAACAAGGATATCTACACTAAATACAAGAAACATAGACGATATCATAAAACAGAAATATTATCAGAGAATGTACTCGCTTGCGATCTGGTGGAATATGTCAACTGAGTCCTAGAACAGTGCCTCGAGGACCTATAGGTGGAATACTGTATCAATATAAGGATTTGGGAGTAAAATCAAGTCATACTAAGTTAAACTAGGCCAAGGCAAGTCAAGGGTTGACTTACCCTTGACTTACAGTTGACTTTGGTCAACTGGTCAACTGGTCAACTCTGGTCAACTCTAGGTCAAACTTGACTAACGTTGACTAACAGTTGACTTTGGGTCAACTGGTCAACTTTGGTCTAGTTCTAGTCAATTTTAGGCTACGGTTGACTTCCGGTTGATTTTTGGTCAAAATAGTCAACTGTGGTCAACCAAGGTCAAAACTAGTCTAACCTAGGTCAATGTTGACTCTACTTCGACGTTCAGTCAAAGCAGTCAACCATGGTCAAACAGGGTCAAAGCTAGTCTCTATAAACATCTACAGGGTCAACACATTCAATTTCAGTGGTTGTGAAATCACTGGAATCGATGGATCTCAAAATACAACAAAAGAATAAAGATTATAATAATAGGGTAAAAACCTACAGATGTTGTCGGATGGTGAAATAACCATTACTAACGTGTCCAGAATGGTCAATTCATCTAGGATAGCCTATTCATAAGTCCAATTTGGACATAGGGGCAAAAGGTAATTTCGAGTCAAAACGGTGCCCGTGTCGGACCCACTTTGTACCGAAAAAACGTACAAGAATACTAGTCTACTAAACCTAACAAATTATATGTCCACGAATCCAGAATGACGATACGAACCCAACGGAATATTCAGAATTGGATTCCGCTGACCCGATCTCAAATTGGTCCGTTGACTAGGACATTAAAATTTTGATTTACACGAAAAAGCGTGTCGGAGCTAATGTCCTCAAAACTCAGCAAATTATATGTCAACGAGTCCAGAATGACGATACGAACTCAAAGGTATGTCCAGAATTGGATTCCGATGAGCCGATCTCAAAATAACCCGTTGACCCGGATATTGGTATCTGACTTGCACCGAAATGCGTGCCGAAACCAATGTCTACTAAAACCTAGCAAATTATATGTCAACGAGTCCAGAATGACGATACGAACTCAACGATACATCCGGAATTGGATTCCGATGAGCCGGCATCAAAAAGTCACGTTGACCCGGACTGTGGGGCCCACTGCACCGAAATGCGTGTCGGGGCCCACATCCTCCAAATCTAACAAACTTTATATGAAAACGTGCCAGAACGACGCTACGAGTCTACTAGTGGTATCAGAAATCGAATTCGGAGTCCTGGATTCAAAAATAGAATTTTACAAGTGCAAATTAAAGAATTCTGACGGCCAACTTTGGCGTCGAATTCGACCAACCGAACGTGCTCACAATGAAATGAAACTGGAGGGGTAGGAAGAGGGTTATAACAGCTACGCATAGGAACTGGTAGCATGCCAGACGGAGCTGCGATGGAGGAGATACGAACCGACGAAGTTGGCTCCGCAAAACTATCCAAAATAACACAATTTAAACGGTCAACTTGGTGGCCGGTTTTGATGTATCAAACGACGAAATTAACGGGTGAAATTTCAGGGGAGTGAAGATCTATACCGAGATGGTAACGGAGCAAAGAAATCGCCGATCCAACGGTCGGATTGTCCAAAAAATCTGTACGAAGTCGCTGCGATGAGGCGCACATTCAGACTTCGATTTCGCGCACGTCACGGCGGGATCCCGTGCAAAACGCACGAATCGTGTGTTTCACGCGTCGGAGAAGAAGGCGCACACCATGGGGAGGCCGCTGGGTGTTCGCCGGAGTGGGGGTGACCGGCCACGTGGCGCACGGCGGCGCGCGGTGGCCCGTGCTGGCACGCGCGCCTGCTGTTGCGTCGCTGCTGTGGGGGTACGCTGGCCCGGCTAGGCGCGGCGGCACGGCCACGGCGGCGCTCAGGCACGGCGAGGGGGCGGTGGCGCGCGTCCATGGCGGCGGCCGTACGGGCTATGGTGGTGGAGAGGTGATCGGTGGTGGCGATGGTTGTTGGTTTTGATGGAGCGGGTGGTGGTGGACGTGAAGAAGGAGGAGGGGAGGAGTGCTGCGGCCGGGGTGGTGGCCGGCTTGGGAGGAGGGTGGTTGCTCGGGTGGTCGGTTGTTGGGTGAGCTCGGGATGGAGAAAGGAATAAGCTGCTGTGGGAAGAATGGAGAGGAAATAAGTGAGAGAGAGATATGTATGTGTGAGTATACATAATATATAAAGAGAGAGAGAGAGAGAGAGAGAGAGATATTATTAATGAGTGAGAATAGAGAGAGGGGGTGTGTGTGTTCGGCTGTGATGGGGGTTTTGTGTAAGTGTAATAAAGGGGAGAGATAGAGTGATGGGAGAGGAGAGAGATAGTGTTATATATATATATATATATATATATATATATATATATATATATATATATATATATATATATATAATAGAGAGAGAAATAGATATTTCTATGTAAAGAGATATTTAGAGTAGAGGAAAAATATCAGTGGGGTGTATGGACAGTCATGATGGAGGGTAACATGGAGCGGGGGTTGGGTTCAGTGGAGCCGGGTTGGGCCAAAATGGACTAGGTGCAATAAATAAATTACTTTTAGGTATTTATAATCATGGGTAAATAAGTAGCATGTGGGGGCTCCAATAAATGGGACACAAGTGTCAGACGGGTAGTAGGCTTCATGTGGCCATGTCCATATTTTGGGTCGACTAGGTTGGGTCGATGTCGGGTCCCGAAATTAAATTGAAAGTCTGGTCACAAATTACGGTAGATAATTAAATGGTCTAAATTGACCCAAAAGTTGTGCGAAGAAAATGAAGCACAAGATGATGTGTCTGAGTGGGACACGAAGGTCATGGGTGAAGAGCGTCTCGAGTAGATCAGGCATGACAAGTTGGTTTCAAGAAAAAGACTAGTCCGGTGCTCCTAGATTAAAAGTCATGGTAACGTGCTTATAAGGATCAAGGAAAAGAGTGGAAAATTAATTAATAATTAAATGGTCTAAATTGACCCGAACTTGCACGGAGCAAAAAGAGTACAAGGGAACAAGTTCGAGTGGGACACGACATATCAAATTGAAGATAATCTCGTCTACTACAAACTTCAAGAAGAAAGTTTCCAGAGACTGGCATCCCTGATGCTCTAGGAATCCAAGTCACGGTAAAGAGCATTTAATGATCAAAATTAACTAAATAAAAATAAATCATCAAAAATAATTCATTTAGAAAATCGAAAAAATAAATCTCGAAAATTCAGGGGGCTTACAAAGTGTAAACCACCTCGATATACGGTCACGACTGTCTAGATGTATGAGGGTTTATCTACAAGCCATCAGTCTCTTATGGTCAAGAACAAGCCTAGTGTCTCAATCTTAAGCAAGCAATAATAGTTACAAGATGTTAGACCATCAGATATTGAATAGTAAGGCATCCCATACATTTCATATACAGATGATCATGAAGCTAGTCGTACAAAATAAGAGGACTAGCAAAAGTTTCAGTCACACATGATCAACCCCAGGATTTGTCAATCATGTTATATCCCTTAGGCAGACAAGAAATATAAGTATTCAACACGAGCTAACACTTGCTCGGCGGCTAAACGCCTCAAAAGAATAATTTTATAATAACGCGAGAGAGCAAAATAAAACCCATTCGTTGCCAGGGTTACGTCTAGTGTTCACCATCTGGCTGGAAGGCTGGAAGATCCTCGGGTACTGCTCCAAAATCTGGCCATACAAAACCAGCTGGGTCAGACCCCAGAAAGAGCAAGTGCCACAAGGGAGGCTTTACTTAAGAACTAAAACCAGCATATTAGCACATAAAAAGCATAATGATAATGAAAGACATGAGTCAGAGGAAAAGGTGATACACGATAAGATAACTAAAAGACTATTTCGGTAACCAAGTTACAACCCGTAAACCAAACAATGACCTGTAACACTTCACCTGAACAAAACTTAGTCTCTAACCATGTAATGACCCGCTCCGCCCTAGCGGAATGCCGATTCAAACGGCAAGTGCAACGACTCAAACGAGCCGTCGACCCGAAGAGTTGGCATCGACCTGATGAAGAATCGATGCAAGGCTTACATTGGCCCGACAAGATGAATCCAGACTTAGACTTTCAAAGGCACGCTCGGAGTATCGCTCGGCCGATACGAACATCGCTAAGGTGGGTGGCTCCGATGAACCCGTCTTTGCTTAGCCTAGACACATAACAATACGGACACTATTGCTAGAATCGCTAGGCGTCAACACCGTGCATGCTAATAAATGAATTACTCAACGCACCTAGCTAAGGGAATAATCCCATCTTGTATGCTTGTATAGAATATGGAAAAGAATATGGAAAATATGAGAACTCTCGCACCGCGCTCTACGCTCGTGCTAAGGCACGGGCTTACATTTTGAGTTCCCTATGCGTTCAACAATGAAACAATGAATGGATTACAACAATAAAACGGGAAGACTATCAACATAGTCCTTCCAAGTAGAGTATAGCAACATTGAAAGATTATGGGACCGATGGGTCGCCAAGGCGACTCCCGCACGGGAAGTTGCATGATGTATAAATAAAAGAATGAACGATAAACGAGTGAAAGAATGAATCAACGAATGGATGAATACGAAAATGAATCAATGAACGAATGGACAAGTGAAAGAAAGAAAAGAAGGAATGAATAAAAGATAAGAAGGAAAGGAATGGTTAGCGACAGGTGTGACGGGCACGTGCAACGGAGCTCGCTACCCGCGCTGCACGGACGCCAACCTGGTCGATAACGCATTATGGCTAAGGGTTAGCCTACGGCTTGGAGATAGCCGTTAAGTTAAAATAACAAGATAATATGAAATGGTCGTGGACAAACGGCACGGGCGTTGTGTGGAGTATACCGTGGCCGTGTAGTGGAAGGATTCTGCGGCACGAGCGTTGTGTGGAGTATACCGTGGCCGGCCTAGGCGGAATCAAAAGCGGGGCTTACGGGCTGCCTGGGTGCGGGCTTGGGCACCGGGAGACGTAAGTGCAGGGTATTTCAAGAGACTTAACGGGGTGTACCAGCCATCACCCTACGCTAAGTTGAGAAATACCAAGGGGAAATGTCCAAAATGGCTTGTCATGCCAGCGACCGGTGCATATAGATTAAGTGGACTTTGCTGGTGGCTATCCACGTGCAAGTCATTGCATTAAAATCAAAGTAGTCTAAGTTAAATGAACAAGCGCCTACTGAACGGCTTAAAATGTATCACACCAAATGATAATGAATACTTCGTACAATGAATTAGAGAATACGCCTACGACGCGCTAGAAACTGAGGCAGGGACACGCCCTTGATATTGAATGTTTCCAAGAATCACGTTATGTTATTACACATGAATTGTTGACTAACTTGGTTTACTTTGGACAGGAAAGGCCGGACGGTAAGTATGGGTAAGTCGTGTATGTATTTCCATACGACACTTGAA
This sequence comes from Iris pallida, assembly GCA_029216955.1. Taxonomy (NCBI): domain Eukaryota; kingdom Viridiplantae; phylum Streptophyta; class Magnoliopsida; order Asparagales; family Iridaceae; genus Iris; species Iris pallida. The sequence goes on from JANAVB010010791.1 coordinate 7,931,786, forward strand.
TTTGGCAACACGGGATAGGTTATGACATATGCCATGAAATTGATCCTAAGGCAAGATTAGAAAGACAATGAATGATAGAGATGCACAAAAGTAAATGGAACGTGTTTGGTAATGATAGCATTGTGGGCGAGCAAGCCTCCCCACCAGTGCATAACAATGTACTGATAACCCCACAGTCTGCTTGCAGGATGCAGGAGACGCCGGCGGGTGCGGAGCTTCCATCGAACGTGTTAAGGCACGGAGCCAACTCCGGGGCCTTGGGACGTTGCAAGAAGCTGAAGCACCCTATACAGGACATAATGTATCGGAACATCGCCATGAATCATTCCATATTGTAAGCCACTTGGCACGCCGTTTATGTTTCAGAGAGAGAGAGAGCTTGAGCGATTTGTAATATCGGCCTAGCGCCACTTGTAAACTTCTTGAATATCAATAAAGAGTTCGAATTCGCTTCTACTTGTGTTCATTTACTTTCCGCTGCAATGGGGACACTCTGTGCGACTCTGTGGCCTAGCTCAAATCGCCCGTTTTTGGACTTGGCCTTGCACGGGCGCAACCTAGGCCCGTGCGGCATCATGCCTTAGCGAGGACGATCGCTCCTACGGGAGCGGGGCGTGAAAGATTGGTATCAGAGCACGGCTTTACGTCCTTGGACTTCACGTCAATTTCTCAGTTTCGAAAGCTCGTCGTTGGAAAAAGAAGTGTACGCTCTCTCTCGTTGTGCCTTGGGATGTTCCATACAATAAGTCTAAATATTTTCAAAAGCTCGTACGGGTACTCGATTGGACGGGATCGATAGGCGAAGGCCTTTGTGCCACCACGACGAACTTGAGTTGGAAGGAACCGATGCTAAGAGTTAGCAAACGCAGTGCGTGCTTGAATAAGCTTACGCTGACAATAGCAAACGAAGTACACGAGACCGGAGTATAGTTCGAACAGGATGATTATGTACGCAGCCTTTTGGCTAAGTTGTGCGGAGTATCACGCACCTAGACCTTCCGGCACAAACGAGATGCGAGCGAGATCGGTTATCGCTCGAACGAGAATAAGTGAGCGTACAAACTCGAATATAATTCGCACGGGATAGCTATGCACACGGCCTTCTGGCAAAGTTGTGCCGCGTGTCGCGTACCTCGACTTTTGGGTACAATCGGGTTGCGAGCGATATCAAGTATCGCTCGATCGAGAACGGAGATACACTTTGAGTGTCTATCGGTAGGAACGCTATCGAGTTAACGCTTAGGCATACCCGAAAGATTGGCTTGGATTTTGAGGATTAGTGCGAACGACTTAGTACGTCGAAGCGACGTGAGCGATTACGCTAGAGATTCGTCGAACGAATCTGAAGGATGTCTTAGCGCGTGACGCGAACGTGATTGAGGACTAGATCGTATGGCTTGAATCCGAGTGGTGTATGTGATAGGTTCGGAGAAGAATAAGAATGAGTGTCAACGACTAGTCGAGTGGCTCAAACCCTGAGTGGTGTATGGACGTCATAGAAATTGTTCGAGCGAGACTAAAGGATTTACGGATCGTACGAGTATGTCGGCAAGCGATGCAATCGCGTAAAGCCTTAGAACGTGTCACGCTTAGTTGGCCGTGACTTCAAAAGTCCCGAACGAGATGTCGCTGGACAACTTGTCAATGGGCAATGCGAGTTAGAAAATAGTTTGAAACGATGAATGAAAATGAATGGCCTTGATCGAGGAAACTTAGAGGATCGCGCGTACGATTTCGGATTGATTCAAATGAATTGTGACTTGAGTTTGAACAATGATCTTGAAACTAGCTTGAGGAATAGCAGTTGAACTTGGACTTGAATATTAAATGAAATTGTGGAATATCCAACTCGAACAACAGCATTAACGCACGACTCGAAATCGGTTGCAAAGGAAGATCGTCAGGTTACGCATATCGTCGATGGTATTGAGGCGTATCAAAGATCGATATGTGATAACTCGGGGGTACTCTGACTCGGCGATTGACGATCGTGCAAATGTCATTGTTCCGTTGGATGCTATACTTAGGATGTTAAAAATGTGTCGAGGAAAAGATAGACTTGGCTCAAGGATTTTCTAGTTGAACGCATGACGGTCAGACTGTCGAATTGATTTGGCTTGGATGAAAATAAGAATGCTTGGATTTTCTTCGTTGACAACCACAACGTTGACGTTTTTGTCTTATGCGAGCGCAACTCCTACCTCGCACATGCGTCGCGTCGGATTAGGATGATCACTCTGCGTGAGCGCGGATGTGGTGATTCATACAGCGGGAGTGATTGAACTTGGATGGCGTGGCAATTTGATTGCTTTGACTTGTGGTTTGACGCGAAGGTAAACTCGAGAATAAATCAGTGTGTTTGATGATTAAACTTGAGGATTGAGTGGGTCCAATCCGCGTATCGAGAATGAGTTAGTCTAAACTCAAACAAGAGTTACGCCCCGATGAGAATGATTATTCCGCGGGAGCGTTGCATGGTGATTCATGAACCACCGTGGATGATCGGACTCGCGTGAGATTGGAACGCAATGTATTGTCGAGCTGGATGACCTCGTGATCGAATACATGAATTGGTTAGAATGGATATGTGAAGTATGTCGATTAGGTGATTTGAATGGATTCAAATATGCGCAACGAATACATTGATGCGAATAGGTGATCCTGTTCGATGTTTAGAAATCTGAGTGACGCGAGCTTGGGTAGAAAACCTCCCGTACTATCGACTTTGGTTTGACCCTAGGATTGGGGTCAGTGTTGGCATTATTGTTGGGGAACTATGATTCCAATCCTGACATTGACTTAGCCTCGAAAAGAAATAGCCTAGCGATTAGGCGAGACGTCCTGTTTCAATTGTTAGCAATCGAAAGATTGATCTTGAGGATTGGCATGGATGGATAGCATGAGTCACGAATATAGGAAACCTTGCTCACGAGACTCGGCTGACATGCATATATTTCAGGGACGCCGGAGTATGTGCACGATGCGACTCGAGTGAGAATGATGAATTCTCTATCACACGGTTTGGTGAATGCATGTATTTTAGGGACGCCTGGAATGCGTACACGATCTAACCAAGTGACACATTGAATTCCAAACAAGACTTGAGGAATGGAAGAGTGTCGAGAACTTGGAATCGTGTTAAAAGAAAGAAATGATACTAGTACGAGCGTGGCTCAGAATCGAAGAAACGTGTGAGCGGAGTGTGCGTGAACGACACGAAGATTTGGCCCTAAACAAGCGAATGATATGGAATCGATATCGTGAAAGTAAAAGTTGGTATAACGAATTGAACCATTGATAGGAAGATATGTTCAACGATAGTGCAATACTTAGTCTTGAATCGGACGGAAATTACTTAGACTTGGTCGACCCCACTAAGAAGGAATCATACTGATTTCGTGGACAAGAACGCTTGAAAAGCGAATCGATTCATCTCGATGGCCGAGATAAACGAAAGTGAGTTTGCCTCAGCCTACGACCCTCGTATTAGACGAATTTTAACGTGCCTCGTGCGACCATTCCAGTCCCATGACACGTCGAAATAGCAACCGAATCGAAGAAACACGACAATTGAATAAGTGCCATCAACTCTAAATGAATGAAAAGCCATTCAATAAAAATCGACCAAAATGTATACAGACACGGGACTTGGAAAGGTATCGAGTATAGTTCGGTGCCATCGAGCGGTAAAGCCATTCGATAGGGATTGTCTAAGAAACACGACGACACGAGTTAAGGAATGGTAGGATGACCTGCACTCAGGAAGTCTCGAGGACGAGACTTATTTTGAGTGGTGTATTATGTAATGACCCGCTCCGCCCTAGCGGAATACCGATTCAAACGGCAAGTGCAATGACTCAAACGAGCCGTCGACCCGAAGAGTTGGCATCGACCTGATGAAGAATCGATGCAAGGCTTACATTGGCCCGACAAGATGAATCCAGACTTAGACTTTCAAAGGCGCGCTCGGAGTATCGCTCGGCCGATGCGAACATCGCTAAGGTGGGTGGCTCCGATGAACCCGTCTTTGCTTAGCCTAGACACATAACAATACGGACACTATTGCTAGAATCGCTAGGCGTCAACACCGTGCATGCTAATAAATGAATTACTCAACGCACCTAGCTAAGGGAATAATCCCATCTTGTATGCTTGTATAGAATTTGGAAAAGAATATGGAAAATGTGAGAACTCTCGCACCGCGCTCCACGCTCGTGCTAAGGCACGGGCTTACATTTCGAGTTCCCTATGCGTTCAACAATGAAACAATGAATGGATTACAACAATAAAACGGAAAGACTATCAAAATAGTCGTTCCAAGTAGAGTATAGCAACATTGAAAGATTATGGGACCGATGGGTCACCAAGGCGACTCCCGCACGGGAAGTTGCATGATGTATAAATAAACGAATGAACGATAAACGAGTGAAAGAATGAATCAACGAATGGATGAATACGAAAATGAATCAATGAACGAATGGACAAGTGAAAGAAAGAAAAGAAGGAATGAATAAAAGATAAGAAGGAAAGGAATGGTTAGCGACAGGTGTGACGGGCACGTGCAACGGGGCTCGCTACCCGCGCTGCATGGACGCCAACCTGGTCTATAACGCATTATGGCTAAGGGTTAGCCTACGGCTCGGAGATAGCCGTTAAGTTAAAATAACAAGATAATACGAAATGGTCGTGGACAAACGGCACGGGCGTTGTGTGGAGTATACCGTGGCCGTGTAGTGGAAGGATTCTGCGGCACGGGCGTTGTGTGGAGTATACCGTGGCCGGCCTAGGCGGAATCAAAAGCGGGGCTTACGGGCTGCCTGGGTGCGGGCTTGGGCACCGGGAGACGTAAGTGCAGGGTATTTCAAGAGACTTAACGGGGTGTACCAGCCATCACCCTACGCTAAGTTGAGAAATACCAAGGGGAAATGTCCAAAATGGCTTGTCATGCCAGCGACCGGTGCATATAGATTAAGTGGACTTTGCTGGTGGCTATCCACGTGCAAGTCCTTGCATTGAAATCAAAGTAGTCTAAGTTAAATGAACAAGCGCCTACTGAACGGCTTGAAATGTATCACACCAAATGATAATGAATACTTCGTACAATGAGTTAGAGAATACGCCTACGACCTTGATATTGAATGTTTCCAAGAATCACGTTATGTTATTACACATGAATTGTTGACTAACTTGGTTTACTTTGGACAGGGAAGGCCGGACGGTAAGTATGGGTAAGTCGTGTATGTATTTCCATACGACACTTGAATTTGGCAACACGGGATAGGTTATGACATATGCCATGAAATTGATCCTAAGGCAAGATTAGAAAGACAATGAATGATAGAGATGCACAAAAGTAAATGGAACGTGTTTGGTAATGATAGCATTGTGGGCGAGCAAGCCTCCCCACCAGTGCATAATAATGTACTGATAACCCCACAGTCTGCTTGCAGGATGCAGGAGACGTCGGCGGGTGCGGAGCTTCCATCGAACGTGTTAAGGCGCGGAGCCAACTTCGGGGCCTTGGGACGTTGCAAGAAGCTGAAGCACCCTATACAAGACATAATGTATCGGAACATCGCCATGAATCATTCCATATTGTAAGCCACTTGGCACGCCTTTTCTGTTTCAGAGAGAGAGTGCTTGAGCGACTTGTAATATCGGCCTAGCGCCGCTTGTAAACTTCTTGAATATCAATAAAGAGTTCGAATTCGCTTCTACTTGTATTCATTTACTTTCCGCTGCAATGGGGACACTCTGTACGACTCTGTGGCCTAGCTCAAATCGGCTATTTCTGGACTTGGCCTTGCACGGGCGCAACCTAGGCCCGTGCGGCATCACGCCTTAGCGAGGACGATCGCTCCTACCGGAGCGGGGCGTGACAAACCAATTATCGATAAAGTAAAGCATAAACAAGAATGTCCTGAGATAGACATGTACTGAATCTAGGCAAGACTAGACAAGTGAGGACTCCATCCAACATTCACGGTCAAGCAAAGAGTACAGCTTGATACTTTAACTAACTAGGGTTATCACAAGCCTAGTTACTAGCAAGATGCAATGAGATGTTTCGGCAGTCACAAGCCCTGTAGCTATCCAGGTTATCCAGAAGCAAGTTACAAGAATTTATAGTGGATACATCGCCCAGAAGACAAATGTATCCCATGTAAGTATAATAGTGGGTACATCGCTCAGGAGACAAATGTACCCTAAGAGAGTTATTAGGTGACTTGGAGGTGCAACACATGACAGTGTGCATATTACTTGTTTCAAGAAGTGTCCCACATGATAGTGGGCTGGAAATGTGCCCTACTCGACGGCAGGCTACAAGTCCATTCAAGGCGTCCAGATAACGGGATCGCCTGTAACTGGAAATATCTCTCTATATGAGCTACTTTGATGAATCTAGTAATTAACCTAGTCAGATTCAGCATGAATCCCTGACCATGGTAATTAGGGATGCAAGTCCTAGACGTGATGCGAGACGAGACTGGTAGCTTATACAAGCACATTCAAGAACAATCACCAACGGTGTCAAGACGAGTTATTATTCAGCATGTCAAGATAGCCGTCGCAACAGCATTCAAGATTATTATGTTAGGTTTACTTATCATGTCAAGAGTGCGTCACGACGGACCATTATCAAGAATTATCATGTCAAGTTACTGGTCAAGAGTGCACCACGACGGATCACTATTCAAGAGTTATCATGTAAAGTTACATTGTCATGTCGTATTCATGTAAGTGCACCACGACGGGTCACTATCATGTAAAGCAAAGAAAGACATATTCAAGAGTGCACCACAACGTGTCACTATCATGCAAAGCAAGAAAGACATAAATCATGAGTGCACCACAACGGGTCACTATAAAAAAATTCTAAACATGGCATAGATTGTAAAGTACAATAAATCCGGAAAAGCATGGAAACACATATCATATCACATAAGAAATACTCGAAAGGAAAGACATATCCTGACATGTTAGAAGGGATAAGTAAAAGTAACTAATTGGCATAAAACAATAATTGAATATGTGCTAGTGTTAGGTATACAAAGGGTGTACAATCATTTTCTAACTGTACGAAGTCATCTAATCATGATAAGAATTTATTACAATCGAAGGAAACCTCAAAAACGTCAAGGACAAAAAATATGCCAAAAAGATCAAAACTATGATTGAAGTTATCAATCGCATATGAACTCCAGTTAAAGTGAAACAAGAAGATTCTTGAAGCCAAGACAAAGATCTACAACTTTTATGTTGGGAGAAATTCTGGCCACAATTCAGCCAAATAGAGCATAAAACAGCCAAAAACAGACAAAATAGGCACTATGCGGCCAAGGGTGGATGGGTGTCCATCTTCCTATGCGGCCAGAGTGGATAGGTACCCATCTTTTCATGCGGCCAGAGTCGATGGGTGTCCATGCGGCAAGAGTCGATGGGGTACCATACGGCAAGAGTCGATGGGTGCCCATGCGGCAAGAGTCCCATGCGCCCAGAGTCGATGGGGTGCCATGCGGCAAGAGTCGATGGGGTGCCATACGACAAGAGTCGATGGGTGCCCATCTTCTCATGCGGCCAGAGTCCCATGCGGCCAGAGTCGATGGGTGCCCATGCGGCAAGAGTCGATGGGGTGCCATGCGGCAAGAGTCGATGGGTGCCCATCTTCTCATAAGGCCAGAGTCCCATGCGGCCAAAGTCGATGGGTGCCCATACGGCAAGAATCGATGGGGGTGCCATACGGCAAGAGTCGATGGGGTGCCCTGCGGCAAGAGTCGATGGGTGCCCATCTTCTCATGCGGCCAGAGTCCCATGCGGCTAGAGTCGATGGGGTGCCTTGCGGCAAGAATCGATGGGTGCCCATCTTCTCAAAAAAATCCGAAAAAGATGGCCATGGAACCCATAGCTTCCAAGCTCCATAAAACCTTCACTGTAAGTCCAAATTTGGACTTCCATAGGTCAAAATGGGGTAGAACAAAATTCTCTACAACATAAAACAACTAGATTTTGAAAAAAAGAAGTTTGATAGATCAAAACCCAAGAAAACCAAAAATGGCACAAACTTATATCTACAAGAATCTATGCACCAAAATGAAAAATGTCAAGTCCTAAAGATGCTTAGAATCATGTAGAGAAGAAGATAGAACAATAGAATAGAAGATCCATCATGAAGCAAGTTGTACTTGCCTAAGCTCTCTAGGTTGGTGGGAAAGTTATGGAGGAGGAAGAAGAAGTTATGAAAAATAATAAAGGAGAGAGAGTGGAGTTGACTTATATAGTAAACCTCACCATCTCAAACCAAACCAAAACCAAACCAAAATAAACCAAGCAAGCTTAACAAAGTCAAATTGAACCAAACCAAATCAAATAAACCGAGACTAGGCTAAGCAAGACAAGTCTAACCACGGTCTACCTGATAAATGTCAGAAATCTGTATACGTATACTGAAGATACGTATAACGGGAAACGGGAGTGACAACTCTACCAACCTAAAAGAATTTCGTCCTCGAAATTTAATCAAGAGGCTAGAGATGTCGGAGCAAGCTATACTAAAGCACAGTCATTTATGACTAGCAACCAATTAAGCAATCATTCATACAAGCAAAAAATTTGAAAGCATAAGGCATAAGAAGGACATTATACCTTATGAGTCAAACAGGTGTGGATATTGCGATCGGATATCATCCTCACGCTCCCACATTGACTCACCTAAAGAGTAGTGACCCCAAGCAACATGGACTAAACTAATAGTCTTATTCTTGAGTACCTTCTCTCTTCGGTCCAATATGGATACGGGCCTCTCCTCATATGAAAGGTTGGTACCAACAACCAATTTTGAATGATCAAGGACATCGCTCAGATCCGGGATATACCGTCGCAATTGGGATATGTGGAAGACATCATGCACCTCACGTAACGACGGCGGAAGAGCGAGATGATATGACACATCGTCTACTCGCTCTAGAATGTCGAACGACCCTATATACCTAGGACTAAGATTTCTCCGCATGACAAAACGAATGACGCCACGGGTAGGCGAGATCCTAAGGAATACATGGTCGCCAATAGAAAACTCAAGCGGACGCCGATGAGAATCGGTCCAATGGCGTTGACGGTCTTGGGCAACTCGAAGATGATCTCTGACTTGTCTGACCACCTCGATAGTCTGCGTAACCATCTCTGGACCAAGCATCTTGTACTGTCTGGTGCAGGGCATCGCCCCGACGATCCTGTGATGCAAGCAATTCCCTGATAAGTCCAATCAAGTCCCTGTTATCGGACTCTGCAGGCTGGACTGGCTGAACTGGGGGCTCTGGGTTATCAGAGTGCATAACTTGGGATGCTGCTCCCGAGTGCTGGGCTTGATCATCTTGTTGCTGCTGGGGTGCTGGTTGAGCTCCTCCCGGTTGATCGGTAGGACCAGAAACTATGCCACTGAAGAAATGACATAGGAAACAATAAGGAAGGACCAAGATAGATCGAGGATATAAGCATCTGCTCAGGTCAAGATTCCAGGAAGATTAGAAAGCACGAGTAGAGATCAAGGGTGAATGCTGATTGAGACATCTATTCGATAAAACTCTCACACATCTTGATTTACAAGACCTGTATGGGCCACTACTTAAACCGTGTCACGCCCCAGATCCATAATACTGGAGAGCGGGGGCAGACACAGCCAGCTATGTATATAGAAGTATAAACCATATCGATATACGATCACGGCTGTCTAGATGTATGAGGATTTATCTACAAGCCATCAGTCTCTTATGGTCAAGAATAAGCTTAGTGTCTCAATCTTAAACAAGCAATAATAGTTACAAGATGTTAGACCATCAGATATTGAATAGTAAGGCATCCTATACATTTCATATACAGATGATCATGAAGCTAGTCGTATAAAATACGAGGACTAGCAAGGATTTCAGTCATACATGATCAATCCTAGGATTTGTCAATCATGTTATAGCCCTTAGGCAGACAAAAAATAAAAGTATTCAACACAAGCTAACACTTGCTCGACGGCTAAACGCCTCAAAAGAATAATTTTACAATAGAACGGGAAAGCAAAATAAAATCCACTCGTTGCCAGGGTTACGTCTAGTGTTCACCATCTGGCTGGAAGGCTAGAAGATCCTCGGGTGCTGCTCCAAAATCTGGCCATACAAAACCAGCTGGGTCAGACCCCAGAAAGAGCAAGTGCCACAAGGGAGGCTTTACTGTCACGACCCGTACCCGCTTTTCGGATACGAGACGTGTCCAAGCCAGCCTACGCCGCAGAGTCGGCGGTAGAACGCTGTCAAGCCCGCAAGAAATAGATGCTCAAATAAAATAATATTGCTCATTCACATTTCTAGATTTATTACAACATTTACAATTTAAAGGAAAGTACAAAGTTTTACATTTAATGAAATGATACAACTGTTTTCTATATCTAGGTTGACCTCAGCATACCCAAGTCTTTCCAATGCTAAGAGTGATCGCGGCTACCTGAAAAATGTTGGTTATCCAGTCAGGATTGGAACAAGTACACAAACCGACGGCAGTGTAAAACACAATAGAATTATCAAGACATGAAAATAACATATGAGAAATGAAAACTGTAAGATAAAGTGATGTCATAGCACGATAGAGAAATAAACAAGGAAAAGCTAATAAAAGACATCTATCTAAGTGGTGTGAAATATCCGTTTCAACATGTGGACGGCTAGGGGGTAAAATCCGGCATACTGCACGTGTCGTGTGCAGCTGCTATCGTTCAAGAATAGATATTTTGGGGATATTTCTGGGTGGTCCACATGTATACTAAGATATTTCCCCTCCCGACTACTCCGTGTGACGAGCGTGTCAACAAGCAGCAAGATATATGTATAGACATGAAATAAGAAAACTACTATGAATCAAAAAGCAATCAGAAAGTGCACTTGCCTGAGGTCCTTAGCTGGAGAAACCAATAACAATATACCACTAGATGAGCCACAATCAGTCAACACATGTAGAAGTCTCCGGATGCTGAAATAAATAGTACCAACGTTCTCAGAATAGTCAAATTAGCTAGGATTGCCTGTCCTTAAGTCCAATTCTGGACACAGGGGCAAAACGGTAATTTCGGGCAAAAACGATGTCCGCCGTTGGACCCGTTTTGCACCGAAAAGCGTGCCAGAGTCAACGGTCTCTAAAGTCATCAAACTACATGTCTACGGATCCAGTTTTCCGATACGAACCCAACCGTATGTCCAGAGTTGGATTCCGGCGGGCCGTGCACAAAATCGCCCGTTGAGTGGAACCGCGGGGCCCGCAAAACGACGTCGATTTCAACTATCTCAGAATCGGACCAAACTTGGCATACAGGACCAGAAAAATGATACGGTTCTGCTGGCGCAAGTTTCGTCTCGATCTGACGAGCGTGCACGAAGTTATGACCGAATTTGCATTGGACGGATACGGGGCGATTTTGACGGATACGCGTCGAATTCGTCGCGCATACGCGACCAATTTGAATTCCGTCAAAGCACACACGACCACGAAGCCGTTACGCAGCTTTCGATGTTTTCGGTGCGCGACCACGTCGTCCGGAATGGCGGGATGGACGTCGTGTGGAGCGATTTCTAAGTTTTTAAAACAGATTTTTCTCTAACTTTGAAGTTAATTTAACAGCGATATAATTGATGAAAAATAAATCTATAAACAGGGTTTCCATCTCGTATATGTTGTCAAAATTTGCCTTCAAATGGATTTTCGAAATCATGCATGGTTTGGGCGAAAACTGGCCGCGAACTAGGGTGTTTGGACTGAACTTTATGTCCTGTTTTGGACAGGATTTCGTCAATCTTCGGACTCGGTTCGTGGCGCGTGTCGTGCAAAGTAAATCTAGCTAATGGGATCGAAACGAAGATGGTAAGGTTAGAAGCATACCAAAGAAAATGGCTCGACGACTAGTCGAGCGTGCGCGAAGAAAACGCACGGCGAAAACACCTCGGCGGACTGCACTAGCCGCTGCTTTTGCGCGCTGACCCGGCATGCGCGCGCTGGTCCGACGGCCCGGCCGGTCGACGGCGCGCCCAGGGCGGTGCGTGCGCCCGCTGAGGCGCGCCCAGGTGGGTGGCGGCGCTAGGGTTTGTTTTCTCGCGGCAGTTCTGTTTGTCTCCCTCGATTCCTAACGTTTACGCATATATATGCATAGGTGAAGTCCTTCTCGGGTTGTTGGGCTCCTGTGGGAAATTAGTTTGGGGTGGGGGCTGCTCTTCGCGTAAGGGAGGGGGTCGGGGAAACGTTTAGGTGGGCTCGGGTTCTAAGAGCCTCTGCTGCTAAGTACTCGTGGGGGTCGGGGTTCAAGCCGAGGCCGAGAGCTATGCTGGTTGGGGTGCGTTTGTTACTAGCAAACTAGTAACTTAAGGGGGTCAGGCTTGGGGCCTTGCTTGCTGCGCTGCCTCCAATGGGGTGCTCTATCTTCTCTAATTCTATTTGCTGGATCAGTTTGATTACAGAACTCAAATGACTGGGTTGTTTATTCTTCTATTTCTTTTTCTTTCTTTCATATATAAAAAAATCTATATATACATATATACATCTATGTATACATGTATATATTCCTATATTATTCATATAATCATTTATTCACAAAATCTTTTCATATATTTAAAAAGACCCATATATATGTATATACACACACAACCATATATATATATGTATATATATGATATATATTTATATTACTTACACCTATACACGTATACATATATTTTTTATATACATACACAAATACTTTTACCTATAATATATACATCTATACATCTATACATATATATATATATATATATATATATATATATATATATATATATATATATATATATATATATATATATATATATATATATATATATATATATATATATACCGACACTTATATATTATACATTTATAAATTTACACATATTAGCACATAAAAAGCATCATATTAGCCATGAGTTAGAGGAACAAGGGAGGCTTTACTTAAGAACTAAAACCATCATATTAGCACATAAAAAGCATAATGATAATGAAAGACATGAGTTAGAGGAACAAGGTGATAAATGATAAGATAACTAAAGGACTATTTTGGTAACTAAGTTACAACCCGTAAACCAAACAAGGACCGGGGTTGTAACCCTCCACCTGAACAGAACTTAGTTTCTAACCAATTATCGACAAAGTAAAGCATAAACAAGCATGTCCTGAGATAGACATGTACTGAATCTAGGCAAGACTAGACAAGAGAGGACTCCATCCAACATTTACGGCCAAGCAAAGAGTACGGCTTGATACTTTAACTAACTAGGGTTATCACAAGCCTAGTTACTAGCAAAATGCAATGAGATATTCCGGCAGTCACAAGCCCTGCAGCTATCCAGGTTATCCAGACATAAGTTACAAGAATTTATAGTAGATACATCGCCCAGGAGACAAATGTACCCTAAGAGAGTTATTAGGTGACTTGGGGGGTGCAACACATGACAGTGTGCATATTACTTGTTTCAAGAAGTGCCCCACATGACAGTGGGCTGGAAATGTGCCATACTCGACGGCAGGCTATAAGTCCATTCAAGGAGCCCAAATAACGGGATCGCCTGTAACTAGAAACATCTTTCTGTATGAGCTACTTTGATCAATCTAGTAATTAACCTAGTCAGATTCAGCATGAATCCCTGACCGTGGTAACCAGGGATGCAAGTCCTAGACATGATGCGAGACAAGACTGGTAGCTTATACAAGCACATTCAAGAACAATCACCCACGATGTCAAGATGAGTTATTATTCAGCATGTCAAGATAGTCGTCGCAACAATATTGTAGATTATCATGTTAGGTTTACTTATCATGTCAAGAGTGCGTCACGACGGACCACTATCAAGAATTATCATGTCAAGTTACTGGTCAAGAGTGCACCACGACAGGTCACTATTCAAGAATTATCATGTAAAGTCACATTGTCATGTCGTGTTCATGTAAGTGCACCACGACGGGTCACTATCATGTAAAGTAAAGAAAGACATGTTCAAGAGTGCACCACAACGGGTCACTATCATGTAAAACAAGAAAGACATAAATCATGAGTGCACCACAACGGGTCACTATAAAGAAATTCTAAACATGGCATAGATTGTAAAGTTCAATAAATCCGGAAAAGCATGGAAACACATATCATATCACATAAGAAATACTCGAAAGGAAAGACATCCTGACATGTGAGAAGGGATAAGTAAAAGTAACTAATTGGCATAAAACAATAATTGAATATGTGCTAGTATTACGTGTACAATGGGTGTACAATCATTTTCTAACTGTACGAAGTCATCTAATCATGATAAGAATTTATTACAGTCGAAGGAAACCTCAAAAACGTTAAGTACAGAAAACATGACAAAAAGATCAAAACTATGATTGAAGTTATCAATCGCATATGAACTCCAGTTAAAGTGAAACAAGAAGATTTTTGAAGCCAAGATAAAGATCTACAACTTTCATGTGGGAAGAAATTCTGGCCACAATTCAGCCAAATAGAGCATAAAAGCAAAAAACAACCAAAATAGGCACTATGCGGCCAAGGGTGGATGGGTATCCATCTTTCCATACGGCCAAAGTGGATAGGTACCCATCTTCTCATGCGGCCAGAGTCGATGGGTTTCCATGCGGCAAGAGTCGATGGGTGCCATGCGGCAAGAGTCGATGGATGCCCATGCGGCAAGAGTCGATAGGGTGCCATGCGGCAAGAGTCGATGGGTGCCCATACGGCAAGAGTCCCATGCGCCCAGAGTCGATGGGGTGCCATGCGGCAAGAGTCGATGGGTGTCCATCTTCTCATGCGGCCCGAGTCCCATGCGGCCAGAGTCGATGGGTGCCCATGCGACAAAAGTCGATAGGGGCCATGCGGCAAGATTCGATGGGTGCCCATCTTCTCATACGGCCAGAGTCCCATGCGACCAGAGTCGATGGGTGCCCATACGACAAGAATCGATGGGGGTGCCATACGGCAAGAGCCGATAGGGTACCATGCGATAAGAGTCGATGGGTGCCCATCTTCTCATGCGGCCAGAGTCCCATGCGGCTAGAGTCGATGGGGTAACATGCGACAAGAATCGATGGGTGCCCATTTTCTCAAAAAAATTCAAAAAAGATGGCCATGGAACCCATAGCTTCCAAGCTCCATAAAATCTTTACTATAAGTCCAAATTTGGACTTCCATAGGTCAAAATGGGATAGAACAAAATTCTCTATAACATAGAACAACTAGATTTTGAAAACAAAAAAGTTTGATAGATCAAAACCCAAAAAAACCAAAAATGGCACAAACTTAGATCTACAAGAATCCATCCACCAAAATAAAAAATGCCAAGTCCTAAAGATGCTTAGAATCATGTAGAGAAGAAGATAGAACAATAAAATAGAAGATCCATCATGAAACAAGTTGCACTTGCCTAAGCTCTCTAGGTTGGTGGGAGAGTAATAGAGGAAGAGGAAGAAGTTATGAGAAATAATGAAGGAGAGAGAGTGGAGTTGACTTATATAGTAAGCCTCACCATCTCAAACCAAACCAAAATAAACCAAGCAAGCTAAACCAAGTCAAATTGAACCAAACTAAATCAAATAAACCAAGTCAAGATTAAACCAAGACTAGGCTAAGCAAGACAAGTCTAACCACGGTCCATCTGATAAATGTCAAAAATCCGTATACGTATACTGATGATACGTATAACGAAAAATGGGAGTGACAGATCTGGCCAAACAAAACCAGTAGGGTCAGACCCCCAAATAGCAAGTACCGCAAAGGAAGCCAAACTATGAACTAAAACCAGCAATAGCTAACATAGCAATAGTTAGAGATATAATTAAGTAAAAGCAGATCGAGACTCGTGCACTACCAATGCACTTGTCCCGAACCTAGAAAGACAATAAGTAAAGCTTCTTAGAGCATAAAGTAATTAACATGTGACATAATATAAACCGTAGACCTATGAATTAAACAGAGAACTTGTGACATAGCTAAACCATGTAAGAGAAATTGTACATGCGAACATGTATGGTAAGTGGAACATGTGAGCATGTTAGATAACTGAGACTTTGAGCATGTTATATAATTAGGGCATGAGAGCCTGTGATAATTATAGAACGACAATGGTAAGATGACTTGGGAGCTATTCCGAAAGTCGAGTTACAGCCCGTAAACCAAACAAGGACCGGGGTTGTAACCCTTCTCCTGAACAGAACTTAATCTCTAATCAATGTTTAGCATAAGAAGCATGTATAGCGTGTGGGTACTGAATAGGACGACAAATGACAAGATGACTTAGGAACTATTTCGAAATCCAAGTTACAACCCGTAAACCAAATAAGGACCGGGGTTGTAACCCTTCTTTTGAACAGAACTTCGTCTCTGATCATTTATCGACAAAAGTAAAGCATAAATAATAATGTACTGAAATAAACATACGGACACTACCTAGACAAACTAGACTGGACTGGACTGACTCCATCCATCAAATACGGCCAAGCAATGAGTACGGCTTGATACATTTGCTAACTAGGGTTATCACAAGCCTAGTTACTAACAAGATGCAACGAGATATTCCCACAGTCACAAGTCCTGCAACTATCCAGTTATCTTTCCGCGGGTTGAGAGTTGTATTAGGTGGATACATCGCCTAGAAGACAAATATATTCCATGGTGACTTGGGGGTGCAACACATGACAGCGTACTGGAAATGCGCCCTACTCGACGGTAGGCTACAAGTCCAATTAAAGCGCCCAGATAACGGGATTGCCTGTGACGAAAAAATCTCTCTATATGAACTACTTGATCAATCTAGTCATTAACCTAGTCAGATTCAGTATGAATCTCTGACCGCGGTAACCAGGAATTTATATCCTAGACATGATACAGACGAAACATGTAGCTTGTTCACTCATACACAATACATTCAACCACGATGTCCAAAAGAGTTGTATGAGCAAGGAGAATAGCTGTCGCAACAACATCTTGATTATACATGTCATAATTAGATTTACTTATCATGTCAAGAGTGCCCCACAATGGACAACTATCAAGAGTTATCATGTTAAGGTTGCTTGTTAAGAGTGCGCCACGACGGGCCACTATCATGTTCGCATGTAAAGACATGTTCAAGAGCGCACCACGACAGGTCACCATCATGTAAACATAGAAAGACATGTACCAGAGTGTACCACAACGGATCACTATCTAATATATGTAGAGAAGAGACGTGTAGCATAAGTGTACCACGACGAGCCACCATCATGCGAGCAAAGAAGTGACATGTAACGTAAGTGCATACAAAGCAAAGAAAAGACATAAACCATGAGTGCACCCCAACGGGGCCACTATCTAAGAAAAGAAAACATGGAACAAGGATCGCATGTAAGAAAGAATTAGATAAAGGATGTATCATGACATGGAAGAAGAAATAATTAAAAGTACTACTTGACATAAAACAGTAATTGAATCTGTGCTATTGTTAAGAATATAAGGGGTACAATTATTCTCTAACTGTACAAAATTATTTAGTCATGATAAGAATTTATTGCAGTCGAAGGAAACCTCAAAAACGTCAAGTACAGAAAATATGCTAAAAGAGAAAAACTATGATTGAAATCATCAGTCACATATGAACTCTGATTAAAATAAAACAAAAAGATTCTTGAAGCCAAGAAAAAGATCTACATCTTTTATGTTGGGAGTTGGAAGAAATTCTGGCCACAAATCAGCCAAATAGGACATAAAATAGCCAAAAATAGCCAAAATAGGCACTATGCAAGCCATGCGGCACTATGAAAGCCTGCAACATTATTCATCCATGTGGCACTATTCAAGCCTGCAGTACTATTCATCCATACGGTACTATTCAAGCCTATGACACTATTCATCCATGCGTCACTATTTAAGCCTGCGGCACTATACAAGCCATCCAGCACTATTTTTCCATACGGTACTATTCAAGCTTGTGACACTATTCATCCATGCGATACTATTCAAGCCTGCGGTACTGTGCAATCCATGCTATACTATTCATCCATATGGTACTATGCAAGTCATACGGCACTATGCAAGCCATGTGATACTATATAAGCCTGCGACACTATTCATCCATACGGCACTATACAAGCCATGCGGTACTATGCAAGCCTACGACACTATTCATCTATGCGGTACTATTCGGCACTATTCATCGTTCCTGCCAGAACCAGGATAGATGAACATAGAAGATGTCCAAATATTATTTTAGCCATAACTTTCTCAAAATAAGTCAAAATCTAACTTTTCAAAGGTCAAAATTGTGTAGAATCAAATTCTCTATCACATGGAACAATTAGTTTTCAAAAAAAAAGTAAGTTTGATAGATCAAAACCAAAAAAACAAAAAATATTACAAACTTAAATCTACAAGAATTTATCCACCAAAATAAAAAATGCCAAGTTCTAAAGATGCTTAGAATCATGTAAGAAAGAGTTTAGAACAAACAAAATAACATTGTCCAACATTTAGCAAGATGTACTTGTCTTAGGTTGGAGGAGAAAATGAAGAGGAAGAAGATGAAGAGAATAAAAATAATAGAGGAGAGAGAGAGAGAGAGAGAGAGAGAGAGGTTGGTTTTTATATAAAACCCTTCTCATCTAAAACCAACTAAACCAAACCAAACCAAGTCATGCCAAGTTGAACCAAACCAAATTAAACCAAGTTAAAATTAAACCAAAGAAAGGCTAAGAAAGACAAGTTAAAATACGAGTCACCTGACAAAGGCCAGAATTCTGTATACGTACACTGAAAATACATATAACAGAAAACGGAAGTGACAGGCATGCCGTCGACATACAAGGGTACACTAGCGATATGCCGATCAAAGAGAAAATCTATAAGTTGGGAAAATTTTAAAATGTTCCAAAAACTAATAACATACGAAATACAGTACAAAAGTACGTATCAGTATATAAATACCGATACTGTGGGATGAGTCTCACAACTCTTCCATCCTTAGAAAAAATTTGTCCTCGGAATTTCCTAAAGCTAGTCGAGCAAGATAACCAAAACAAAAGCACAAGAAAATACAACTATCTCCATAAAATGAAGCATGGCATATAAGTAAGTGAAGGCAACAGTAATATAAATAAATGCGTAAGCAATAAATGATGGCAATAGTAATATAAATAAATGCGTAAGCAATAACACAAGCACAATCAAGAAGGGCTAGAGGCATATGAACAAATATGTCTCCTGAGTCAGTTGAGTAGGGACCAACGTCCTCGCTGGCCTACGCTGACTCCAAAATAGATAGGGGTCAAGTCTCAAAGTAAGTCGGTACCAATGACTTAGTCTAAGACAGGACTCTACCCCGGACGTATCTTCGTAGCCGAGATATGCGATAGATATCAGGTATCTCAAGATACGAAGACAGAAGAGTGGAACGAGAAACTCGCATTCACTCACCGAATAAGTCAAACCGACCATTGTACTCTATATATAGATAGAATACAAAGTCGTCGACAAGAACCCAAGATATACTGCCACTACCTGGCCTGCTACTGAAAGACAGATCGAACGGTCATAACTGAAGGAAGACCAGAAAGATGGTACCTGAGACTCCCAAGGTATTACCCTCATACAAATACTAGAGCTGCTCCTGGGACTGCGCATACAACTGTGCTCTGAGCTGCATGATCCTTTGATCTCGTGATGGCGATAGATACTGTGACAATGGCAGAACATCGAGTATTGTCCCCAACTGCTCGTCTACTGTTGGAGGTGATGACTGAGACGACTGAAAGAATACTCTGCTGGAGAACAAGATATCGTCATTGTTGTGACTCCATCATTTCCTTGATAATCCCTATAAGTGATGGTACATCGGGCTGATCTGGAACTACCTCCGCTCGGACTGTTGACTGTATTGGC
Source organism: Iris pallida (assembly GCA_029216955.1). Classification (NCBI taxonomy): domain Eukaryota; kingdom Viridiplantae; phylum Streptophyta; class Magnoliopsida; order Asparagales; family Iridaceae; genus Iris; species Iris pallida. The sequence continues at coordinate 7,951,728 of JANAVB010010791.1, forward strand.
ACAGCTGGCTGATCAGGATGGACTGACATCTCTGCCCTCGAGTCAACTCTCGACTCTGTACCTTAATGCTGAGACTGATCCTCCACAACTGGCCTGACAGAAGATTGCTGACCTGCCATCGACAGGACCCAAACAAGGTAATCGGAAGGATTAGAAACAGTGTCCCTGAAAGTTAAAGGACACAAGGATCAAATCGAGGAAACATGAGAGATCAACGATCAAGGCAGATATCAGGTCAAAGGATCAGAGATAGAGAATAATACAAAGGATATCAATAAAGGATAATTGTGATTGAGATAACTAAACATCAGTAACCCCCACATATCTGATAAATCAGATCTTGTATGGGCCACCACTAAAACCTGTGTCACGCTCCAGAACCAGAATACTGGCAAGTGGGGACGGACAAGGCCAGCTACGTAATACCAAAGTACACCAATACTCTGAAATCACGTATAAGCTGTCAAGACATGGGAGTTACTTCTACAAGCCAACAGTCGATCCTAGGTCAAGCAATCCTAGGTATCTCAATCACAGGCAATTATACAAGGAGCAAGAAGTATGATCATCAGACATACAATAGTAAAGTGTTCCAAACCATTTATACATGGATGATCATGAAGCTAGTCATACAAAATAGAGAACTAGCAAGAGTAATAGTCATACATGATAAGCTCTAGCTATAGTATAGAATACGCACATCATGTCTAGGCCCGTAGGCTAAATATCAAGAACCAAAACACGATCTAAATACGTGTTCGAAGGCTAAATGCCACAAAAGAATAATGTACATATCAAGTGGGAGAATGAAACAAGAAACCCACTCAGGTACTCTGGTGCTCCGGATGGTCACCGTCGAGTAGATGGTACGAAAGATCCTCTGGGCTCCTCTATCAGATCTGGTCAAACAAAACCAGTAGTCAGATCCCCAAATAGCAAGTACCACAAAAGAAGCCAAACTATGAACTAAAACCAGCAATAGCTAACATAGCAATATTAGAGATATAATTAAGTAAAAGCAGATCGTGACTCGTGCACTACCAATGCACTTATCCCGAACCTAGAAAGATAATAAGTAAAGCTTCTTGGAGCATAAAGTAATTAACATGTGACATAAGGTAAACTATGGACCTGTGAATTAAACAGAGAACTTGTGACATAGCTAAACCATGTAAGAGAAATGGTACATGTGAACATGTATGGTAAGTGGAACATGTGAGCATGTTAGATAACTGAGACTTGTGAGCATGTTATGTAATTAGGGCATGAGAGCCTGTGATAATTATAGAACGACAATGATAAGATGACTTAGGAGCTATTCCGGAAGTCGAGTTACAGCCCGTAAACCAAACAAGGACCAGGATTGTAACCCTTCTTCTGAACAGAACTTCGTCTCTAATCATTTATCGACAAAAGTAAAGCATAAATAATAATGTGTTTAGCATAAAAAGCATGTATAGCATGTGGGTACTGAATAGGACGACAAATGACAAGATGACTTAGGAACTATTTTGGAATCCAACTTACAACACGTAAACCAAACAAGGACCGGGGTTGTAACCCTTCTTCTGAACAGAACTTCGTCTCTAATTATTTATCGACAAAAGTAAAGCATAAATAATGATATACTAAGATAAACATACGGACACTGCCTAGACAAACAAGACCGGACTGGACTGACTCCATCCATCAAACATGGCCAAGCAATGAGTATGGCTTGATACATTAGCTAACTAGGGTTATCACAAGCCTAGTTACTAACAAGATGCAACGAGATATTTCCACAGTCACAAGCCCTGCAGCTATCCAGTTATCCTTCTGCAGGTTGAGAGTTGTATTAGGTGGATACATCGCCTAGGAGACAAATGTATCCCATGGTGACTTGGTGGTGCAACACATGACAGCGTGCTGGAAATGCGCCCTACTCGACGGCAGGCTACAAGTCCAATTATAGTGCCCAGATAACGGGATTGCCTGTGACTGGGAAATCTTTCTATATGAACTACTTGATCAATCTAGTCATTAACCTAGTCAGATTCAATATGAATCCCTGACCGTGGATACCAGGAATTCATGTCCTAGACATGATGCAGACGAGACATGTAGCTTGTTCACTCATACACAATACATTCAACCACGGTGTCCAAAAGAGTTATATTAGCAAGGAGAATAGTTATCGCAACAGCATCATGATTATACATGTCATGATTAGATTTACTTATCGTGTCAAGAGTGTGCCACAACGGACCACTATCAAGAGTTATTATGTTAAGGTTGCTTGTTAAGAGTGCGCCACGATGGACCACTATCATGTTAGCATGTAAAGACATGTTCAAGAGCGCACCCCGACAGGTCACCATCATGTAAACATAGAAAGACATGTACCAGAGTGCACCACAATGGGTTACTATCTAATATAGGTAGAGAAGAGACGTGTAGCATGAGTGCACCACGACGGGCCACCATCATGCAAGCAAAGAAGTGACATGTAACGTAAGTACATACAAAGCAAAGAAAAGACATAAACCATGAGTGCACCCCAACGGGCCACTATCTAAGAAAAAAAATATGCAACAAGGATCGCATGTAAGAAAGAATTAGATAAATGACGTATCATGGCATGGGAGAAGAAATAAATAAAAGTACTACTTGACATAAAATAATAATTGAATCTGTGCTAGTGTTAAGAATATAAGGGGTATATTTATTCTCTAACTTTACAAAATCATCTAATCATGATAAGAATTTATTACAGTCGAAGGAAACCTCAAAAACGTCAAGTACAGAAAATATGCTAAAAGATCAAAACTATGATTGAAATCATCAGTCACATATGAACTCTGATTAAAGTAAAACAAGAAGATTCTTGAAGCCAAGATAAAGAACTACAACTTTTATGTTGGGAGTTGGGAGAAATTCTGGCCATAAATCTGCCAAATAGGACATAAAACAGCCAAAATAGGCACTACACAAGCCATACGGCACTATTCATCCATGCGGCACTATTCAAGCCAGCAGTACTATTCATCCATGTAGCACTATGCATCCATGCGACACTATTCAAGCCTGTGGCACTATTCATCCATGTGACACTATTCAAGCATGCGGCACTATTCAAGCCTACGGTACTATGCAAGCCATGCGGCACTATTCCTCCATGCGGCACTATTCAAGCCTGCGGTACTATTCAACCATACGGCACTATTCAAGCATGTGGTACTATGCAAGCCATACGGCACTATTTATCCATGCGGTACTATGCAAGCCATGCGGCACTATGCAAGCATGCGGTACTTTTTATCCATACGGTACTATGCAAGCCATGCGAAACTATACAAGCCTACGATACTATTCATCCATGCGGCACTATGTAAGCCTGCGACACTATTCATCCATGCGGCACTATTCATCGTCCCTGCCAGAACCAGGACAGATAAATATAAAAGATGTTCAAATATTGTTTTGGCCATAACTTCCTCAAAACAGGTCAAAATCTAACTTTTCAAGGGTCAAAATTATGTAGAATCAAATTCTCTACCACATGGACCAATTAGTTTTCGAAAATAAGTAAGTTTGATAGATCAAAACCAATAAAAACCGAAAATATTACAAACTTAGATCTATAAGAATTTATCCACCAAAATAAAAAATGCCAAGTTCAAAAGATGCTTAGAATCATGTAAGAAAGAGTTTAGAACAAACAAAATAATATTTGTCCAACATTTAGCAAGATGTACTTGTCTTAGGTTGGAGGAGAAAATGAAGAGGAAGTAGATGAAGAGAATGAAAATAATGGAGGAGAGAGAGAGAGAGAGAGGTTGGTTTTTATATAAAACCCTTCTCATCTAAAACCAACTAAACCAAACCAAACCAAACCAAGTCAGGCCAAGTTGAACCAAACCAAATTAAACCAAGTTAAAATTAAACCAAAGAAAGGCTAAAAAAGATAAGTCAAAATACGAGTCACCTGACAAAGGCCAGAATTCCGTATACGTATACTGAAAATATGTATAACAGAAAATGGGAGTGACAGGCATGCCGTCGGCATACAAGGGTACACTGGCGATATGCCGATCGAGGAGAAAATCTATAAGTTCGGAAAATATTAAAATGTTCTGAAAACCAATAAAATACGAAATACAGTACAAAGTACGTATCAGTATATAAATACCGATACTGTGAGACGAGTCTCACAGGACTCACATCCTGAGAGTGATCCATGGCCACTAACCCTAGCACCAACTCATTTCACAATGAGGGACACTCCACAAATAGACCTCCTCTATTTGATGGAACCAACTATAACTACTAGAAAATTAGGATGGGCATTTATCTGAAGTCCATAGATTTCAATTTATGGGATTGTGTGATAAATGGTCTCCCTACCTCTTTCGTAGTTATTGAGAAAGTTGCTTCTGAGACCCTTAAGGAAAAATTCACCAAGAATGCCAAGAAGCTTGCTAGTCGAGATGCTAAGGCTATGAACGCTCTACTACTCTCTCAATAGCAATGAATTCAATAGAATCTCCACTTGCAAGTCTTCATATGATTTTTGGAAATTGCTAGAAGTCACTCACGAGGGAACATCACAAGTAAAGGAATCTAAGATTAGCAGACTCACACAAGAGTATGAATCTTTTAAAATGAAACAAGATGAGTCTATTACTTGTATGTTCACTCGTTTGGTGATATCATTAACCCTCTTTCTTCTCTTGGTAAGATATACCCTACTCATGAAAAGATCAAAAAAATCCTCAGAGGACTGACCAAAGGATGGAATCCAAAAGCTACCGCCATCATTGAAGGGAACGACTTGACAACGATGAACCTTGAAACCCTCATGGGGAAGCTTATGACCCATGAACTAGACATGAAAGATCAAGAGGAATCTTCTATGCAAGAAAAGGAGAAGGAGAAGGCAAAAGAAAAGGAGAAGTCCCTGGCCCTCAAGGTTACAAAATCTCACTCAAAGGATAGCTCCGATGATGACGAATCAGATGATGGTGAAGAAATAGCTCTCACCGCCAAGCACTTTCGAAAGTTTCTCAAGTTCAACAGAACCAACCGATTCAGACGGGTCAATGATGAAGAGCCAGCTTGCTACCAATGTAGAAGAACCGGACACATCAAGAGAGATTGTCCTATAATAAGAAAGGATTTAGCAAATACAAGAAGTCCAACAAAGGAAGCTCATCCTCCAGAAAATATGCCAATACCAGTATTTGGTGTGAAAGTGATGCTAGTGACTCGGACAACGAGAAAAAATGCAAACATAATGCAAATGTTTGTCTCATGGCAACCGATGAGGTACTCGATGACTTCTCTTTAAATATTCTTTCTTACGATGATTTGGAAAATGCCATTCTTGAATTATGCGAGGAACACAAAGGAGTAAGAAATAAGTATAAGAAATCTCTAAAAGAGGTTGAGGCATGCAAACAAGAAATAGAAAGGCTCTCTAACGTTATTATTGATGTAAAGGGAAAAACTCCCGCCTCTGACACTGATGACATTGAGTCCTTGAGACTAAAGCTAGTAGAATCTGAAGACGTCATTAAAAAAAGGACATTAAAATTCAATCCCTCAGAGATTCTTATAATTTTGCCATACACAAAACACTTACTGCTAATCAAAGAGAGTATGACACTTCTATTAAGTATAATGATCTTCTTGAGCATGGTAAGAAACTTATTGATAAGAACACGGTTCACACAAGACACACCACACACCTCACACCTCACAACACAAATCACAATTCTCACACGTATAAGAACACCGCACATAGGTCCTCTCCTAACACAAGAAAGGAACCCTTTGTAAAGAAGAACACATCGCATCATGCCTTTTATTATCATCACCATAACACTCATGTTAAAGCTCCTCACACCAGAGCACCGCATGTTCATGATACTCACTCTTTTTTTTCTAAATCTATATCACCTATGATGTGCAACTATTGTGGTCTACTTGGACACACTTTTCATTATTGTCAAATGAGAAAACATGTTGATATGAAAATATTTAAGTGGGTTCCTAAGACTAACAATCAAGGATCCAAACACTCTTGGGTACCAAAGTCTCTATCTTCAACCTTTGTTGTAGATGAACCCTCCCTCACATGCTAGAAGCAAGTGGATCCTCGATAGCGGTTGCTCATGGCACATAACCGGTGATGCTTCACTTTTTGCAATGCTATCGATGAAGAAAGAATGCCATATCTCATTCGGTAACAATCTAAAAGGACACATCATAGGAAATGGTAATATCGGCTCACCTTCTTATCCGTGTATTAAAAATATTTGTCTTGTTATAAATCTCAAGCATAACCTTCTTAGTATTAGTCATCTTACGGACAATGGTTATGATATTAAATTTGTTAAACACAAATGCTTCATCACCGATAGCACCAATGAATCTACGGTGTATGAAGGCATTAGAGAAAATAATATCTATGTCCTTTATCTTATTGAAGGTACTAACAATGACAGGTGCTTAGTTACAAAGAACAATAAAAGTTGGCTATGGCACATAAGACTTGGACATGCCAACATGGATACCATCTCTCGAGTTGCCCCAAGAAGCTTGTAAGAGGGCTTCCAAGTATTTTGTTCAAAAAGGACATGGTATGTGAAGAATATGAGAAAAGTAAGTGACCAAGTCATCCTTCAAATCCATCAACTCAGTAAGCACTACTAGACCTCTCCAACTCATTCATATGGATTTATTTGATCATAGTAGAGTAGCTAGTATTGGAGGAAAACTTTATGCTTTTGTTTTGGTTGATGATTTTTCAAGATTTACTTGGGTTATTTTTCTTGCAAATAAGAGTGATACTTTTCGTAAATTTCTTACTTTTTGCAAACGTGTTCAAAATGAGAAAGGCTTTACTATAAACAAAATTAGGTGTGATCATGGAGGAGAATTTGACAATGCCGATTTTAAAAGATTTTGCCTCGGACACTGATGATATTGAGTCCTTGAGACTAAAGCTAGTAGAATCTGAAGACGTCATTAAAAAAAGGACGTTGAAATTCAGTCCCTCAGAGATGCTTATAATTTTGTGTCACGCCCCAGAACCAGAATACCGGAGAGCGGAGGAATGACTCAGCCAGCTATGTATTACGGGTAGATGAATACCGTATAATACGATCAATGCTGTCTAAAAGACGAGGGGGTGCATACTACATGAAAGTCTTACTAGGGTTACTCATCATCTATTGTCTCAATCATTCAAACAAGAAACAGTAAATAGAGAACATGTAAGATAAAGCAGTAAGGCGTCCCAAATGCTTGGTCAAAATGTTCTTAAGATCTGGCTGTACAAAACTTAGCCAGATGATATAGCAAGGTATACACAATTGTTATCAGCTGCAGTCTGACTTAGTTACAATTATGTAAAAGTAAGTACAAGACAATCCGACTAACATGTCGGTGCCAAGCGGTAAAAGTGAAGTAAATAGTAAAAATGAATAGGGAAGCAAGGGACCCACTCGTGTCTTCCGGCGATCATCCCTCTAGTATTGACCATCTTGGAGGTGGAAATAAGCTGAGTCCTCGGGAACTGGCTCTAAATCTGGCCATACAAAACCAGAGAGGTTAGACCTCTAATAGCAAGTACCGCAAGGAAGCACGATATGAGAAATTGGAACCAGTGATAAGAGTAAGAATATGATAAAAGGGTCTCTGCTTGCTACTGGGGTTTGCACAACATCACGGCACTTCAAGCCAACTTCCTAACCAAACAAGGACAGAAGTTGACCCATCATGTCCTGACGTTCTGCTCATCTCAGTAGTTAACAGAGTAGGTACAGTACACAATCAATATCAATCCGGGACAAAAAATAGCTAAAAGGCACTATAGGCAGCAATAGATGAGTGCCTATTTATGCGGCTGGGTAAATTAGGGTCCCTCTATGTGGCCAGAATCGGGTCAGAATCCCATGCGGCCCAGGGAACCAAGGGCCATGCTTATGCGGCCAAGGGTCACCATACGGCAATCAGCCGAGGGTCATGCGGCTAAAGACCTATGCTGCAAGCAGCCACGCGGCAAGGAAAACATGCATATGCGGCAAGGGAAATGAGTTCATACGGCTGAGAAAGTAAAGTTCATGCGGCTCGGAGACTGAGTCTCATGCGGCTCGGGGACTGAGTCTCATGCGGCTCAGGGACTGAGTCTCATGCGGCTCAGGGACTGAGTCTCATGCGGCTCAGGGGACTGAGTCTCATGCGGCTCGGGGACTATGCGGCCAGAGCTATGGGTTCATGCTATGGGTTCATGCGACAAAGAGAGATATGCGACTGAGAAGTAATCATACATATGCGGCAGTGAATGCGGGGGTTCATGAGGCTGAAGAAATTGGAGTCTTATACGACAAAGGCAAAGGAACCATGGCCTATGCGGCTAAGGACCATTAGGCCATGTGGCTAAGTCTGCCATTAGGCCATGCGGCTAAGTCTGCCATGCGGCCAGGGGAAGCTAAGTCTGCCATGCGGCCAGGGAAAGCTAACCGCATGAAAGCCATACGGCTAAGACGCTGTTCTTCTTCTCCACTTTTCGAGAAGAAGAACTAAGGAACGCCATGGCTTCCAAGCTCCACTAAACCTTCATCCAAGGTCAGAATCCAGACTTCTATTGGTCAAAATGGGGCAGAACAAAATTTCCTACAACATGGAGCCATCAAAACTTAAATATAACAAGGTTAGTTAGATCAAAACCCAAGAAATCTAAAAATACAACAAACTTAGATCTACAAGAAATGAGCCATGGAAATTAAAAATACTAAGTACTAGAGTATCTTAGAATCTCGTAAGGAAGACAATAGAACAACAAAAATTGTAATTCATCACGTAGCAAGTTGTACTTGCCTAGCTCTTCTAGGTTGGTGGGAGAGTAATAGAGGTTGAAAAAGAAGTAAATGGGAGTAATGAAGAGAGAGAAAAGGTTGGGGGCTTTAAATGGAGATGATGGTAGGTTGGTTGGGTTCATGATGAACCACCCAAACCCGAAAATAAACCAGCCCAAGCCGATCCTAAGAACAAAGCAAAAGCATGAAAAAAAATACAGAAAAATAATAAGCTCAAAATTAAAGAATTTAAATACAGAACAAATGCATGATAAATATTAAATAAATTCATTCAAGCGGTACATGCATTAAAATATATATTCTGGAAAAGGAAAGTGACATCTCTACCCTCCTTAGGAAAATTTCATCCTCAAAATTTCAAATCCAAGCGGGATAGAAACATCAGAGCTAAACTAATCTAAGTACAAGCAATTGAGCAAGCAGCTATTTTACAATGTCAAATAGCAAGTAATATATCTATATTTATCAATCTATGACATCAAGAAATTCCTACTCATAGGGTGATAGGCATGAAGAATCAAGACAATCAAGGTACACGGAAAGAAATATACCTTGTGAGTCAAATATGTGCGGATATCGTGATCGGATATTGTCCTCATGTTCCCACGTTGACTCTCCTAAAGAGTGATGACCCCAAGCAACACGGACAAGGCTAATTGTTCGGTTCTTGAGTATCTTCTCCCTTTGGTCTAAAATAGACACAAGCTGTTCCTCGTAAGACATGTTGGTACCAACAACCAGTTCAGAATGATTGAGGATATGGCTTGGGTCCGATACATATCTACGCAACTGAGATACATGAAACACATCATGCACCTCTCATAACGAAGGTGGAAGGGACAAACGATAAACAACATCGCCTACCCTATCAAGGATAACAAATGGGCCCACATATCGTGGACTCAACTTCCCGTGAACGCCAAATCTAATGACCCCACGAGTAGGTGAGATCCGCAAGAACACGTGGTCCCCAACAAAAAATTCTAGCGGCCTACGATGCTGGTCCATCCAATATCGATGTCGATCTTGCACAACTTGAAGTCGCTCTCTAATTCCCTTAACCACTTCAACTGTCTGAACAATCAGTTCTGGGCCTAGCATCTTCCTCTCCCCGATATCATCCTATGCCAGTGGCGACCTACACTCCTTACCATATAGTGCTTTAAATAGCACCATCTGGATACTGGCTTGATAACTATTATTGTACGAGAACTCGACTAAGTGCAAATAATTCTTCCAAGATCCTCCAAAATCTAGGGTGCAAGCTCGTAACATATCTTCTAAAGTCTGAATTATTCTTTCTGATTGCCCTTCCGTCTGTGGATGGTAAGCCGTGCTAAATCTTAACTTGGTACCCAGACTATGATGTAGACTCTTCCAGAAATATAATATAAAATGGGTATCTCTATCTGAGATAATACTAACAGGAACCCCATGCTGCCTGACTATCTGCGACATATACAATTCTGCCAACTTTTTTGTAGATTGCCCTACTCTAAAAGGAAGAAAATGTGCCACCTTTGTAAGCCGGTCCACTATCACCCAAACAGCATCTTTACCACTTGGTGATCTCGATAAACCGGTCACAAAGTCCATGGTGATATGTTCCCACTTTCATTCCGGAATAGGAAGCGGTTGCAATAATCCAGCCGGCCTCTGTTGTTCTGCCTTTACTTGCTGACATATCAAGCAACGGGAAACGAATCTAGCTATCTCCCTCTTCATTCCGTTCCACCAGAAGTACTACTTGATATCTTGGTACATTTTGGTCCCTCCAGGGTGTATAGAATACTGAGAACTGTGGGCTTCTGTTATAACCTCCTGTCTGATATCTCCACTAGGCACACATAGACGTGATTCAAATCTAAGTGTACCATTTTCGTGAATTTTCATCTCCTTCCTGACTCCTGACTCACATTCGGTCCTAAGCTTCTGAATCCTTGGGTCCTGTGCCTGAGCTACCTTGATCCTGTCTACCAAGTCAGATTGAACTCGTAGACTTGCCAGAATTCCTACATCACTAGAAAGTATAACCTCGATGCCCATCTCCTGAAGGTCTTCTAAGATATATTTTTGTGATGTCAACATAAATGTGCCGCCTCTCCTGCTAAGAGCATCTGCTACCACGTTAGACTTGCCTGGATGATACTGAAGCTCTACGTCGTAATCCTTGATCAACTCTAACCATCTTCTCTGCCTCATGTTCAGTTCCTTCTGAGTAAAGATGTACTTTAGACTTTTGTGGTCTGTGTACATATCCACTCGATCACCATACAAGTAATGCCTCCATAGCTTCAAAGCAAATACTATGGCTGCCAACTCCAAGTTATGAGTTGGATAATTCTTCTCGTGGTCTCGAAGTTGCCTAGATGCATACACTATCACCTTCCCATGTTGCATGAGGACACACCCAAGTCTCTTTTTTGCTGCGTCATAATAAACGGTAAAATCTCTGGGTCCAATTGACAATGTAAGAATGGGTGTCGATATCAATTTCTGCCTTAAATTCTCAAATGATGCCTGGCATTCTGCCGACCAGACGAATGACACATCCTTCCGTGTCAAGCGGGTCATGGGTGCTGAGAGTCTTGTAAAATATGATACGAATCTTCTATAATATCCTGCCAATCCTAAAAAACTCCGCACATCTGCTGCGGTCTTAGGTACTGGCCAACTCTTTACCGTTTCTACCTTCTTGGGATCCACTGCTACTCCAGTCCCTGATATGATGTGTCCCAAAAATGAAATATGATCTGTCCAAAACTCACACTTCCTGAGCTTGGCATACAACTGGTTCTCTCTCAGAACCTGTAACACTTTTCTGAGGTGATCTTCATGCTCTTCTTCACTAGCTGAGTATACCAGATGTCGTCGAGAAACACAACAACAAATTGATCTAATTATGGCATAAAGATGCAGTTCATCAAATCCATAAATATTACTGGAGCATTGGTCAAACCAAACGACATAACTAGGAATTTGTAATGCCCGTACTTCGAACTGAATGCTGTCTTGGAAATATACTTTTTTTGAACTCTAACTTGATGATACCCTGACTGAAGATCTATCTTGGAGAAAACTCTTGTTCTGCTCAACTGATCAAACAAGTCGTCGATTCTAGGTAATGGATACTTGTTCTTTACTGTCGCCGCGTTGAGCTTTCTGTAGTCAATACACAATCTTGATGACCCATCCTTCTTTCCTACAAGTACCACTGGTGCTCCCTATGGTGATTCGCTGTCTCGGATAAACTTCTTCGCCTTCAGTTCCTCTACGTGCTGATACACCTTGGCCTACTCGGAATCTGCCATTCTGTAAACTCGATTTGATATCGATTTAGTTCAGGTGCCAATTTTATACTGAACTCAATAGCCCTAACCGGGGGTAAATGTAACGCTCCAGTCCCAAAATACTTAGGACTAGATACGTATCCATGCCAGCTGCATACATACGAAGTATACTCCAATATATGGAAACTCGTATGTATACATAAGCTGTAAAATACAGTAGAACCATAATAACTAAATCTCATCCACTAGATAAATAAATGATATAAAAGCAACTTGAATTTATTATGTGTACAATCGTTGGGCGGAGACAAAGTCCACTACCAACTATCTCAAATAAAATGTACAAGAAGTGATCGATAAAATAATGAGACGAACCAAGCGCAATCGTCTTCGGAAGAATGGAGAAGATCACGGCCTTGGCTAGAACACCTGCAAAATCACAGAAGCACACACCTGGAGAGATAACCAGGTCCTCAGAGGGACGTAATAAGATACATAAAGAACATGCCATAATAAACTGAATATATAATATGTCACAAACCGAAATAAGTGACAAGACGACAATAAGGTAATCTAACCGTACTACAGTGTTTATGCAGTTAAGAACAAACCTCTAATGCATGGGCACTCTGGCTCAGTAGCAGTAATCTCAGGTATGGCCCATCAGGATACCAGGGACCTCAAAGCATAACATTCATCGAATGTCAGAGGCCAGCAGTAAATCAGTATCAGGATCCAGGACCGTATCTCCCGCGGAGATAACCGGCAATAGGGAAGTGCATACTTGGCCCATACGTCAAGGAACTGTTCTTCCCACCCAATGCCTAGCAGAGTCACATCCATGTCTCACATACCTCTACTAACTGCTATGTCTCCTAACATGCCTCTATTAGCAGTTAGCCCTATCGCATGCGCATGGGGGATCACCCCACACACAAGAACCTCTATATGTACTCATCTCATACATCCTCGTGGTACAACTGTGTTAAGGTATATGCGATACACTACAGACGGTAGTCTCTTAACTCTAAGTCCATATGCAGTCAAAGGATAATAACAAAGTATATCTAATATCACTGAGCAGACAGTAAATCAAGAACAGTAAGAACTGGAAATAACTGAACAGTGATATGTAATAAAATGCAAACTAAATATAAACAGTATAATGGCAAGGTATCTTGCCCGCGGATGGTGCGAGAAACAGCAAAATCCAATCAATCAGAATCGTCAACACGAAAGTCAAAATCTACAAGAAGCTCCGGATGCTGAAACAAACATCACGAACGAGTTTGGAATAAAAGATATACCTAGGAAACACCTGTCCAAAAGTTAAATTCTGGAACAGGGGCAAAATCATAATTTTGGATCAAAACGATGTCCGCCGTTGGACCCGTTTTACACAGAAATACGTGCCAGAACCTATGGTCTCTAAAGTCGTCAAACTACATGTCTACAGATTTGTTTTGAGGAGACGAACCCAACGGCATGTCCAATTTTTGATTCCGGTGGGCTGTGCACAAAATCGCCCGTTGAGTGGGATTGTGGGCCCGCCAAAATAGCGTTCCGATCAACGGTCTCAGAATCGGACCAAACTTGGCTCACAGGACCAGAAAAATATTCCGAGTCCAATGGCGCAAGTTTCATCGCGATATGATGAGTGTGCACAAAGTTGTGACTTAATTTGCAAAGAGTCGATACGGAGGTATCTCGACGGATACGCATCGATTTCGTCGCGCATATGCAACAAAATCGGATTTCGTCAGTTCCCACACGTCAACAATATTCATACGCGCCTTTCGATGCATATAGTGCACGACCACGTTGCCCGGTTTGTCGGGACAGATGCCGTATCAGAGTGTTTCTCTACTTTTTGAAAACAGAATTTACAGTTTTTCGGAAAACTTTAACAACGTGTAACTTTCTACATACTAGATGAAAAGTGAATCCAAAAGGTGCGTTACAATCTCGGTTAGGTTGTCTTTGACTTCCTTCAATTAGTTTTTACGAAAGCTTAATGGACAGGGAGAAAAGTGGCCGACAAGTTGGTGTTTCAAAACAGTATTTAATATTCAGAAAAGTGGGTTTTTCTCCAAATTTGTCTCGATTTTTCGAGCAAGTTGGATGGCCATGTCAAAATCCACCTAGGTGATCTCGAAGAGGGTCAAGTCTACTTTCCAGAACATTTTACAGATCGAAAATCGGAGTTACGAGTAAAACGTTACGTCGTAGGGAAGTAGGGTACCTTGAGTGGAAAAACTGCTCCGTGGGTGACGCGGGGCTGACTTCCGATGCTCCGTTCGTCGTGCACACAACTCCGTTGCTGGTGAAACGAACTCATAGGCGAAGAGGGTATGTTCTGCTAAAAGTTTCGTTTTGGAAGTCTAGGGTTTTGAGGTCTGAGGACGAAGTTATATTTATCGCAAGTTGGGGGCAAAACCTAGTAATACTAGGATTAGCAAAATGCTTATGTGCACCCAATACCTCACGGGTTGGTGCAGGTTGCATGCTGCAGCGCCCAAGGAAAAAGGGGGCCCCGCCCACTCATGTGGGTGGTTGACTTTGTTTTTTTTTTCTTTTTCTTTTTCTTTTCTTTTCTTTTCTTATTCTTATCTAAATCTTTAAACATTTTTTTTTCTAAATCTTTTTAAACTTTATAAATATATATCCAAAAATTATTTAAATACAAATAATGCTTTAAATATCACATATCCAAAATTTTAATATATTTAAATATATCTACATACATATATATAAATTTATCTTACAATAAATCAATCTCAATAATAATAATAATATCTAAATAGAATGAACATATTTTAATCTCCATAAAATAACTTAAATTATAATAAAATAATAATAATCGTCCCAATGGGTGAACTTTACCGCTCACCCATGTGTGGGTCAAAAAATCATACCATCCTGTAAAACATTATTTAATTAATAAAATATAAATTTTGTACCGAAAGTCAATAAATATTCAACAAGTCTCAAAATTATTTAAAAATATTTGTACACACATGAAATATTCCTACCTGGCCATCTTGGTCCCACCACATGCCTACACGGGCTTAAATTTGGTTCGGGCCCTGTTCGGACTGAATTGGACAAACCGAACCGTCTAAAAATCAATATATAAAATAATATTTAATTAAAATAATTTAAAAGCGTTATTTCACAACTCGGCCTGGTTTTCCTAGTTCGGACTGAACTATGGCTAAGCCTCCCACGACATGGCTAATATACTGGTCAAAGCACACTACTACATCTTTCGTGCCAAAATTCATGGACGTCTTGTGTTCCAAAATTTAAAAATGGCTAAGGTCATTTCTAATAATAAATTTTTTTTCATAAATTGCATAAATTAATTTGAACTCTAATAAAACAATAATAAATAATTTTAAAAAAATATGGGTTTTACATCCTACCCAACTTACAAGAATTTCGTCCTCGAAATTTAGGATTAATAGGGTAGTTAGGGTTGAGGAATAGGAAGAGTTCGTCAATACCAAAAATGCAATTAAATTTTGGAGGAGACGAATAAAACGTCGTTCAACACCACCGTGCAATAGAAAATTGTGGAGTCGATATATACAAAAATACATCATGGTTATGGAATTGAATAAGGGTTGCCAGTGATGGTAACAAAATTTCGATAATCCAAATTGGAGAGTAATAAGGGATTGAGTAGATCAAAAAAGAATTTAGACATTTGGGAGATGGTTCCTTGAGAGAAAATTGGATACTAATCGTCTTGGTTGAGTGTTAGATTTAAGTGAACGATTAGAATCGTTCTCGAATGCTCAAGCATAATTGGGAGGGCACGATAACAATTCTAGGGTTGAGGAATGAGGAGTAGTTAAAGGCGAGGATATATCCACATGAGTCGGTCGGTGGCTATCTACGTTTGTGTATAATTAACCGATTGGACAACCAAAGATGATACCTTTAGTCTATCTAGCAAGTACATTGCCTTGTCTTTCCAAAATAAGTAAAAGACAAGAACAACAAAGGTTTCAAAGACGGTGTTATATATTGAGTACGAATTGCGGGGTTCATAGGCGGCAAAAATAATTCAAAATAGAATTGCCAAGGCTGTCGCGGAAGAGACCCTAAGGCAAGTTTAACTATGTCTCCATCCGCATAGAATAATATATGAAGGCGAACCAAAGTGCAATAGGTTGATCAGACCATCATGCACCGGTTCTAATTAGACAATATGTTAGTGGGTACACCCAATAAAATATGTCATGATCAAGCTTTGATAATGAAATAAGCTTGCAAAACTGAAGCCACATTAGCAGCATGAGATAGTCAAAATATGAGCAAGGAAGGTACTGATGAAGGAATTTTAAATAGTCCAAGATCTTTTAAAATCAAGGCTCGCCTAAAGTTTGGGCCTATACAGTTGTCCTAGTGTTTCTTCATCTATGGCTGGTAGACTTGATAAGGTAGGGTCCTCTGAATTTATAGTCTAAGTGAACTTACCAATGTGGTTCACAAGAAAAAAGGGTTGTTAGGTAGTGAGGTATCCTACCCAACTTACAAGAGTTAAACTAATGGTATCATGGGACAATAGGTCAAGCAATCAAGATAAAGTACAAATTTAAGCATTTAAGGAATTTAGTAGAACACAATCTCATATCGGTCGAACGAATTGAGTCGAGATGGAATCCCTATCCGTGGTTAAAAATATATCGGTATCATGGTAAAGATTTTAGTTTGGCCATTTTGACCATAAGGTCATATCGAAAAAATAGAGTACAAGGAGGTGGGTTTTGGTGGGACATGATATGTCTGCAGGAAGGTGGGCTCCTCTAGGTCTTACATATAAAATTTGTTGGAAGAAAAAGTCTAGTGTTGTACTCCAAATATATAAGTCACGGTAGGGGACGCCAGAAGATCAAAAATGGAAGTGGGAGTTCACGAGGTGATAATTAATGCACAAAATAAAGAAGATCAAGTTAAATCATGAAATAAATTAAATTAGAGAATCCAGTAAAAATAAATTTAGGGGCACAGTTCTAGTGAGAAGATAGTATCCTAAATGAATACAGTTAAGGAACAATTAAATCATTATCCAAATTGCAAGTGGGTAGAAGGTTGCAATTAAAAGATCTAGAATTGAAGGAAGATCGAGTAAGCCGAGGTGGAAATACAATCACATAGCTGGGTAGATGACTAACAACACTTGTGTATATACTACTATCATGGTCGTAAGTGACATGACAATTAGTGTGGAATACTTCTAACTCATTAGGGCTACCTTTGTGTCCTACCATTAATATTTTAACTCGAGTTTTCTCCAAAAAGTTTCAAAAATAAACTTTCAAAAATAAACCACCAAAATTTGTATTTACTCCAAGCCGTTCAAATTCATCATAAAAATTTAAATCACTCTCATAAAATCTCAAAGCAAAATTTTATTACGTTACTACTAACCTTTTCCAAAATTAACATTTAAATTCAACTATTAAACTCAAGAGTTCATAATTTACGAATCCATCAAAATTTCACCATTAATCAAAAATTTAACACTCTAATATTTTTTAAATAACGCATAATAAAACTTTTAGCATATTAAAAGCAATCTCAAAAATTAAGCTCAATGCTCTCATAAATTTTAGCTTCTATTCATGCTAAGTTATTCTAACATAATCAAACTTTTAATGGTAACTTCCTTTGATCAACCAAAATAACTTTCCAACACATCCTTCGAAATTCTTCCAAATTTTTTAATATTAGCAGTCCCTCCTTAAACTAAATTTTCAAATAATATTATCAGTCAAAATCCCTATCCTTTTTTTTTACCAAAAATCTAAATAGATTTGTAAATTCCCAATCATAGGACACCATTAAAAATAAAAATTTCTCAAAAATCGTTTTCATAACTTTTAAATATTTTAAACCAAAATTCACCATCATTACTTCTACTTAAAATTCAAAATTTACAAAACACGAAAATTGCAAGTTGTACAACGCAAATTTAAATAATTCCTATAAACATTTTTTTAAAAGCTAAGATCATTTTCAAACCAAATTTATAATCGTGCAAAGGTGTAAAACCATAATCCAATAAATCATAAACATCAAAACTCGAAAATCAATAAATTTTATATTTGTTCAAAGATGTATATCTAACACCCAAAACTCACAATTATCACAACTCGAGAAGCAAATCAATTTTATACTTGTGCCAAGATGTATAACTATAACTCAATAAATCATAAATATCAAATCTCAAAAAGCCAATCAATTTCTTAGATCAAGTATGAAATTTTATAAATCCTCTAGTGTTTACTATTTAGAAATCTCAAAGTAAAAACCTTCCTTGGTAGTATCCTACTTTACAAATTACTAATCATTAAATCACATTTTTTTTAAAAAAAGAAGAAGCCTTTTTAGAGTCTTGAATGTATTCCAATTGCTAATATAACCATTCTAGCCATGTGTTTGACCTATGAGCATATACTAGTGTAGTCATCTTCCTAGTTGACACTAAGCACGAAAATAAGAATCAACGGTAGAAAGGAATCAAGCAAGATGCAGTTCAAGGAAGTCGAACGAGAGTTCGAAATTTGAAGCCAAGGGAAGAGGTCAAGCTGTATGGATGAGATTCCTAGATTCTAATCCTATGTTGCAGGCTCACATCGGTACAATTACGTAACCGAAGTGACACACTTGACCTGCATGGGCCACCACAAAAACATGTAATGCCCCAGTCCCAAAATACTTAGGACTAGATACGTATCCATGCCAGCTGCATACATACGAAGTATACTCCAATATATGAAAACTCGTATGTATACATAAGCTGTAAAATACAGTAGAACCATAATAACTAAATCTCATCCACTCGATAAATAAATGATATAAAAGCAACTTGAATTTATCATGTGTACAATCGTTGGGCGGAGACAAAGTCCACTACCAACTATCTCAAATAAAATGTACAAGAAGTGATCGATAAAATAATGAGACGAACCAAGCGCAATCGTCTTCGGAAGAATGGAGAAGATCACGGCCTTGGCTAGAACACCTGCAAAATCACAGAAGCACACACCTGGAGAGATAACCAGGTCCTCAGAGGGACGTAACAAGATACATAAAGAACATGCCATAATAAACTGAATATATAATATGTCACAAATCGAAATAAGTGACAAGACGACAATAAGATAATCTAACCGTACTACAGCGTTTATGCAGTTAAGAACAAACCTCCAACGTATGGGCACTCTGGCTCAGTAGCAGTAATCTCAGGTATGGCCCATCAGGATACCAGGGACCTCAAAGCATAACATTCATCGAATGTCAGAGGCCAGCAGTAAATCAGTATCAGGATCCAGGACCGTATCTCCCGCGGAGATAACCGACAATAGGGAAGTGCATACTTGGCCCATACGTCAAGGAACTGTTCTTTCCACCCAATGCCTAGCAGAGTCACATCCATGTCTCACATACCTCTACTAACTGCTATGTCTCCTAACATGCCTCTATTAGCAGTTAGCCCTATCGCATGCGCATGGGGGATCACCCCACACACAAGAACCTCTATATGTACTCATCTCTCACATCCTCGTGGTACAACTGTGTCAAGGTATATGCGATACACTACAGACGGTAGTCTCTTAACTCTAAGTCCATATGCAGTCAAAGGATAATAACAAAGTATATCTAATATCACTGAGCAGACAGTAAATCAAGAACAGTAAGAACTGGAAATAACTAAACAGTGATATGTAATAAAATGCAAACTAAATATAAACAGTATAATGGCAAGGTATCTTGCCTGCGGGTGGTGCGAGAAACAGCAAAATCCAATCAATCAGAATCGTCAACACGAAAGTCAAAATCCACAAGAAGCTTCGGATGCTGAAACAAACATCACGAACGAGTTTGGAATAAAAGATATACCTATGGAACGCCTGTCCAAAAGTTAAATTCTGGAACAGGGGCAAAATCGTAATTTTGGATCAAAACGATGTCCGCCGTTGGACCCGTTTTGTATCGAAATGCGTGCCAGAACCTACGGTCTCTAAAGTCGTCAAACTACATGTCTACAGATTTGTTTCGAGGAGACGAACCCAACGACATGTCCAATTTTGGATTCCGGTGGGCTGTGCACAAAATCGCCC
Organism: Iris pallida; assembly: GCA_029216955.1. Taxonomy (NCBI): domain Eukaryota; kingdom Viridiplantae; phylum Streptophyta; class Magnoliopsida; order Asparagales; family Iridaceae; genus Iris; species Iris pallida. The sequence goes on from JANAVB010010791.1 coordinate 7,972,017, forward strand.
GTTGAGTGGGATTGTGGGCCCGCCAAAATAGCGTTCCGATCAACGGTCTCAGAATCGGACCAAACTTGGCTCACAGGACCAGAAAAATATTCCGAGTCCAATGGCACAAGTTTCATCGCGATATGATGAGTGTGCACAAAGTTGTGACTTAATTTGCAAAGAGTCGATACGGGGGTATCTCGACGGATACGCATTGATTTCGTCGCGCATATGCAACAAAATCGGGTTCCGTCAGTTCCCATACGTCAACAATATCCATACGCACATTTCGATACGTATAGTGCACGACCACGTCGCCCGGTTTGTCGGGACAGACGCCGTATCGGAGTGTTTCTTTACTTTTTGAAAACAGAATTTACAGTTTTTCGGAAAACTTTAACAACGTGTAACTTTCTACATACTAGATGAAAAGTGAATCCAAAAGGTGCGTTACAATCTCGGTTAGGTTGTCTTTGACTTCCTTCAATTAGTTTTTACGAAAGCTTAATGGACAGGGAGAAAAGTGGCCGACAAGTTGGTGTTTCAAAACAGTATTTAATATTCAGAAAAGTGGGTTTTTCTCCAAATTTGTCTCGATTTTTCGAGCAAGTTGGATGGCCATGTCAAAATCCACCTAGGTAACCTCGAAGAGGGTCAAGTCTACTTTCCAGAACATTTTACAGATCGAAAATCGGAGTTACGAGTAAAATGTTACGTCGTAGGGAAGTAGGGTACCTTGAGTGGAAAAACTGCTCCGTGGGTGACGCGGGGCTGACTTCCGATGCTCCGTTCGTCGTGCACACAACTCCGTTGCTGGTGAAACGAACTCATAGGCGAAGAGGGTATGTTCTGCTAAAATTTTCGTTTTGGAAGTCTAGGGTTTTGAGGTCTGAGGACGAAGTTATATTTATCGCAAGTTGGGGGCAAAACCTAGTAATACTAGGATTAGCAAAATGCTTATGTGCACCCAATACCTCACGGGTTGGTGCGGGTTGCATGCTGCAGCGCCCAAGGAAAAGGGGGGCCCCGCCCACTCATCTGGGTGGTTGACTTTGTTTTTTTTTTCTTTTTTTTTTTCTTTTTTTTTTCTTTTCTTATTCTTATCTAAATCTTTAAACATTTTTTTTCTAAATCTTTTTAAACTTTATAAATATATATCCAAAAATCATTTAAATACAAATAACGCTTTAAATATCACATATCCAAATTTTTAATATATTTAAATATATCTACATACATATATATAAATTCATCTTACAATAAATCAATCTCAATAATAATAATAATATCTAAATAGAATGAACATATTTTAATCTCCATGAAATAACTTAAATTATAATAAAATAATAATAATCGTCCCAATGGGTGAACTTTATCGCTCACCCATGTGTGGGTCAAAAAATCATACCATCCTGTAAAACATTATTTAATTAATAAAATATAAATTTTGTACCGAAAGTCAATAAATATTCAACAAGTCTCAAAATTATTTAAAAATATTTGTACACACATAAAATATTCCTACCTGGCCATCTTGGTCCCACCACATGCCTACACGGGCTTAAATTTGGTTCGGGCCCTGTTCGGACTGAATTGGACAAACCGAACCGTCTAAAAATCAATATATAAAATAATATTTAATTAAAATAATTTAAAAGTGTTATTTTACAACTCGGCCTGGTTTTTCTAGTTCGGACTGAACTATGGCTAAGCCTCCCACGACATGGCTAATATACTGGTCAAAGCACACTACTACATCTTTCGTGCCAAAATTCATGGACGTCTTGTGTTCCAAAATTTAAAAATGGCTAAGGTCATTTCTAATAATAAATTTTTTTCATAAATTGCATAAATTAATTTGAACTCTAATAAAACAATAATAAATAATTTTTAAAAAATAGGGGTTTTACAGTAAATCTGGAAGTTCTTTGGGAAACACATAAATGAACTCTTCAACTACCTTCGGGACTGGAACTTCTTCCATTGCCGCTACTACTCCTTCTTATTCTTGTTGGGTTCCCGCTGATCTGACTAGGGTAAATTGGTCCATGCCTGGAATATTAAAAGATACACTCTCCCTACGGTAATCTATTGTGGCACAACTGTCTTTCAGCCAGTCCATGCCTAAGATGATGTCAAAATTCTTCATAGAAAATTCTATCAACCTGGCGGGTAAGAAACGTCCATACACTATAACACTACATGCTAGGATAACTCTACTAACTCCTACGAACACATTACCAGTGAGTATATTCAACCTCTTTGGCAATGCCTCGAATTCTACTCTTAGTCGTGTCGTAAATTGTATAGATATAAACGAGTGTGATGCTCCTGAATCAAACAATGCTACAGCGGGATATGAGAAGACGAAAATGTTACCTGCCATAACATCTCCCGATGCCAATGCCTCTTCCAGGGACAGATTGAATGCCTGCCCTCGACCTCCTTGTTGATTCCCATGCTGCGGCCTAACCTGGTACTGCTGCTGGCCCCTGCCTTGGTGATGCTGGGGTGGTCTTTGTTGTTGCTGCTGCATCTGCGGTCCCTGCTACCGAAACATCTGTGCCTGTGGCATCAACGGACGTTGTGCCAACGGTCTCACTGCCACCGCTGGTCCTCGATACTGGCCTGTCCCTGGTGCTGGCAGAGCAGAAAATGGTTGTACTGGTCCTCCTGACCTCGAATTCATAGGACAGGTGGAAACTCGATGATCTGGACTTCCACATATCAAACACTGTCCGTTCAATGTCTGACACACATCTCTAGTGTGTCCCGCCTTCCCACAATAAGTACAGCCCGTTGGGGGTTGATGGTTCTTTCTCTGTTGCTGTTGTTGCCTTGCTGGTGGTGCTGGCCCTCGCATCGCTAAATCGTGAATGCGAATGCCAGGAGATAGTGTAACTCGGGGTGCTACTCCCCCTCCTCCTTCAATCTGATTGTGAGATCTCTTCTGACCTCCAGTCCTTGCTGTGATCCTCTGAATGGTGATCTCATGCCTTCAGATTGCCGTCAATACCTCATCAAAAGTCTGGTAGTTGTGCCCCTCTATCAATTACAAAAGTTCAAGATGAAACCCTTACCGAAACCTCATAGCCCTCTGGCTCTCCGTTGCTACCATCTCTGGGGCGAACCTACTCAGTCTGCAGAATTCTGCTGCATAAGCATCCACTGTCTTGCCAGCCTGCTTAAGGTTGATAAACTTCTGTTGTAGCTCAAACTGTGCCACAACTCCATAGTACTTCGTCTTGAATCTTGCGGTAAAATTATTCCAAGCAACAGGACGTCTGATGCCCACTTCTTCTGATTTCCACCAATCACGTGCGAGGTCCGGAAGTAACAGCTTCACTGGATCCACACGTTCTTCTGTCGGAACCTTAGTCGCCGTCAGAATAGCCTCAATATCCTTAAGCCATGCATCTGCTGAAATGGCATCTTCGTGCCTTCGAAACGACGGGGGTTATACTTGCAAAATCTGGTTGATGCTCCTAAATCTGTCCTCACTCCTCTTTTCAAAGCCTTTTGTAATCCTTGGTTGAGTAATACATTCTGCTTTTGCAACTGAGCGTGCATGTGTTGCTGGGCCAACATCTGATGTTGCTGCGTAGCCATCATCCCTCTCATGATCTCCAGAAGGGCTGGTGTGTCCACTTCCACAGGGGTAGGTGGAACTATTGGTGGTGTTGGAACCTCCGGATACTGCGGTCCAGCTGCTGGTTCCACTATCACCTCTTCTTGGATAGTCTCTCGAGGTAGTACTGGCCCTTGTTGTTGATCAACAGGGTCTTGTTGTTCATGTTTCCCTTGTTGTTGTTGTCCAGCTCTGACAGATGCGGACAAGGTGCCCCTAAGAAAAGGGACAAGAGAACAATCAAACAATCGGACAGGAAAGATCAAGGAAGCCAAAGGATACTGGAATGTCAAAGTAGAATCGAGAGTAACGAATCATGAGATCAAGGGCAAACATGTGTGATTGAGACATCCTATAAATTAAAACACCCCACAAGTCTGAAATCAGACCTGCATGGGCCACCACTAAAACCTTGTCACGCCTCAGAACCAGAATACCGGAGAGCGGGAGAATGACTCAGCCAGCTACGTATTACGGATAGATGAATACAGTATAATACGATCAATGCTGTCTAAAAGACGAGAGAGTGTATACTACATGAAAGTCTTACTAGGGTTACCCATCATCTATTGTCTCAATCATTCAACCAAGAAACAGTATATAGAGAACATGTAAGATAAAGCAGTAAGGCATCCCAAACGCTTGGTCAAAATGTTCTTGAGATCTGGCTGTACAAAACTTAGCCAGATGATATAGCAAGGTATACACAATTGTTATCAGCTGCAGTCTCACTTTGTTACAATTATGTAAAAGTAAGTACAAGACAATCCGACTAATATGTCGGTGCCAAGCGGCAAAAGTGAAGTAAATAGTAAAAACGAGTAGGGAAGCAAGGGACCCACTCGTGTCCTCCGGCGATCATCTCTCTAGTATTGACCATCTTGGAAGTGGAAATAAGCTAAGTCCTCGAGAACTGGCTCTAAATCTGGCCAAGCAAAACCAGAGAGGTTAGACCTCTAATAGCAAGTACTACAAGGAAGCACGATATGAGAAATTAGAACCAGTGATAAGAGTAAGAATATGATAAAAGGGTCTCTGCTTGCTACTGGGGTTCGCATAACATCACGACACTTCAAGCAAACTTCTCAACCAAATAAGGACAGAAGTTGACCCGTCATGTCCTGACGTTCTGCTCATCTTAGTAGTTAACAGAGTAGGTACAGTACACAATCAAATCAATTTAAATGGCCATATAATTACTACGACTTGCTACTGTAAGTTCCAAGTTACCCTGGAAATATGCAATAAAGATTCCTCAGTTCTTACTATGTACAAGCAAGGCTAGTCTACCCAATCAATCAATTACGCCAATCATGAATTAGATGAGTCCCAGCGGGACGCCCGTCATCAATATACAATAAATAATATAAGCAGATATCGCTCTCCGTCCGTGTGGCAGATTTGCAGTATCTGTTGGAACAAGCCGGCATATCGGGCACTAATTATCCCAAGGATGGATGCCATGTAAGAACTCGGCAATCCGTTCTCTCCATGCAATCATTATTTTATTTAGCTTAATACTCCTTATGTTGATTGAAATCCCATGCTGTGGATCATGGTCATTCAGAATGAGTACTTCCGTACATAGTACGATATGTACAACTCTACAACGATGCCCGTACGGCTAGGTTGTAGGTCTTACATAGCGTAATACAATAATCAATCCTAGCCACAGAATAATCATGCCTTGACTGTAAGATGTACATGCTACTTTTACAGAAAAATGGAAGTCAACATGTATCCATATGCCAATGTTCGGATCGGCTAGTCGATCACAATGGTTCATGGTTCATACATGAACGTGTCTCATTCAATTCGATAAGACGACTAGCCAGTCTCTTAGTTCCAACTAGGAACGCATGATCAATTATTAGTCAAGGTAACAATCAATGTCAATCAATATCAATCCGGGACAAGAAACAGCTAAAAGGCACTATGAGCAGCAATAGATGAGTGCCTATTTATGCGGCTGGGTAAATCAGGGTCCCTCTATGCGGCCAGAATCGGGTCAGAATCCCATGCGGCCCAGGAAACCAAGGGCCATGCTTATGCGGCCAAGGGTCGCCATGCGGCAATCAGCCGAGGGTCATGCGGCTAAAGACCTATACGGCAAGCAGCCACGCGGCAAGGAAAACATGCATATGCGGCAAGAAAAATGAGTTCATGCGGCTGAGAAAGTAAAGTTCATGCGGATGAGAAAGTAAAGTTCATGCGACTGAGAAAGTAAAGTTCATGCGGCTCGGAGACTGAGTCTCATGCGGCTCGGGGACTGAGTCTCATGCGGCTCGGGGACTGAGTCTCATGCGGCTCAGGGGACTGAGTCTCATGCGGCTCGGGGACTATACGGCCAGAGCTATGGGTTCATGCTATGGGTTCATGCAGCAAAAAGAGATATGCGGTTGAGAAGTAATCATGCATATACGGCAGTGAATGCGGGGGTTCATGCGGCTGAAGAAATTGGAGTCTTATGCGGCAAAGGCAAGGAAACCATGGCCTATACGGCTAAGGACCATTAGGCCATGTGGCTAAGTCTGCCATTAGGCCATGCGGCTAAGTCTGCCATACGGCCAGGGGAAGCTAAGTCTGCCATGCAGCCATGGGAAGCTAACCGCATGAAAGCCATGCGGCTAAGACACTGTTCTTCTTCTCCACTTTCCGAGAAGAAGAACTAAGGAACGCCATAGCTTCCAAGCTCCACTAAACCTTCATCCAAGGTCAGAATCCCGACTTACATAGGTCAAAATGGGGCAGAACAAAATTTCCTACAACATGGAGCCATCAAAACTTGAATATAACAAGGTTAGTTAGATCAAAACCCAAGAAATCTAAAAATACAACAAACTTAGATCTACAAGAAATGAGCAATGGAAATTAAAAATGCTAAGTAGTAGAGTGTCTTAGAATCTCGTGAGGAAGACAATGGAACAACAAAAATTATAATCCATCACGTAGCAAGTTGTACTTGTCTAGCTCTTCTAGGTTGGTAGAAGAGTAATGGAGGTTGAAGAAGAAGTAAATGGGAGTAATAAAGAGAGAGAAAAGGTTGGAGGCTTTAAATGGAGATGATGGTAGGTTGGTTGGGTTCATGATGAACCACCCAAACTCGAAAATAAACCAACCCAAGCCGATCCTAAGAACAAAGCAAAAGCAGGAAATAAAATACAGAAAAATTATAAGCGCAAAATTGAAGAATTTAAATACAGAACAAATGCATAATAAATATTAAATAAATTTATTCAAGCGGTACACGTATTAAAATATGTATTCTGGGAACGAAAAGTGACATTTTGCCATACACAAAACACTTGCTGCTAATCAAAGAGAGTATGACACTTCTATTAAGTATAATGATCTTCTTGAGCATGGTAAGAAACTTATTGATAAGAATACGGTTCACACAAGACACACCACACACCTCACAACACAAATCATAATTCTCACACGTACAAGAACACCGCACATTGGTCCTCTCCTAACACAAGAAAGGAACCCTTTGTAAAGAAGAACACATCGCATCATGCCTTTTATTATCATTACCATAACACTCATGTTAAAGCTCCTCACACCAGAGCACCGCATGTTCATGATACTCACTCTTTTTCCTCTAAATTTATATCACCTATGGTGTGCAACTATTGTGGTCGACTTGGACACACTTTTCATTATTGTCAAATGAGAAAATATGTTGATATGAAAATATTTAAGTGGGTTCCTAAGACTAACAATCAAGGACCCAAACACTCTTGGGTACCAAAGTCTTTATCTTCAACCTTTGTTGTAGGTGAACCCTCCCTCACATGCTAGAAGCAAGTGGATCCTCGATAGCGGTTGCTCATGGCACATGACCAGTGATGCTTCACTTTTTGCAACGCTATCGATGAAGAAAGAAGGCCATGTCTCATTCGGTAACAATCTAAAAGGACACATCATAGGAAATAATAATATCGGCTCACCTTCTTATCCGTGTATTAAAAAAGTTTGTCTTATTATAAATCTCAAGCATAACCTTCTTAGTATTAGTCATCTTACGGATAATGGTTATGATATTAAGTTTGTTAAACACAAATACTTCATCACCGATAGCACCAATGGATCTACGGTGTATGAAGACATTAGAGAAAATAATATCTATGTCCTTTATCTTGTTGAAGGTACTAACAATGACATGTGCTTAGTTGCAAAGAACAATAAAAGTTGGCTATGGCACATGAGACTTGGACATGCCAACATGGATACCATCTCTCGAGTTGCCCCCAAGAAGCTTGTAAGAGGGCTTCCAAGTATTTTGTTCAAAAATGATATGGTATGTGAAGAATATGAGAAAAGTAAGTGACCAAGTCATCCTTCAAATCCATCAACTCAGTAAGCACTATTAGACCTCTCCAACTCATTCATATGGATTTATTCGATCATATTAGAGTAGCTAGTATTGGAGGAAAACTTTATGCTTTTGTTTTGGTTGATGATTTTTCAAGATTTACTTGGGTTATTTTTCTTACAAGTAAGAGTGATACTTTTCGTAAATTTCTTACTTTTTGCAAACGTGTTCAAAATGAGAAAGGCTTTACTATAAAAAAAATTAGGTGTGATCATGGAGGAGAATTTGGCAATGCCGATTTTAAAAGATTTTGTGAAAAGAATAATTTTGGTCATGATTTTGCTTATCCTCGAACTCCACAACAAAATGGTGTTGTGGAAAAAAAGAATAGAACCCTTGATGATATGGCTCGGGTCATGTTAAATCATTATAAGCTCCCTCAATATTTTTGGGCGAAAGTCGTTAACACGGCATTAGACCTATTTCTAAAAAGACTCCACATGAGCTTTGGTTTGACAAAATTTCCTCTATTGAATATTTTGAAGTTTTTGGTTGCAAATGTTTTATTTTGAATACCAAAGATACCTAGACAAATTTGAAGAAAAAGCCTATGAAGGTATTTTCCTTGGTTATTCAATACATAGTAAAGGATTTCGTGTTTTTAATAAAAGAAGTCTTGTTGTCGAAGAGTCTATTAATGTCTCTTTTGATGAACTTAACTCTTCTACATCCTCCTCATCCGAAGATGTTGATGACATCTCTTTTAGTTTGGAAAACTCTTCTATTGGAGACACTTGTCCCTCTTAATCTAACAATGCAATAGTGACTCCCCCAATCGAAGTTTCTCCACCACTAGAGACTTCTCAAGAGAACCTTCCAAAAGAATGAAGATTTGTCCCATATCATCCCAATGAGCTTATTATTGGTGATCCTTCTTCACGTGTTAGCACTAGATCCTCCACTCGTGATCTTTGTGCAAATGTAGCTTTTATTTCTCAAATAGAGCCTAAAAATGTTAATGATGCCTTCAATGATGAATTTTGGATGATAGCAATGCAAGAAGAGCTAAATCAATTTGAGCCAAAAAAAGATTTGGGACCTTGTCCCTAAACCTCTCAACCACCCCATTTTTGGAACAAAATGGGTGTTTCGTAATAAACTTAATGAAGATGGATTTGTCACTTGTAACAAAGACCGATTGGTTACTTAAGGCTATAACCAAGAGGAAGGCATTGACTACTATAAAACCTATGCTCCGGTTGCTCGTCTTGAATCCATTCGCATGCTTTGTGCCTTCGCTTGTTTTAATGATTTTAAACTCTTTCAAATGGATGTTAAAAGTGCTTTTCTAAATGGTATTATTAAGGAGGAAGTTTATGTTAAGCAACCTCCTGGCTTTGAAGATTTCAAATTTCTTATCATGTTTTCAAATTACACAAAGCCCTTTATGGCCTCAAACAAGCTCCTCGTGCTTGGTATGAGCGCCTTAGTTCCTTTTTTATTTCTCATAACTTTTCTAAGGGTAAAGTTGACACTACACTCTTTATTAAATCTCTTAGCGTCACTCCTTTGTTAGTTCTAATTTATGTTGATGATATCATTTTTGGTTCCACTAACAATGTACTATACGTAGAATTTGCCAAAGTAATACAGGATAAATTTGAAATGAGCATGATGGAAGAACTATCCTTCTTCTTGGGTCTCCAAATCAAGCAAGGTCCCAAAGGCACCTTCATCAATCAAGCAAAATATACAAAGGATCTTCTCAAATGCTACGAACTTGACTCATCCAAATCAATGAGAACTCCTATGGCAACAACGACTAAACTTGATAATGATGAAGATGGTATCTCGGTCGACATTCATAAGTATCGAGGTATGATCGGCAGCTTACTTTATTTTACTGCTAGTCGTCCTGATATCATGTTTAGTGTTTGTCTTTGTGCTCGATACCAAGTAAATCCAAAAGAATCTCACTTATGTGCCGTTAAGCGCATTTTTTGGTATCTCAAAGGCACTATTAACATGAGACTTTGGTATCCAAAATCTTCATCCTTTGAGCTTATCGGCTACTCGGATGCGGACTTCGCCAGATGCAAAATCGACCGAAAAAGTACTAGCGGCACATGTCAATTCCTTGGCAAATCCTTGGTATCATGGTTTAGTAAGAAATAAAACTCTGTTGCTCTTTCCACCACTGAAGCCGAGTATATATCGGCTGGTTGTTGTTGTGCACAAATTCTTTAGATGTCACAAACACTTGTTGATTATGGTCTCTCTTATACTTGTACCTCTATCAAATGTGATAACACTAGCACTATCAATCTCACAAAAAATCTGATTTGTCACTCACAATCAAAGCACATTAAGATTAGACACCATTTTCTTCATGACCATCAAGAAAATGGGGACATTCATCTTGATTTTATTGATACTACTTATCAATTGGCGGACATCTTCACTAAACCCCTTCCGGAGAATCGATTTGTATTTATTTGCCAAGAGTTAGGTATTATTAATATTGAATACTAGTTATTCTTCAAACGACATACTGACGGAACACCTCGGTATACCGTCAATTTTCCGATTTGCCTTCAGAATTAGTTTCTGTAACCAACATCGGCATACCGACGGTACTCAGCGGTATTTCGCCGGCATACCGTCTGCAACGTAACGGGTCCAGCAGCCACCCTTTCTTGGCTCCATCACATCATTATTAACTTCACCCATCAAATCATATCAAATCCCTTCAACTTCTCATTAATTATCCTTTTTCAAACTCTTTCTCTTCATCATATCACTCCTTTCATCTTCCCCCTAATTTATTACTCATTCATCCTCTCTCCTTTTTCAAAACCTCCTTCATTAATCTCTCTTTCATCTCTCTCTTCAACACACCCTTTCATCTCCCTCTTCAACAAACCCCCTCCTCTCCTCTCTTTTAAAACTCACTTCTTCTTCCTCTTCCTTCCACAAATCACTTTCCTCTCTTCAAGCCCTATTGTCTCTATGGCCCATGCCAAACGCCCACGTTCCTCCTCCTCCTTTTCCAATCCCTTCATGTCGGTGCCCTTACCAAATGGGGCCTATGACCACAAGACCTTCAAATTCGGTCTTGCTATGGATGCCTGGTTCCAGTATTTTGCTGACCATGCTGTTTACAAAAGGAAGGCGATCAACTAGAATCTTTTCCTCGGTCAACTCTCCTTATTCGAGTCCGTCGGCCTTTTCGCTTTTATTCGTCGTCAGGTTCCCGTTTATCCTGCAGCAGTGTGCCTCTTCTACTGCAACATTGTCCTAGACTTAGCCAATAATGCACTTGAGACTCTCGTCAACGATCGCCATTTTTGCCTAACCGCTCAAGATATTGTCAAGATTCTCAAGATTCCTAATCGCAGAGACACTCTACCCACCTTACCCGGTCTGTACCCTACTGCTGAAGTCTCCTTCGACGATTTTTGTGGCATCATCTGCAAAGGGCCTAACCCTCCAGCCATTTCTGCCCTCTCCAAGCAGCTGGAGCCTTTCTACTACGAGATGTATCGCATCATTTGCCACACCCTGTACCCCAAGTCTGGAAACTATGATGGCATCACAAACGATGCTCTGGTTTGCATATATTACCTGTATTCTAAAAAGACTTGGTCCTTTGCTAAGACTTTCTTGAATGCCTTCTCGTCTATCCATTCTGCGGGGAGGCAAGCTCTCAACTACGACGCGTTTATCACTCTGATTCTTGAGGCCAAAGGTGTGGACCTCACTCTCTGCCAATCGAACGGTATTCCTCCCTTCCTAGCTGTCTCTCGCTTTATATTTGGATAATCCTCTCGTGCATCCTCTTCTCAGGCCCCTCAACCTACTCTACCTGGTGCAGTGCCCTCTGATCCTTCTTCCTCTGGCCGATTCATGCCTCTAACCCAGCACCACTTCGATCCGCGCATGGCTCAGGCGGAGGAGCAAATGCGAACCATTACTCGCGGCCTTCACAACCTTATTCAGAGCCGCTTCCATGACCAGGCCTACTTCCTTCAGAGGACTCTTCAGGATCGTAATACGTTTCTGGATCTCAATCTTTAGGATCCCCACTTTCAAGGGTCTCGATTCTCTGACCCGAATGCCTACGGGTTCATGTATCCTGATGGCATTGATCCTTTCGGCACTTTTCACGAGACTCCGGGTGACGGTGATGATGATCCAGCCAATCAGTAGCCTTCGGTCTCCCTTTATGTTGGTCCAATAAAGAAGTGTGGTCTTATCTAGTTTGTCTTTTGAAGTCCTACGGGGACTAGTGTCGTTGTTTGTTTTGTTTGGTTTGTTTAGTTGTCTTGTGTGGTCCTTCGAGGATCTTATGTTGGTTGTTTTCCTTCCAATAGGGAGCATTATGTTGGTTTGAGTTCTATTTGCATGTACTCTTCAACTCTGACATTCAATATATGCATGGTTTAGCTATATCTTTCGCTCTCGTATATACCCTTTCCTCTTTTTTTACCATCTTTGATTAAGTGACAAAAGGGGAGAAAACATATTGAGGGGGAGTAGTCTATCTACGGGGGAGTCACTCCCTTAAAAAATGCTATCTTCCTTTTTGTCAATTATCAAAATAGGGGAGATTGTTGGCACATTTATTTTGATAACATTAACAGCATCTTCGTGGTTTAGTTTTCTCTATATTTTTAGCAAACAGATACACCCTCAAGCTTTCCAATGTCTGCTACAAAGATTTCTGTTTAAGCCACTCAGCAACACCACATGAAAAGCTTTTAAGAAGTCTCCTAAAAATAAGACTGAAGAAAAGACAGCGCATACTCAAAGACTGCTCTCAAAGATTCCAGTTTTTAGAATCTGTTCAAGGTCTAGGACTTTCTTTGTAACACTCAAGGTGGATGACAAAACATAAGCCCCTTCTGTTTTTTAAATCAAAATCAATATCTTCAGAAACGAAATACCGACGGGATACCGCCATGTACCTACGGTATACCGAATTCTTCATGAGAAAACTCTCTGTGACGAAACTCGGCATAGCGACGGTACACCGCTATGTACTGACGGTATACCGTTTCTAAGCAAGAGAAAACTCTCTGTGACAAAACTCAGCATACCGACGGTATACCACTATGTACCGACGGTATACCGTTTCTGAGCAAGAAAAACTCTCTGTGACAAAAATCGGTATACCGTTGTGTACCGACGGTATACCAATTTTCTGCTTAGAAAATTTTATGTGAAGAAAGACGGCGTACCGACGGTAAACCGTTTCATACCATCGGTATTCCGATCTCTCTTATTTTGATTTTTGAACGGACAGATGTCAGCATTAAATGCTCCAACGGATAGATTTATTACCGTTATCTTTCAGGAACGGTATGCCGACGGAATACCGCTCCATACCTACGGTATTCCGTCAACCTTATATTTGGAGCATTAAATGCCTAGTTCTCTTGGTTCTCTATTTAAGGTGGTTGTGTCTTCTCTTTAAAGACATCCACTTGAGCCTTAAATTTCCTCAACAACCAAAAAAGCCTCTCCATTACTACTCTACCCAAAAGCTTTAATTTGTCATCCAACCGAAGAGTGCTAGATTATTTCAAGAGTTGTATGCTTCGATCTTCAAAGTGTTGTGGAAGATCAAAAGCCTTTTTTCTTTTCCATTGAAGTTGGCGAGCCTTCGTAAGAAAACTCATGTGTAAGAAGTTGGTGAGCCTTCGTAAGAAAACTCGTGTGTAAGAAGTTGGCGAGTTCTTCAGATCCAAACTCGTGTTGAAGTTGACGAGTTCTTCGAATCCAAACTCGTGTGTAACTATTTACTCAAATAGTGCATTAAAGTCGGAGAGAGTTTCGGGACTGGAGTGCCCCTTAGGAGGATACCAGGATACATCGAGTGTTTGAATATCTATCTCCTTTACTCTTTATTAGAATAGTAGTAAATTGTTTGGTAATTATTTTATTACCCTATTCACCCCCCTTCTAGGGTTCTACAATTAACATCTCCAAGCTACATGTAATATGAATAGTCGGTACCCGTATCTGCTATTGTCGCGTGTAAGATTCTATGGTAGAGTACAGGTAATGCTAAACTAATCCAATTAAGGAATATCCACATCTATATATACATAGAGATGTCTAAACTAATTACATCACATACCAGTAGTTAGCCCCAAAACAATTAATTTACACATGAGATTGCACAGCTACAAAACGAATATATTGCTTCCTTTAATTGTCTTCTTTCATTCTTCAGCTTCGTCTATGTTGTATAAAGGCAATGTTTCTTTTAGTACCACATCTTCATCTAGTGAACAAATACTTGGTCATCAAAGACATGCAAGTCTTCGATTCAAGAATGATATGAAAAGTGAAAATAAGTATGATATAATATGAATGATTGAGAGTTTTTTTCGATTCTCATATAAGAATTTGGTATGATTATAACTTAACAAGTATTAAAGTGATAACTTGAAATATGGTTCTATTAAGTCTTATTCTAGTGATTCCTTAATATTTGATCTATCAATACGACCCAACAATGCACTAACACAATCAAAGAAAATTTGTTTATAAGTGAGCTAAGCCTCACATACTCACTTCGCAAGGCCTTGATGAAGGAGCTAGAAAACTGATCAACTTTATTGTTTATTTATATTGTAGATATTTCGTATAGTGAGATCCATGTTGTTTTTCCTTGCCCAATACTCTAATCTAAAATTATAAATTCCTAATTCTATTATCATGCATTAGCTCTGCTTTGACTCAAGTATGTATCTTGATTCACATATCTAAGTATTACGAAATACGAGGATATTATTCAGATAATATTCTCATCAAAAGGAACAAAACAAAAAATAATAAAAATATAACTGGGTTTCTCTTGCGTGTATATGTGTGCGTGTCCTACGCGTCCAAGACTTTACTACCCGACCCCTAAGTTTATTAATTATGGTTGCCGAGAGTCTGCGATAAATAAATACATAGTTACCTAAAAATTTGGGTTTGGTATTATTGATAAGTATTGGATTTCAAAATTTTGGTTATCTCCTAAAATTCTTAAATTTTTTGGCACTCCTTTGTATTTCAGGCTCCAAATTTTTTATAATTTTAAATATCAGACTCGGAGCAACACTCTGGAGCATTACCTGGGTATCATACCCCTTCGATGGAACAACTCAACACTGGAACACACACAATTAAGTGCGTGAGTTGTCTGTGTGTCTGTGTATATATATATATATATATATATATATATATATATATATATATATATATATATATATATATATATATATATATATATATTTTTTGTGTCTATATATTATTCATGTGTCTATATATTCATGTGTCTATATTTTTTTTTTTGTTTCATGTGTCTATATATATATATATTCATGTGTCTATATATTCATGTGTCTATATATATATATATATATATATATATATATATATATATATATATATATATATATATATATATATATATATATATATATATATATATATATATTGTGTGTGTGTGTGTGTGTCTGTGTGTTTATATATATATATATATATATATATATATATATATATATATATATATATATATATATATATATATATTATATTATATTATATAAACAATATATATATATATAATATATATATATATATATATATATATATATATATATATATTATATTATATTATATTCTAGATGCATGCGGCCCAAGTGGTCAGAAGATCGATTCCCGATGGGAGCGTTCGCCATATATATATATATATATATATATATATATATATATATATATATATATATATATATATATATATATATATATATATATATATGGCGATATATATATATATATATATATATATATATATATGCGTGTAGTAGAACCACTCATGTGATTTCATGTTATGGAACCATCCTATGTTATACACTTGGATTTGAATTGGGTCGATGAGATTAAAAGGTGCTAGGGCCTACACATTTTAATCTCACCCTTTTAATTCAAATCCAAGTGAAGTAATATAGGGTAGTTCCATAATATAAAACCATCCAGATGGTTTTGGAGCATTTTGAATGCTCAAATAGGAAAATTCTTCTTACCTTGGCATATAAGCTATTGGGTGCGGCTATCTGCACCCCCATCACTTACTTAGTACACCCCACTACAAAAAATAAAAAAAATTGGAATTTTCTATTCTACCCCCTCCCCCTCCCCCTGCTCCCCTCCCCTGCCCCCCACCCCGACTCCTCCCCTCCTTCGACGACCCCCATCCCCCTTCCCCCGACCTCTCCTCCTCCTCTGACCCCCCTCCCCCTCCTTCCCGACGACCACCCCGAAGGCCTCCACCCCCGCGACGGCCCCGGCCTGGAGCAGGTCGACGGCGACGGAGAGCCCGAGGGCCCCACCGATCTCCTCCTTCGTGGCCTTGACCCCGTTCTCCAGCTTCTTCTTCCATTCCTCGATGATCGCCTCTACCGCCTCGGTCTTCTCGATCCTCCTGCGGAAGCCGAAGAGGGGGATGTCGGCCGCGCGAGAGGGGAGGGGCACAAAAAAGATAGGGAAGGAGAGGAGGAGTACGAGGGAGCGGCGGCGGGTGGCAAGGAGCGTCGCCGGAGTCCGACGCGGGGAGGAGGGGGAGGGGGTTGGAGGAGGAGGGGTCGGGGGAGCAGGGGGAGAGGGGAGGGGGGTCAGAGGAGGAGGGGAGGAGTCGGGGTCGGGGGTCGTCGGAGGAGGGATGGAGTCGGGGTCGGTGGCAGGGGAGCAGGGGGAGGGGGTAGAATAGGAAATTTATATTTTTTAATAGTTCTTTTGTAATGAGGTGTGCTAAGTAAGTGATGGGGTGCGGATAGCCGCACCTTAAGCTATTACTACTTTAGCTATTGCAGTTTATTGCTATACCTGCTATATTTACATCAAGGCAAATTCAGAAATTAGAAACATAGAAATTATATCAAAATTCTATCTTTACTTAAACATTCTAGAGAATACATAATAGATGAATATTATAATCTAAAAACATTTATAAGGTATTGATCATTAAATTGTCCAGGTGTTTAATTCCTATATGGAAATCCTAATTTAGTAATACTTGCTAAGAAAATAAAATTTGATTCTTCGATATTTCCTAAAGTCTAGATCTTCTAGTTCTAAGGTAAATATAGGTTCATACTACTTGCGAACATTTTTAGATATACCTAATTAGGGTATATGCTAATTTTATATAATAATTATAAATTCTTGGAATTTAAGTACAATTTTGGATCCAAATCTACCTACTTTTGATACTAAGTATATTCTTCTAGTGAATATCCTAAAAATTCATTCCACGATTCATGTTTATATGGTAGGTTATCAAAATTAACTTTGTATTTGTCATAAAGTATAACTTTAAGGATCCAAAATGATATATGTAGTTTCTGACTATACTTGCTATATTTAGATCAATGCAAATTCAAATATTATAAACATAGAAATTCTATCTTTACTTAAACTTTCTAAAGCACACATAATAGATGAATATTATAATCTAAAAATATTTATAAAGTATTGATCATTAAATTGCCTAGGTGTTTAATTCCTATATGAAAACCCTAATTTAGAATACTTGCTAAGAAAATAAAATTTGATTATTTGATATTTCCCAAAGTCTAGATCTTCTAGTTCTAAAGTAAATATAGGTTCATACTACTTGTGAACAATCTTAGAGATATCTAATTAGGGTATATGCTAATTTTATATAATAACCTATTAATTCTTAGAATTTAAGTCCAATTTTGGATCCAAATCGACCTAGTTTGATACTAAGTATATTCTTCTAGTGAATATCCTAAAAATTTATTCCACAATTCATGCTTATATGGTAGGTTATTAAATTAACTTTGTATTTGTCATGAAGTATAACTTTAAGGATCCAAAATGATATATGTAGTTTCTGACTATACTTGCTATATTTAGATCAATGCAAATTCAAATATTAGAAACATAGAAATTCTATCTTTACTTAAACTTTCTAAAGCACACATAATAGATGAATATTATAATCTAAAAATATTTATAAAGTATTGATCATTAAATTGCCTAGGTGTTTAATTCCTATATGAAAACCCTAATTTAGAATACTTGCTAAGAAAATAAAATTTGATTATTTGATATTTCCCAAAGTCTAGATCTTCTAGTTCTAAAGTAAATATAGGTTCATACTACTTGTGAACAATCTTAGAGATATCTAATTAGGGTATATGCTAATTTTATATAATAACCTATTAATTCTTAGAATTTAAGTCCAATTTTGGATCCAAATCGACCTAGTTTGATACTAAGTATATTCTTCTAGTGAATATCCTAAAAATTTATTCCACAATTCATGCTTATATGGTAGGTTATTAAATTAACTTTGTATTTGTCATGAAGTATAACTTTAAGGATCCAAAATGGTCTATGTCATAACCAAAATTCAAACTAAGGTTGCTTAAGTAATCGAATGTTATAATTACTCATTTTGGTCCTAAAACTGAAATAACTATGCTAATTAGGTGTAAATCTAGTTTTAGGACAACAGCTTATATGTATTCTTTTAGATAAATTATTAGTGTCTAAGTAATTTTCACTATTACATAATAACATTTTTGATACTATAAGCTATATATAAAGCCATAGTATATAGGTATTGTATTATATATAAAACAACAATAATACCATTCTCCTGTCAGGTATCTGCATTGTGTCCAAATATACAAGTTTGTGTCATGTTAAGTCAACATAAACAATTAATCTTAATCATGTTTCTATATAGAATATTATGAAGTTTAAATTCTAATACTAATTAACACTAATAACAATCATACTAACTCCTTATATGAGATTGTCAAAATTGATAAACAAATGAAGATTAAAATTCAAAATTGAAGTAGGAAGGATGAGGACTTGCCTAGGTTTTTCTAATTTTTTAAAGAAGGAAAAGATTTGTGTTGATCGTAGGGTGTTGATGGGGTTCATCTTGTGTGAAATTGCTTCCGCTAGTGTCTCGGCCTGGTGGGGTCCAGTCTAGATTTGGTAACAACATATTTGTGGAATCCAAATCTAATTAAATATTTGATTTGATTATATTTGGATGTCCATAATAGATGTTGTGCTATTTTAGCTATAATATGATTCTTATTTTAGAAAATCCTATTATGATCTAAAATAGGATATTGATGGGCTATTTTAGGTGTAATAGGATTCTTATTTGAGGGCTTTCTATTTAAGAAATCATATTATGACCTAAAATAGGTTTTTTTTTCATCCTATATATATGGGGTGAGGGTGGAGGCACAAAGTACAATACAAAGTAGAGAATCGAGGTGCTCGTCCACATGAAAATCTAAGAGAAAGTTCGTACTTTGCTCTTAGGACTTTACCATCCAAGACAGAAGAAAGAAGAAGATCTAATCAAGGAGTGATCAACTTTGGTTAGGGAGATTGCTACGGGTTGGTGAATGATGTCAATTATAATCTTCTATTTTTCTTCTTGAGAGTGGTGAGAAGGTTGAACCTATTAGGGTAAAGGATTTAACGTGAGTTCTGTCAATCTTATAATTTTATCTGAGTTATTAAAGGTTGAGATTTGTCCAGGTGACGTACGTCACCGCCATATAATTGTCTTCATCTTGTGCTTGGTGTCCGTTAGACGGAAGTTGGTTTTGATCAGGTGGGTTGGCAAACATTTTCGCACACGCCTAACAATTGGTATCAGAGCTTTAGGGGTTCTGGCAACCATGTCTACAGAGTAGATAAACACTCATATGATCACCCTCACAGGGATAAACTGGGCAATTTGGAAGCCAGTGATGGAGGATCTACTATGGTACAAGGATTTGCATGGTCTGTTGGAGGACGACAACGTAAAGCCATCGGATAAAGCTGCTGAAGACTGGAAATGACTGGATCAAAAGGCCGTTGGATTCATCTGCCAATAGCTTGATGACTCGGTATTTTACCATGTATCCATGGAGAGTTCGACAAAAGTATTGTGGGAGAAGCTGCATTCGTTGTACAAAAAGAAGACAGCTGGCAACAAAGCGTTTCTTATTCGCCAACTCGTCAATTCAAAGTACACGGAGGGTACCTCGATGGCACAACATCTGAACAAGGTTCAGGGTACCATCAATCAGCTGTCTGCGATGAAGATGGTGATTGATAATGAGCTTCAGGCCCTACTGCTCTTGAGTTCACTATCGAAAAGCTGAAAGACGTTGGTGGTGTTGGTGAGCAACTCCGCACTTGATGGAGTTGTCACGATGGAGGCAGTCAAAAGTAGCTTGTTGAATGAGGAGGTTCGACGCAAGTAAGTGGAATCGTCACATGAGTCCGCTCTGGTGGCTTCCTGCGGGTAAGGAAGACCCAAATCACAGGTGAGGACATGGGAGAGTTCTTGGGATCTTATGATTGTGGACCACAAGGAGGGCTGCTATTTACTACCAAAATACAGCGCTTTAGCGACAGATATTTAGCGACGGATGTAGTCTGTCGCTAATAGCGACGGACTACCGATGAAACATCGATGGTCGTCCGTCGACTTACAGCCAATTATTTTTTTTAATTTTAAGGGTAAACCTCGGTCGGAAATCCGTCGCTATATCGTCGAAAATATAGCGACGGACAAATAACCCGTCGCTATGTTGTCGCTCAGTTGTCAATATTTAGCGGGGAAAATGTTAGAAAACATTGGCACAAAATTTGGCGACCACATAACGACGGATTATTCGTCGGCAAACTAGCGGGGGTATAGCGACGGCCTGGCGACGGATATATCCGTCGCTAATCCGTCGCTAAATACTGTGCCCTAACATAAAACGAACCGACGGGAGGGAGGGAATTTTTTATTCCCCCCAAAATTTTCTCTCACCTGCTCTCTCTCTCTCTCTCGCGCGCTCTCTCACTTTCTCACTCAGGTATGTCTCTCTCCCTCTGTCTCTCTCTCTCTTGGTGGTCGCGGGGGGGGGGGGGGGGGGAGGGGAGGGGGTGCACCATGCGGGGGGGATCGTGGCCGCGGGAGGGGGGGTCGGCGAGTGGGGAGGTCGCAGGAGGGGTAGGGGAGCGGAGGGAGGGGGGCCGGGGGGTGTTGGTGGTCGGAGCGGGGGAGGAGGGAGGGATTTTAGGGTGGGGCGGCGGGGTGGGGAGGTCGGGCCAGGGGGTCTTGGCGGTCGGAAGGGGGGAGGAGGGGGGGGTGGGGGCCCGACCGGGGGGTAGTGTTTAGTGTTGGGGTCGACGGGTGGGGAGGTCGTGGTGGGGGGGGGGGGGTAGGCGATCGGAGGTGGGCCAGGGTTTAATATTTTTTATAGTTTTCTGTAATGCATGTATAAATATGTAATGACACAGTCAAGATTAATTTTTGTACGATTAAGATTGATTTTTTTTATGGCACGATCAAGATTAATTTTTTTCATATTTTTCTGTAATGCATGTATAAAAATGTTGGGAGTTCTTAGGCTGCCATCATGAGAGTCATGCTTGAAGTTATTTATTTGTCATGTTTAATAGACAACGATTGTGTAAACTAAAAAATTGTCAATGCATGTTTGGGCATCTTATTATGAGTCTGATCCTTGTGGCATGTGGGCTTATGCTTACAGTGCTCACAATGAACTCGATTTAATAGATCCAATCCACGTAGAAAGAAGTTGTATAGTTTTGAAAGCGACCTATCGAATTTTGGACCGTGATGTAAATGGAGTGAAGTAAAAAGGATTATTTAGTATTAGGATCTCACATAATAGTGGATATTAGGATTTTGGTCTCAAAATTGTCCAATACTAAGGTTTGGGTCCGGAAGTCACTGTTCATTAGCCGAACAATGATTTTGGATCAAAAATTTTAATCCTATCATTGGACAATTTTAATCCTAACATCGGTATCGAACTAGTTCACGGTATCGATATCGGTATCGGACTATTTCTATGAGTATTGGTATCAGATCGATATCGGACTATTATATGAGTATCGGTATCGGACTATTTCTATGAGTATCGGTATCTAAACCCTAACCCTAACCCTAAAACCCTAACCCTATGACTATCGGTATCTAAACCCTAACCCTATGAGTATCGGTATCTAAACCCTATTTATATGAGTATCGGTATCGGACTATTTATATAAGTATCGGTATCGGACTATTTCTATGAGTATTAGTCAGAGAGGGGGCCTTCTTGAGAAGCAGGAGAAGTAGTGCGACGAAGTAGAAGGGGGTCGGTATCGGACTCTATATTTTTAATTGCAATTCTATTTACTTTGTCTTACGATGCAGATTTTTACATCCAACCTGCGATGGATCGTTACTTCGTTGATCGTACATGGATGTACAAATGGCAACACGAGAGCAGAATAGGTGTGAGTGACGATTTTCAGGCAGGCGTGGAAGTGTTTCTTAAGTATGCCATGAGCAAAGCTCAGTACATGGACGGTAACAAAATCAAGTGTCCATGTGGTATTTGTCGTAATAGACGTTACGAAGAAGTGGTGATTGTGAGAGATCATTTGACCCGTAAGGGTTTCGTATGTGATTACGGCCTGTGGTCATCGCAAGGTGAACTATATACGAAAAGACAGGTTGCGGAAGCTGCTACTTGTGCATTTGATGATAATGCAGCAACGGATTTTGTCATCGAAGACGGTGGATGCTCTGTTGATTATGGAGACCTGCAAAATCTTGTACGAGATATGATGTACGATACGGCAAGGCCTAATTTTGATCCGGAGGATCCTAATCCCGAGGCGAAGGAGTTCTATGATATATTTTAAGATGCAGATACTCCTCTATATCCTGGTTGTGAGACTCATTCCGTACTGTCAGAGGTGATGCGGTTGTTGAACATAAAGTCTGATTTTAACTTGCCACAAGCTTGCTATGATCGGATCACACAACTAATCAAGGAGGTGTTACCGAAGGAATCCAAAGAGCTCCCAAAAAACTTCTACAAGTTAAAGATATTATTGAGGAAAATAGAGGGGAGGAAGAGGTTGATACACAAGACTTAGCTGCCAACCAGGAGAAAAAGAGGCATCTTGTCCCAAGTATTGAGGCTGAAGAAGAAGAAGAAGAAGAAGAAGAAGAAGAAGAAGAAGAAGAAGAAGAAGAAGAACTTGATGAGGATGAGGATACAGATGAAGTCGATGATGAGGATGAGGATGAGTATAAGGATGAAGACGAGGCCGAGGACGAGGACGATGACGATGACGATGATTAGATTAAATATCGGTATATATTAAAAACATTTCCAATTAACTTAGTGGAATTTACTTTTACCTCATAAAAACACTTCCTACTAATTAACTTAGTGAATTTAGTTTGACCTCATAAAAGCACTTACAACTAACTTAGTGAATTCAGTTTAAACTTCTGTATTCTTATTTCAGTTCATGCTTTTGTTGTTCGATCATCTACTTATTGTATAATTTTCTTTTTACAGATGACACTCATAGTCCTTTTCGTCGTTGGCGGCACTCGTCGCCCTGTTGGTGGTATATATATTTAAGTTTAGTTTTATATTCATTTATACTTCTATATTGTTAATTATGTTTATGTGTTCTATTTACAGGTCATGGTGGCTAGCACTCGTCGTCGTGGTGGTGCTGGTGGTGGTGCTGGTGGTGTTGGTGGTGGTGCTGGTGGTGGTGCTGGTAGTCCTGGTCGTGGGCGTGGTCGTGGTGCTGGTGCTGGTGGTCATGGTCGCCTTCAGCATTCCTGAGATGTGACCCCATCTAGAGATCCCGACCCGGAGAGTACCCCGGGTACAGACTCATCCCGCCGTCGATCTACCCCGGGGCTATCGTCACCTTTGTCGAGGCCTGCGACTCCATCCGCTGACAAATCCGTTTCGCCAGCGTATCCACCAGTAGATCCACCAGTTACTGCATGGTGGGCCCCGGAGTACCCCCGGACTCAGTTATATCAGGTTACTGGTGAGTACATGCGCGAAGCCGCGGATCCTTTGACGCCACCAGAGAGGCCGATGGGCGAGTTCCGACGAGAGCTATAGCCCGCGGGTGAATCGTAAGTAAATTTAAGTTAATTTATTAAATTTGTTTCATTTATTCAAGTTAATAATCCAGTCGTTGCTTCTTTGTAGGTTTTTTCTGTGGGCTGCTGCCAGGATTCTAGGGCATATTATCTGGGATAACTACCATGGCCCATACCTCAATTTTTTTGAGGTGCCCCTAGACTTGCAGTACATCTGGCTCGACGACATGAGGGTATATATATATATCTTGTGGTTAATTATTAATTACTCTTTAATCCAACATTTTTTTAATTATGTGATAATTAAATTTGTATGTCAGAGGACGTTCTGGTGGCCCTCCATCGCGAGGAGGCAATCCGCAGGATCTATAGAAGCACCGTCGGAAAGAAGATACAGGACACGGTTTATGACCTTCGCTCGGGCATTCGAAGAAGGATTGGATCCGACAGGAGTGTTATAACCAGATCTTGGATAAGATGGATACTCCTGCGTACAAGCAGAAATCGAAAAAAAGCGAAGACGAATCGATGGGCCGCGGGTTTGCATACGAGAGGATCAAGGCCCCACGCAACAACACGTGCAGATCTGGTACGATACTGCAAATTCATTCCACTATCTAATTCGGTACTATTTGTAATGCCCCAGTCCCAAATTACTTAGGACTAAGTACGTCAACATGCCAGCTGCATACATACAAAGTATACTCCAATATATGGAAGCTTTGCATGTATACATAAGCTGTAGAATGTAGTAAATCATGAAACTAATCTCATCCACAAATAAAGAAGAAAGAATTTATAATAAACTTATGAATTATTATTTATACAAGTCGTTGGGCGGAGACAGATCTACTACCAACAAAAAAGAGAGAAATACATAATAAAGAAATATGTGGAGCGATGTGAAGACGATCCAAGTGCAATCATCCTCGAACAAATAGAGATGATCATGGCCATGACTCGAATACCCGTGAATGACAATAGCACACACCTGGAGAGATAACCAGGTCCTCAGAGGGACGTAACACGATACAAGAAAATACCATGCCGTATAAACTGTGATATATAATAGAAAAATAAGGGGATTCGTGCAATAGGGTGCCTAACCGTACTATAGTGAATATGCAATAAAGAACAATCCTTCACATATGGGCACTCGGGCTGTATAACAGTGGCATCGTCCCTTCCTTCGGGAACCAGTCGTCTTCGTCCATAACGCTCGACGAACGTCAGAGGAAATCAGTAAGAAAAACGTCCATAATGCTCCATAAACGTCAGAGGGAATCAGTAATAGTAAGGTGAACCTGCGTCTCCAGCGGAGCTTCAGGTACAATAGCAATGAATATGTGGCCCATACATCAAGGAAATGTTCTTCCTATCCGATGCCTAGTGGAGTCACATCCATGACTCATATGAACCTCCAGTAACTGTCAAGTCTACTAGCATGCAATTCTATTGGTAGTTACTTCTAACCGTCGCACGCCTCATACGTATCGGTGGCCGGCCGACTACGCGAGTACGTGTCCTATATGTGACTCATAATACGTGGTAAAGTAGGTGTCAAGACCGTATGAGATATACCAATACCTCATCATCAAATGGGTGGTCACTAGACGAAGTCAATGCAAGAGAATAAAACAAAAACAAGAAAACGACCGATAGAGTCGCTTGCACCCAAGTGTGACTTGGACGCACAGTTTATAATAACAATAAATAAGAAATACTAAAAATAACAACTAAAAATAAGAATATATAAATCACAGAGTAAGGTGGCAAGGTATCTTGCCTAATATCCGGAGTGAGGTAAGATGATGTCTTGGCGACGAATCAACAACAACGCACAAAGGGGAAGGTGTAGGAACAACTTCGGATGCTAAAAATAGTCTATTATCTAATTATAATTAATACTGCACCTATGACATTTATTTAATAGATTCTAAAATTAGGATATGGCATAGGTTTTCGTAACAGATTTTCAAACAACTAAACGGATCTCATTTTCGTTTCCGAAATCTCCCGAAATCGCAAAAATACTGAAACACGTTTATTTTTGGGACACTAGATACTCAAACACTTGTGTAGAAATCTATAGAACGAATTTTATCTATTAAAAAAATGGAGGCAAAACGGAGTTCGGAGCTAGGAGATATCGTCGTTCCAAGTTTCTCTTGCTACTAAAAAGCGGGGCTGAATTCTGATGACGAATTTTTGAGTTCCTATTGGACTAAAAATAATTTCGAATTATGGTTGATAGGAAGGGAATGTATTAGGTATATATAGGTACTTATTTCAGATTTATCCCCTAAATTAGATAAGATTTAATTTAAATTTATAGGAGTTTCTTTGTTATGATATAATAGATAGTGATGCTTTCCTATTAGACTTAGGATTAAGATTAACTTAAAATATAGTTCATATTTATCTAAATTATCTATAACATTATTTAAAATTACTATAGATAATAATAGAGTTAACATTTATTTAAACAACCTTCATCTAATCTCATTTATACAAGCTGAAATATTTAATACTAAATCGACATTTATTCTATATTATGTAAATAGTGTACAATATAAGTAACATGTAAAAAGTAATAAAAATTATGAAATAAATCCTAAAATTTTGAGAAAAATTGTATAATATAATTTAGATCCTTAATGTACTAGAAAAATAGCTTTATATATTTTTATACTAAATTTACTAATGAGCACTATACTAAATATATGTAAAATAATAAAATTATATAATAAGTCAATATTAAAAATCCAAAAATTCCACAAATATTTATTTTGAAAAATTTGGGGGTTTACAAAAGTCTTATCTAGATAAGGACTAAGAAGAGTTTTAATTCCCCTTAGATTTTCTACTATTTAATTCAAATTGATTTAAAAGTAACTCAATCAAATGTAACCCAATGTAGATAGATTCTACCTCTAATTTAAACCATATTTAAATACTTAATAATTTTTTTCAACTTAAATCACCATAATTAATTACATATTAAATCAACCCATATTTAATATACATTTTTTGAAATAATATATTAATGATAATAATTAAATTTGAAAATACAAATATATATACACTCGCATGCAAAAATAATACTTATATAAAATACAGTTTTTCTGAATTACTAGTTATACTAGTACCATAAAATAAAATGGCTTTTTTAAAATTAAAATAAAGTTTGGCAATCCTCGGCGCGACGTATTTACAACTTCAAGCAATATAAAATATTTATCGTCTATTATTTTGAAATATTTTCTACATCTATATAATTAAAACATTTTATAAAAATATGTACTTCGCACATATTCTCACTTGACGAAAAATTTACGAAACGCAAACTCGTACGCGACGTACAAATACGAAGTACAAAAATTAATACCATATTTATTAAAAAAAATCGTAGTAGAAATTTAGGGGTTTTATATCCTACCCAACTTACAAGAATTTTGTCCTCGAAATTTAGGAATAGCTAGGGTAGGGAGATAGAAAGAGTTCATCAATACCGAAATACGATTAAATTTTGGATGAGACGAAGAAACGACGTTCGACACAAACATGCATTGGAAGATCGTGATTTTGATATCTATGAAAATACATCATGGTTATGGAATTGAAGAAGGGTCGCTAGTTGAGGTAATAAAATTATGATACACGAATTAGAGAATAGAAAGGAATTGAGTAGGTCAAAGAGAATAATTTGGACATTTATGACAGATGGTTTCTGAGCAAATATAGTCGTCTAGGTTTAAGGTATGGTTAAGGAAATAATTTGAATCATTTTTCAAGTTTCAAGAACGATTAGAAGGTTGCGATAATGAATCTAGGATAGAGGAAAATGTAACTCAAGGCGGGGATATAGTCACATTGGTTGGTCAGCGGTTAACTATCTTGGCAATAGATGGTGGACAACTAAGGGGATATCAAGTATGAGTGTTTGTCTTTCCAATATAGGCGAAAGACGAAAATAATAATGAGTTCGAAAAAGATATTATCGAATACGAATAAGTGGTTCAAAGACGATTGAAAATTTTCAAAAGAATTGCCAACGCAGTCGCGGATAGAATTCTAGAGGCCAAGTTAACTATGTCTCTATCCACGTCGAATATATATGAAAAGCGAACCAAAGTGCACTAGGTTGATCAGACCATCATGCACTGGTTCTGATTAGACAATGTATTAGTGGGCGCCCCAATAATACATATGTCGTGAACAAGCTCGATAAAAGAATAAGCTTGTAAAACTAAGGCTAAATTAGCATCATAAGATAGTCAAAATATAAGTACGGAATACTAATGAAGGAAATTAAATAGTCAAAGATCCATTAAAATCTAAGTCTTGCCCGAAGTTTGAGCTTATGCAGTCGTTCTAGTGTTTTCTTTTCTATGTCTTGGTTGACTAGATAAGTTAGGGTCCTCTGAATTCTATAGTTTAAGTAAACTTTCAATATAGGTCCAAGAACAAAGGTTTGTTAGGTCATGAGGTATTCTACCAAACTTACAAGAGTTAAACTAGTAGTGTGATGGGACAATGGTCAAGCAATCAAGATAAAGCACAAAGTTAAGCATTTAAGGAATTAAGTAGAACAAAATCACATATCGGATCGAAAGAATTGAGTCAAGGTTGAGTCCCTATCCTTGGTCGAAAAATATATCGGTATCATGGTAAAGGTTATAGTCTAGTCTTTATGACCCGAAAGTCATATCATAAAAATAGAGTACCAAGGGACGTGTTTTGAGTGGGACATGATATACCTACATGAAGGTGAGCTCGTCTAGGTCTTACATATGAAATTTGTTGGAAGTTAATAGCTAGTATTACACTTCAAATATCAAAGTCACGGTAAATGACACAAAAGATCTAAAATAGAAAGTGGGAGTTCATGAAGTGACAATTAATGCACAAACATTAAAGAAGATCAAGTTGAAGCATGAAATAAAATTAATTAAGAAATCTAGTAAATAATTTAGGGGCACAGTTTTCAGAGAGAAGATAGTCTCCTAGGTGGATACAGTCAAGGAACGATTAAATCATTTCTTAAATTTTAAACGGTTAGAAGGTCACAATAAAAGATCTGGATTCGGGGAAGGTTGAGTAAGTAAAAATTAATATTGTCACGACCCGCACCCAGTGAAAGGCACGAGAAGTGACTACGCCCAGCCTACGCCGCAGTGTCGGCGGTAGAACGCTGTCCTGAGTCACAGTATCTACACAGTCTAGAATAAGCTGAATGGAGAGTAAAATAATAAGTAACTCAATCACAATACTAAGATGGAATAGAATAGAAATCACAAGAGATCTCAACATAAATAGAAGTCTAAGTGTAACCACCAGAATAAATCTCAAGTACAACTCATAAGTCTCAAGTGGAAAGACAATAAAAAAAACTAAGTCTCAGCTAGACTATAGGCAAGTCCTCAGCGACTGCTGGATCCTCCTGAGGGTCTACGTCGCCAGTGTCATCTAAGCCAATGCCATAATAAGTAGGACGGAACTCTTAATCATCACCTGTAAAATTTTCAACATGCCCAGTCAGGACGGAATGAGCACATATCTCTCACAACAGTTCATAGCAGGAATGGACATATAAAGCAAGCTATAGAAAATTATACATGAATCGCTGTAAAGGAAATCAACAAAAGAGAGAATATAAAATGAGATATAATATGATAAATAGAGAAATGTAACCATCTACGTGATTTAGAGCATGAATTGGTTATGTAAACGGTCTGGGTTGCACATGGATACAGCTATGGAGTGCACATGGATACCTACTGGGGATAATGATCACATAACCAACTACACTCTCCCTGCCCCCAATCAATACACAAGGATCAATACATGTTATGTTATTGCACATGGATACAACTACTGTATACATGGAGCTCATATGGTCATGAGTGTACATGAATAACATATGAGTGCACATGGATAAATATGAATATATGGAGTATATGATGGCCATGATAAAGTACATGAACATGACATACTCGATGTATCCGAGGGGATAATATCGCATAAAAAGATCCATAGGGTACTAATCCGTGTGAACGTCGTGTCAGCATCAAGTATACTAGTCTATAACAAGAGAACATATCCAAAGAAGTATAAAAAGATCAGAGAATGTACTCGCCTGGCAAACTGAACTGCTGATGATGAAGTGTAGCTAAACTGGGGCAATGTGAACCTATTTAAAGTATACCCATGTCACAACCAAGTCCACAATATCAAAAGAAATAGCTACAATGCAAGACTATATGCTTCTAGGTCCATTTCGGTCAAAGTCAACCCTCGGTCAACTCTGGTCAAACCTGGTCAATGCTGGTCAAACCTGGGTCAACTAGTCCGTCTACTAATTTCTAGGTCATACACAAAAATTCTAGGTCATTTGGAGTTCGTTTGAGTTGAATTGGATCAAGTTTGACCCAAAGTTGACTTTTGTCAATTTGGTCAACCTGTCGGCCAATTCGACTAAACTAGGCTCGAAATGACAAACCAATCTGTCCTAGGACTCCTATAGTTATATACACCACTACAATCTACTCTAAGAGAAATTCCAAGCATAATATCTACATACATATAGGTATATACACACACATGTGTATATACAATACAAACAAAACCTAAATCTAACAAATGGTGGTGTGTGTGTGTGTGTCCTGGAGCTTACTGAATTGGGATAAATCTGAGATTAAAAACAGTAAAATACAACCGTGGTATACCACAATTTAATATACTATATATATATATATATATATATATATATATATATATATATATATATATATATATATATATGTATATATATATATATATATATATATGTATATATATATATATATATTATATATATATATATATATATATATATATATATATATATATATATATGTATATATATATATTTTGTATATATATATATATATATATATGTATATATATATATACACAAAATATATATATATATATATATATATATATATATATATATATATATATATATATATATATATATATTTTTATATATATATATATATATATATATATGTATATATATATATATTATATACAAAAATATATATATATATATAATATATATATATATATATATATATATATATGTATATATATATATATGCATATATATATATATATATATAATATATATATATATATATATATATATATATATATTAGATATATATATATATATATATATATATATATATATATACATATATATATATATACAAAGTAAGGAACTACTTATATATATCTATATACACAAATGCACAAAATGGAAAGATACGCAATGATGCGATATAATATAAAGAGTCTAAAATCTGGAATAATATCTCCCTCGACCCATTCTCAATATGTATGCATTAGTAATGGATTTCAACGGGATTTTATACATATATAATTAAACATATATATACATAGCTATATAGAAAGCATATATATACTCATAATTGATGGAAAATTATGAAACAAAGCCAAAAGTTGGTTCCCACATATCCGAAACCTCATACAAGTCCTGTAAACTCAGATTTTAGAAGCTAAGAAGCTGGAAATCAAAATATCACATTTAACTCAAAAATCAAAATCAAAGAAAACTCATCCAATTCACACAACGACCTAAAATGCAAAATACACCAAACGAACCCGCGAAACTCCACATACACGTTGGTCTCGACCCACGTGATGCATTCGTATACTCTCGGGTTTGAAATCGTGTCCGTGTCGTGTCCACAGAACGCGTATCGGAATTTCCCGATACCGCGTGATACGCGTGCGTTCTCGCTCGTTTGAGCGCCGCACACGCAACGAAACGTCCCATGCTTGTGCAGGTAGCTGGGGGGGTCCTGGGGTAGGTCTAGGACACAATGACATGGTGACACATCGTACCAAAATAGCTCACGCGGCCCGTAGCTGTGCGCGGCCTGCTGCGCGCGCGCACACCCGCGCGCCCTCGTGCGCGCGGTTCCACCCTCGTGGCTCGCTCGTCGGGCCACGCCGCGACTCGGGGTTTGTCCTACAGGTCGTCTAGGTATAAGTCAACATGTTCTGGGTCCTGGAATGGGTCTTCGCTGCATCGTGTGCGTGCACGAAGTCCGTTCCCGCGACAAAAATGAAAGGCTGAATGCACAGTGGCTGCGCGGTGCATGTACCATTTCTCCGCGCTCGCTCAACGAAAAGTCGTGAAATTTTACGAGCATAGGGGCAGAGGTTACCCCCACGTGCTCACAAAATTTCACACAAAAATACGCTCTGTGCATCGAGAAATCATGCACGGACAGCAGGACACGCACGGCCTCGTGCACCGGATCCGTACACGTGCGTCCGTCGTCCGAAACGCCACTGATACGATGCCAAAACCAAAACCGTCTTCACGAAAGTTTATCAAAATCATATTATCTAAACATCCATGAAGTCAGAATCGAAAAAAAATAACTTTCTATCCTAAGCGGCATTTCGTCGAACACGTGCCGTAAGGGACCGACACTTGTCTGATACCTCCATCAAACGGAGTCAAAATCTTACCAAATTTCGTGGGCAAGACTAGGGCACCTATATGGATGCAAAAATAAAAGAAAAACCAGATTTGTAATGGTAGATTAGGGTTTACCTATTGAGTGTCAAAACTCAAAGAACGGGGCTCCTCGGTTGTCGTGTCGGCCGATTTCTCTCCAGCAAAAACCTCCGTCTCCACTCTAGAACTGCTCCAGCAGATCCTCTTCTCCTCGACGAGCGCAACAGAGTTTGTTTGGGAAGAAACGGACTCCGGATGAAGGAATTATGAGTTTTGGAGAGGTGGATCTTTTAGAGTTTCTTTGTGGAGGCTACAATTCTACAAATGAATGCAAAAAAGGAGGGGGTGCTGCTGTGTTGGGCGGCCAAGGGGGTTCTCTAGGGTTAGGGTTTCACTTGGGCCAACTCCTTCTCAAGTATAAATGGGTCCAAGTCAAAAGACTTAAAGGCTAACATACAAAAAGGCTAAATTAAATCAATTAAAGCCTTAAATAATCTAAAGCATAAAAATAAATTCTAAAAATGAAAATAATAATTCTAAGGCATGGTTAGTCCCTATACATTGTCCCCTAAGGTTAAAACAGTTGCTAGCACAAACATAAGTCAACATATTCAGAAAATCATAAAAGGCCAAAATGGCTAAAATGACTGAAATACCCTTCTATGAAAAAGTAGATGCTACAAATCTACCCCCCTTAAAATAATTTCGTCCTCAAAATTAAAGTCAAAACTGCATGATTAAGAAAGAACAAAATCATACCTCAAGACTGGAAAAGATAGGGGTATCGTTCGCGCATTTCATCCTCCCTCTCCCAGGTGGACTCTCCTGGAGAGTGATGCCTCCAAGCTACGCGAACTAAGGGTATCGACTGGTTTTGCAATACCTTCTTCTGTCGGTCCAGAATCTCCACAGGCTGCTCTGGATAACTGAGAGTAGGTCCCACCTCAATCTCAGAATGGTCCAGTACATGGCTAGGATCTGCCACATACCGTCTTAACTGCGATACATGAAATACATTGTGGACTCCCACTAAGGAAGAAGGCAAGTCCAGTCTGTATGACACGTCACCGACCCTTTCGATGATAACGAAAGGTCCGACATAGCGTGGGCTAAGCTTCCCTCCTCCATTGACAAGAATAGTGCCTCGAGTCGGTGAAATCCTCAAGAATACCATATCTCCAACCTAACATAAGCATGGTCTCAATTAACTAGAAGTAATCATACAATCAACAAAATCACAAACAACAAGATTCTAATCCTAAGTCTAAGCTATACCTCAAACTACAAAGGTCTCAGGTGGCTGTCGGCCCAATGCCGCTGTCTGTCCTGCGCCATGCGAAGTCGATCCCTGATGAGCTTTACCTTCTCGGCTGCGTCAACAACCATCTCAGGTCCCAGTAAAGCTCGCTCTCCAACATCGTCCTAAGACAAGGGAGTACGACATCTACGCCCGTACAACGCCTCGAATGGTGACATACCAATGCTGGCCTGCAATTGTTGTTGTATGCAAACTCTACCAAGTGCAGGTGATCCTCCCATGATCCTCCAAAATCCAGAACACAAGTCCGCAGCATGTCCTCGAGAGTCTGAATAGTCCTCTCCGACTGTCCGTCCGTCTGAGGGTGGTATGCAGTACTGAATTTGAGCTGAGTGCCCAAACTAGTCTGTAGACTCCGCAAAAAATTGGAAGTAAAGCGACTATCCCGATCCGAGATAATGCTCATCGGAACTCCGTATATCCTGACAATCTGCCGCATATACAACTCCGCTAGCTTCTTCGTAGACGTCTCCACTTTGAATGGCAAAAAGTGGGCCGATTTGGTCAACCTGTCCATGATGACCCAAATCGCGTCTTTCCCTCCTGATGAACACGGCAATCCAGAAACAAAATCCATCGTAATGTGCTTCCACTTCCACTCCGGAATAGGCAATGGCTGCAACAGTCCTCCTGTTCTCTGCCTCTCTGCCTTAACCTGTTGACAGACTAGATACCTGGCTTCGAAGCGTGCTACCTCCCGCTTCATCCCATACCACCATACATGCTCCTTCAAATCTCTATACATCTTGTTGGCACCTAGATGCATAGTATACTGAGAGCGATGGGCCTCCTGCATAACCTGCTCCCGAAGCTCTCTGCTAGGCACACACAGTCTGGAACCGTGCCTCAATGTGCCGTCCTCCGTAATGACAAACTCCATATCTGCCAATCCTGCTAGAACCTGCTCTCGGATACACCGCAGGGTAACATCGTTAAACTGAGCTGACTTGATCCTCTCTATCAAGTCTGACTGAATCTGAAGACCCCACATCTGCATCTGAACTCCGGGCACGATCACTTCGATCCCCAAACTCTCTAAATCTGCTAATAGATGACGATCTATCGTCAAGCACATAGCTACCAGATACCTACTCAAGGTATCGGCAACCACATTGGCCTTCCCTGGATGGTACTGCAATGAAATATCGAAGTCCTTTATCAACTCCAACCATCTGTGCTACCTCATGTTGAGCTCTTTCTATGTAAACACATACTTCAAGCTCTTGTGGTCTGTGAAGATCTCCACACGCTCTCCGTATAGATAGTGCTTCTACAGCTTCAGAGCAAAGATAACCACCGCCAACTCCAAATCATAGGTAGGGTAGTTCTCCTCATGCTGACGTAACTGCCTGGATGTATAGGCAATCACCTTCCCATACTGCTGTAAGACACAACCCAAACCCTTTCCTGAGGCATCACTGTAGATAGTGAACCCGCCTGATCCTGATGGCAACGTCAAAATCGGGGCTGTCGTCAGACGCTTTTTCAGCTCATAAAAAGTGACCTAACACTCCTCTGACCAGACAAACTCTGCGTCCTTCCGGGTCAGCCTAGTCAATGGCTCTGCAATCCGGAAGAAATCTTGAACAAACCTCCTGTAGTAACCTGCCAATCCCAGAAAGCTCCTGATCTCTGCGACTGAACTCGGTGCTGTCCATGCCTCAACTGCTCTGATCTTCTTCGGGTCGACTGAGATCCCATCTCCGGTCACCACATGACCTAGGAAATCAACTCGATCTAAGAAGAACTCACACTTCGAGAGCTTGCCGTAAAGCTGCTCCTTCCTGAGAGTCTCCTGTACCACTCTCAAATGCTCCTCATGCTCCTCTGGGATCTTCGAATACACCAAAATGTCATTGATGAACACCACCATAAATTTATCCAAGTACTGGTGGAACACCTTGTTCATCAAGTTCATGAACACCGCTGGGGCGTTAGTTAACCCAAACGGCATCACCATGAACTCAAACTGGCCATACCGAGTCCTGAAAGCTGTCTTCGGAATATCCTCCTTCTTTACTTTCACCTGATGATATCCTGACCTCAGATCAATCTTGGAAAATACCTTCGCTGCGCTCAGCTGATCGAACAGGTTATATCGTGAGGCTGTTGAGTGCCCTGTAGACGATACACATATGTAACGACCCATCCTTCTTCAGTACAAAAAGTACTGGCGTACCCTATGGTGAAGAACTCGATCGGATGAAGCCCTTGTCCTGTAACTCATCCACCTGCTTCTTCAACTCTACAAGCTCACTGTTGTTCACTCTATAGACATGCTGAGATATCGGCTCTGCGCCGGGTACCAAGTCTATAGAGAACTACACATCCCTGTCCGGAGGTGTCACGCCCCAGTACCGAAATACGGAGACGGACTAGGCCAGCTACTCCATATGAGGTACGTAACGTCATACGGCGATCGTGGCTGTCGAGAGACTATGGGGTACATGCTACAATCAAGTCTCCTATGGTCCCACAGAGTTCTATGTCTCAATCAATCAAATCATATCAGCAAATAGATGAACATTAAAGACAAAGCAGTAAGGCGTCCCTGACGCTTCATCAAAATGATCATGAGAGACTAGCTTTATAATTTAGCTATCTCAGAGAGTCAGGAGTACAAAATTATACACAGCTGCAGTCTGTTTAATTACAATCATGTACTGACACAAAATATCAAGTAATCCGGCTAACAGGTGCCGGTGGCTAAACGCCGCAAAAGTATAAACAGGAGTGGTGGAGAAGAAACCCACTCGAGTCCCCGAACTGCCATGCTCCTAGTATGCACCATGGATGTCAGGGAGGAAGATAGTGTCCTCTGGCTTTGCTACGAGATCTGGCCAAACAAAACCAGCGGGATCAGCCCCGAATAGCAAGTACCGCCAAAGGGGCACAAGAGATAAGACTAAAAACCCAGTTAATAGAATGATTGATAATAGTAATACTTATGTTACTATTATAGGGTAGCGCAACATCCTCGAACCCATATGGCACCCTTACAACCAAACAAGGACAAAAGGTGCCGCATGGAGTCGGGACGTGTCGTACTCTATAACTTTCACATAAGTTAAAAGGTATAATCAATAAAATCTCCTGATCGTGACTTCGGTCGATAGCCTATCGCAGCACAATAACCAACCCAACAATCAAACAAGAACATGGGTTGGATCATGTACCATGATAGACCATGTTCCTCAGTCATTCACAGAAGTAGCACTCCATAATCAGAATAAGTCTTCCATTCATAACTTCGGTCCACAGCCTATCATAGTACGATAACCAACCCAACAATCAAACAAGAACATGGGTTGGATCACGTACCATGACAGTCCGCTTCCTTCAGTTACTCATGGAAGGTAATAGGATACAAGCAAGTCATTTTCACGGCCAATCAAGTCTACAAGTTTCTAGTAGGACGAGGTTATCCTCGCATCATGTTATGTAGAAATCCTCAGATCGTATCTTTCCAGCAAGGCTAGCCCACCCAGGGGTTCGCGTAGACAGGTATGATTGAGCACAGGTCCCTCGCAAGGCCACCTTGCTAAAACATATAATATGTAGCAGGAATTAATCGGATACAGTCATCCACTCGTTGCAGATGACACAGTATCCGTGGAGACCAGCCGGCGCGTCAAGACAGTATCTCAAGGCGGCTGGTGTAACACGATCTCGAGATTTTGCCCTCCCCATGCATCTAGTATATTTAGTTGCCTAATTTAACCCTAGGTGAAATCTTGGATTTTCATGCTGTGGCCTGCAAGATTATCCTCCTAAAGTCGTACTTTAGTACGAGTACCCCAAAGAGGATCCTTGTCAATCAGTATGTCAACATGTTCTACCCTCCTTAGTGTAATGCATCATTGCAAATACGCCACGTGGAGTTACGAGTCATTTGTCGAGCATGAACAAGAACTGGAACATTCAGGTACGTGTATCAGGTAGGAACACTTTGTTCTCCGGGTCACATTAGTGCTCATATCATGCTCAGGACAAAAGGCGTAAGGATATAAAATGGGCATATAATATATATATATATAATAATAATAATAATAATAATAAGGTAACAATATAGGGCACAGAAGTCCATGCGGCTCAGGGGGAGTGAGTTCATGCGGCCGGGTCAATACTGGTTCATGCGGCTGGGACTACACGCTCATGCGGCTCAGGGAGCCCCAAGGCGCATGCGGCTGGAAAGGCGGGTTCATGCGGACGAAGGGGTGTCAGCGTATACGGCTGCGATCAGATGAAGTCCTATGCGGCTGAGCATGGGCGATACATATGCGGCTGGATGATGGATGGGCCTTATGCGGCCCAAAACAGTAACGCATATGCGGCTGGGTGCAAAAAGAACTCATGCGGCTGAAAGCTAGCTGCATGAAGTCCATGCGACTCAAGATAACAGGGGCTCATGCGACTGAGTCTGAACAAGGCTATGCGGCTCAATTACTTGCCGCATGAAGATTCATGCGGTTAAGTACTCAAGCAAGTCTTATGCGGCTAGGACGGACTTTCCATGCGGCTGAGCTCGAACGAGTCTCATGCGGCTGGAAAGGCCATACGGCCAGAGACTTGCCGCATGAAGATTCATGCGGTCAAGTACTGCTCTTCTTCTCCACTCGTCCGAGAAGAGGAGCCAAGCAACCATGGCTTCCAAGCTACACAAAACCTTCATCCGGAGCCCAAATCGAAACTTCCTTAGGTCAAAATAGGGTAGAACAAAATTCTCTACAACATGGAACCATCAAAACTTGAAAATAATAAAGTTTGCTAGATCAAAACCAAGAAGATCCGAAAATGGTTAAAACCTAGATCTGCAAAAATTAAAGTTTCAAAATGGAAAACTTCAAGTTCTAAACTAGTATAGAATAAGGAGAAGAATATATTTTGACAAGTAATTTTGTAAGAAAACATCAACAACATTTATGGATCCATCTCTTGAGCAAGTTGGTACTTGCCTTGGTTGATGGAAGAAATATTTGGTTGGTGGAGGAAATAAATGAGAGGAAATAAATAAGAGGAGAGAGAATGAGTTGTATATATAGATCTTGGACCCATGGGTTCATGATGAACCAAAGGGTACATGATGGACCATTGGTGAACCAAGAATAGGTTACCCAAATGAGCCAGAACTGTAGGCCCAAATGCAGAAAATAAATTAGGAAATAATATTTTGTCGAATATTTTTGGAAAATGCATGAAAAAAGACAGCATAATAAATATAGTATAAATACAAGGTAAATACAATTTATCGGTTTACGTATTAAAATATGTATTCCAGGATCGAGGAGTGACAGGAGGCAACCCTGGCAACTCCTTCGGAAACATATTCATAAACTCAGCTATCAGTGGATGTGGCACGCCCTGCTCCTCCGCTGAAACTCTGCAGAAAACTCTGCTGCTCTGCTCTGACCCCCGCCTGGTGAACTCGAACTCCGGCTCTCCTGGCATGCTAAAAAGAACTCTACCCCCGCGATAATCTATACTGGCATGGTGCCTGCTCAACCAATCCATACCGAGTACAATATCGTAGTTCGGTAATGGCATCACGAGCAGACTCACATCCAGTTTTTGGCCTCCCAAAACTACTCTCCGATCCTTGCGAACATCACGAACGAGGATAATACCACCCCCAGTCATGATCTTGCAAGTCCTAGGCAAACGTTCAGAAGAAAGCTGGTGTCTAATGGCAAAAGATACAGACACAAAGCTATGGAAAGCACCCGAATCAAATAATACGAATGCGGGAAAAGAGTCGATAAGAACATAACCTGCTATCAGATCGCCTACTGCCTCGGTATCCTCCGCTGCCATGGCGAAAGCTCGCCCCTGCTGGCCCCCTCTAGTCTGCTGCTGATGCTGAACAAACTTTTGCTGATGAGTCGACAAGGGTCCCTTCTGCTGCTCCACTGGAGCCTTGGTTCCTGCTCCCTGTCCCTTATGCCCGAAAGCCTCAGGACACTCCCTCAACTGATGCTCCGATGAACCACAGAGTAGGCACTTGCTTAGCCTCTTCCTGCACTCACTCCACCTGTGTCCTGGCTTCTTACAGAAGTCACAAATGGTGGCCTGCTGCTGTCTCGGTGCCTGCTGACCCTGTCTCTGATGTGTCTGCTGGAATGGCCTCTGTTGCTGGAAAGACCTCTGCTGATGCTGCTACTGGAGCTAGAAATGGGGCTTCTTGGCCGGTCCTCCACTGCCAATAGCTGCATAAGAATCACGACCTCTCTTCTGCTTCAGCTCTAGATCATCTTCTGCTGCCATGGATCCCATCAATATCTTCTCAAATGTAGCATTCCTGTTACTCTTGGTTAAGGACTTGACTTTCTTAACCAAACCCTTCCTGAATCTTCTAGTCTTCGCTGTCTCGCTAAGGCCCTCCACAAATCTGCCCAAGCGGTAGAACTCCTTGGCATACACCTCTACAGTTTGGTTCCCTGAACCAGGTTCTCAAACTGTGTCTCCAACGCGCCAAGTACAGTATCGGGGAAGAACTTCTCCTTAAAAAGCTTCTTAAAAGCCTCCCAAGTTTGCCCCATAGTACCAACCATGGGGTCGGTCTAGTACTAAGTGCGGGTAAGGTCCTGCATCATGCTGCCCGCTACTTCCACCTGGAGTCTAGCCGGTATCTCTGCGAGACGAAAAATCTCCTCTATGTGCTCGATCCAATCGTCCGCATAAAGGATACCCTCCGTAACCTTGAAGTCCTGCGGCCTCATCTTCTGGAAATCCTGAATACCTGGTGTCCTCGGCTGGTATGGCTGAATCTGCCCTTCTTAGGGTGGGGCAGTTGCCCTCTCTACTGCTACCTTCGCTAACTGGTAGGCATTATCAATGCCCTGTCTCATGTCCTCTGACTGGCGTCGCTGCATCTCCATCATCTGCTGAATGAAAGTGAAACACTGTGCCGTATCAACTGTCCCCTGGGGTGGTGGTGGTAGCATCCCCTGAACTCCTGGGATAGTCCTCGGAGCTGGTGGAGGACCACCCCCAAAAGTTACAGATGGGCCCAACTGAGCTGGAATAAGAGGCACTGTGGTCCCTGGGGCCGACTGAGTCGGACGAGAAGTAGCCAACCTCTCAGTGGTATCCCTGAGACCAGAGCACTACGATCATGTCTCCACCATCCTGAAGACAGATCAAACAAGGAATCAATTACTGAAAAGAAGCAAAATCTTCAAAGGATGATAGTTGTTTTCAAAAGGAGACAATTAACAGCAAGAATTGTTAAGAGTTTTCCTAATGTGATTGAGTACCTTAACTTATATCTTATATCCTACTGCAGGCTGTAATGATACTCTAGTTCAAGTACCACTACGAATCATACTAGTTGTGATTGTGACCTGCATGGGCCACCACTAAAAATGTGTCACGATCCACACCCAGTGAAAGGCACGAGAAGTGAATACGCCCAGCCTACGCCACAGTGTCGGCGGTAGAACGCTGTCCTAAGTCACAATATCTAACACAGTCTAGAATAAGCTTCGAATGGAGAGTAAAATAATAAGTAACTCAATCACAATACTAAGATGGAATAGAATAGAAATCACAAGAGAGTCTCAACATAAATAGAAGTCTAAGTGTAAACCACCAGAATAAATCTCAAGTACAACTCATAAGTCTCAAGTGGAAAGACAATAAAAAACTAAGTCTCAGCTAGACTATAGGCAAGTCCTCAGCGACTGCTGGATCCTCCTGAGGGTCCACGTCGCCAGTGTCATCTAAGCCAATGCCATAATAAGTAGGGCAGAACTCTTCATCATCACCTGTAAAATTTTCAACATGCCCAGTCAGGACGGAACGAGCACATATCTCTCACAACAGTTCATAGCAGGAATGGACATATAAAGCAAGCTATAGAAAATTATACATGAATCGCTGTAAAGAAAATCAATAAGAGAGAGAATATAAAATAAGATATAATATGATAAATAGAGAAATGTAACCATCTACGTTATTTAGAGCATGAATTGGTTATGTAAACGGTCTGGATTGCACATGGATACAGCTATGGAGTATACATGGATACCTACTGGGGATAATGATCACATAACCAACTACACTCTCCCTGCCCCCAATCAATACACAAGGATCAATACATGTTATGTTATTGCACATGGATAACAACTACTGTATACATGGAGCTCATATGGTCATGAGTGTACATGAATAACATATGAGTGCACATGGATAAATATGAATACATGGAGTACATGATGGCCATGATAAAGTACATGAACATGACATACTCGATGTATCCGAGGGGATAACATCGCATGAAAAGATCCATAGGGTACTAATCCGTGTGAACGTCGTGTCAGCATCAAGTATACTAGTCTATAACAAGAGAACATATCCAAAGAAGTATGAAAAGATCAGAGAATGTACTCGCCTGGCAAACTGAACTACTGATGATGAAGTGTAGCTAAACTGGGGCAATGTAAACCTATTTAAAGTATACCCATGTCACAACCAAGTCCACAATATCAAAAGAAATAGCTACAATGCAAGACTATATGCTTCTAGATCCATTTCGGTCAAAGTCAACCCTCGGTCAACTCTGGTCAAACCTGGTCAATGCTGGTCAAACCTGGGTCAACTAGTCCGTCAACTAATTTCTAGGTCATACACAAAATTCTAGGTCATTTGGAGTTCGTTTGAGTTGAATTGGATCAAGTTTGACCCAAAGTTGACTTTTGTCAATTTGGTCAACTTGTCGGCCAATACGACTAAACTATGCTCGAAATGACAAACCAAATCTGTCCTAGGACTCCTATAGTTATATACACCACTACAATCTACTCTAAGTGAAATTCCAAGCATAATATCTACATACATATAGGTATATACACACACATGTGTATATACAATACAAACAAAACCTAAATCTAACAAATGGTGGTGTGTGTGTGTGTGTGTCCTGGAGCTTACTGAATTGGGATAAATCTGAGATTAAAAACAGTAAAATACAACCGTGGTATACCACAATTTAATATACTATATATATATATATATATATATATATATATATATATATATATATATATATATATATATATATATATATATATATACAAAGTAAGGAACTACTTATATATATATCTATATACACAAATGCACAAAATGGAAAGATACGCAATGATGCGATATAATATAAAGAGTCTAAAATCTGGAATAATATCTCCCTCGACCCATTCTCAATATGTATGCATTAGTAATGGAGTTCAACGGGATTTTATACATATATAATTAAACATATATATACATAGCTATATTGAAAGCATATATACTCATAATTGATGGAAAATTATGAAACAAAGCCAAAAGTTGGTTCCCACATATCCGAAACCTCATATAAGTCCTGTAAACTCAGATTTTAGAAGCTAAGAAGCTGGAAATCAAAATATCACATTTAACTCAAAAATCGAAATCAAAGAAAACTCATCCAATTCACACAACGACCCAAAATACAAAATACACCAAACGAACCCGCGAAACTCGACATACACGTTGGTCTCGACCCACGTGATGCATTTGTATACTCTCGGGTTTGAAATCGTGTCCGTGTCGTGTCCACGGAACGCGTATCGGAATTTCCCGATACCGTGTGATACGCGTGCGTTCTCGCTCGTTTGAGCGCCGCACACGCAACAAAATGCCCCGTGCTTGTGCACGTAGCTAGGGGGGGTCCTGGGGTAGGTCTAGGACACAATGACATGGTGACACATCGTGCCAAAATAGCTCACGCGGCTCGCACCTGTGCGTGGCCTGCTGCACGCGTGAACACCCGCGCGCCCTCGTACGAGCGGTTCCGCCCTCGTGGCTCGCTCGTCGGGCCACGCCGCGACTCGGGGTTCGTCCTACGGGTCTTCTAGGTATAGGTCAACATGTTCTGGGTCCTAGAATGGGTCTTCGCTGCGTCGTGTGCGCGCACGAAGTTCGTTCCCGCGACAAAAACGAAAGGCTGAATGCACAGTGGCTGAGCGGTGCACGCACGATTTCTCCGCGCTTGCTCAACGAAAAGCCGTGAAATTTTACGAGCATGGGGGCAGAGGTTGCCCCCACGTTCTAACAAAATTTCATGCAAAAATACGCTCTGTGCATCGAAAAATCATGCGCGGACCGCAGGGCACGCACGGCCT
This sequence comes from Iris pallida, assembly GCA_029216955.1. Classification (NCBI taxonomy): domain Eukaryota; kingdom Viridiplantae; phylum Streptophyta; class Magnoliopsida; order Asparagales; family Iridaceae; genus Iris; species Iris pallida. Next base: position 8,015,920 of record JANAVB010010791.1, read on the forward strand.
CGTGCACGGGATCCGTGCACGTGCGTCCGTCGCCCGAAACGCCGCTGATACGATGCCAAAACCAAAACCGTCTTCACGAAAGTTTATCAAAATCATATTATCTAAACATCCATGAAGTCAGAATCGAAAAACAACAACTTTCTATCCTAAGCGGCATTTCGTCGAACACGTGCCGTAAGGGACCGACACGTGTCCGATACCTCCATCAAACGGAGTTGAAATCTCACCAAATTTCGTGGGCAAGACTAGGGCACCTATATGGATGCAAAAATGAAAGAAAACCAGATTTGCAATGGTAGATTAGGGTTTACCGATTGAGTGTCAAAACTCAAAGAACGGGGCTCCTCAGTTGTCGTGTCGGCCGATTTCCCTCTAGCAAAAACCTCCGTCTCCACTCTAGAAGTGTTCCAGCAGATCCTCTTCTCCTCGACGAGCGCAACGGAGTTCGTTTGGGAAGAAACAGACTCCGGATGAAGGAATTATGAGTTTTGGAGAGGTAGATCTTTTAGAGTTTCTTTGTGGAGGCTACAATTCTACAAATGAATACAAAAGGGGAGGGGGTGCTGCTGTGTTGGGCGGCCAAGGGGGTTCTCTAGGCTTAGGGTTTCACTTGGGCCAACTCCTTCTCAAGTAGAAATGGGCCCAAGTCAAAAGACTTAAAGGCTAACATGCAAAAAGGCTAAATTAAATCAATTAAAGCCTTAAATAATCTAATGCATAAAAATAAATTCTAAAAATGAAAATAATAATTCTAAGGCATGGTTAGTCCCTATACAATGTCCCCTAAGGTTAAACCAGTTGCTAGCACAAACATAAGTCAACATATTCAAAAAATTATAAAAGGCCAAAATGGCTAAAATGACTGAAATACCCTTCTATGAAAAAGTGGATGCTACAGATATAGTCACATGTTTTGGTCGAAAACTAACTATACTTGTGTATATACAACTATCTTGGTCATAGATGGAATGTAGAGTACCTCTGTCTCATTAGAGTGACCTTGCCTGCTTCTTGGTTCTCTATCAAGATAAGATTTAATCCCAAAATTTGAGTTCCCAATATGTATTTCCAAGCTTGACATAAAATACGATATTCAAGCATAATCATAAAAATAATTCAAGTCTTTAATAACCCTAAGATAACCCTTAGTATGACAATATATACATTTTTTCCCTCCAATATGCACAAACTAAACCTTCTTATTCTCTAGTCGGTTGAGGTCATCCATCATAACTTAAAAAAAATTAGATTCCTCTAATCAATCTCAAAATAAGCTTTATCATATCTCTTAATAAATTTTTCGCAAAATTGCAATATTATAAATCCAAACTTTAAACTCAAGATTTAGATAATCTTATCAATCGTGAATTATGCGACAAAAATTGAAGATTTTTTTCTCACAATTGAAATATTAAACTCAAAATCTAAATAAATTTATCAATCATAGATCGTATGACACAGTTCAAAATTTAAAATTTTCCTCAAATCAATTTATATCTTCAAAAGATATGAATAACTATAACCCGAAAATCATAAATATTTTCTAAATCTTCAAAATCAAAGATTTTACTCAATCTTCTATCAATCCTTCGGTGAATACTCCTAGTAGTCTCAAGATAAAATTCTCTCTGTCTTCTCTCTGTCCTCAAAGTTGGTAATATTGCTACTACCCAACTTAGAATTAACTAATCCATAAGATCATACTTTTAGAAAAATAAATATCTCTATATCTTAAATAAGACCTCAATGTATAGTAATTGTGAATATAATCCTTCTAGTCACGTGTTTGACCTATGAGCATAAACTAGAGTGGTCATCTTCCTAATCGACATTAAGCACGAGAAAGTAAGGATTCACGGTAGAAAGGGGTCAAACAAGATGCAATCAAGGAAGGCAAACGAGAGTTTGAAGTTTGGAGTCAAGAAAGAATGTCAAGTATATAGATGAGATCGCAGACTCTAATCCTATCTGCAGGCTCACATCGGTACAATAACGTAACCGAAGTGATAAATTTGACCTGCATGGGCCACCACAAAATATGTAACGCCTCAGTCCCAAATTACTTAGGACTAAGTACGTCGACATGCCAGCTGCATACATACAAAGTATATTCCAATATATGGAACCTTCGCATGTATACATAAACTGTAGAATGTAGTAAATCATGAAACTAATCTCATCCACAAATAAAGAAGAGAGAATTTATAATAAACTTATGAATTGTTATTTACACAAGTCGTTGGGCGGAGACAGATCCACGACCAACAAAAAGAGAGGAATACATAATAAAGAAATATGTGGAGCGATGCGAAGAGGATCCAGGTGTAATCATCCTCGAACAAATATAGATGATCATGGCCATGACTCAAATACCTATGAATGATAATAGCACACACCTGGAGAGATAACCAGGTCCTCAGAGGAACGTAACAAGATACAAGAAAACACCATACCGTATAAACTGTGGTATATAATAAAAAATAAGGGGATTCGTGCAATAGGGTGCCTAACCGTACTATAGTGAATATGCAATAAAGAACAATCCTTCACATATGGGCACTCGGGCTGTATAACAGTGGCATCGTCCCTTCCTTCGGAAACCAGTCATCTCTGTCCATAACGCTCGACGAACGTCAGAGGAAATCAGTAAGAAAACGTCCATAACGCTCCATGAACGTCAGAGGGAATCAGTAATAGTAAGGTGAACCTGCATCTCCAGCGGAGCTTCAGGTACAATAGCAATGAATATGTGGCCCATACATCAAGGAACTGTTCTTCCCACCCGATGCCTAGTGGAGTCAGATCCATAACTCATATGAACATGTAGTAACTGTCAAGTCTATTAGCATGCAATTCTATTGGTAGTTACTCCTAACCGTCGTACGCCTCATACGTATCGGTGGCCGGCCGACTACGCGAGTACGTGTCCTATATGTGACTCACAATACGTGGTAAAGTAGGTGTCAAGGCCGTATGAGATATACCAATATCTCATCATCAAATGGGTGGTCACTAGACTAAGTAAATATAAGAGAATAAAACAAAAATAAGAAAATGATCGATAGAGTCGCTTACACCCAAGTGTGACTTGGACACACAGTTTATAATAACAACAAATAAGAAATACTGAAAATAATAACTAAAAATAAGAATATGTAAATCATAGAGTCAGGTGGCAAGGTATCTTGCCTAATGTCTAGAGTGAGGAAACATGATGTCTTGGCGATGAATCAACAACAAAGCACAAAGGAAAAGGTGTAGGAACAACTTCGGATGCTAAAAATAGTCTATTATCTAATTATAATTAATACTGCACCTATGAAATTTATTTAATAGATTCTAAAATTAGGATATGGCATAGGTTTTCGTATTAGCTTTCCGAAAAACTAAACAGATCGCATTTTCGATTCCGGAATCTCCCAAAATCGCAAAAATACTGAAACACGTTTATTTTTGGGACACTAGATACTCAAATAGTTGTGTAGAAATCTACATAATGAATTTTGTCTATTAAAATATGTTTCTGGAAAGCTTACATCGATACGCTTCTTTAAAAAAACCTGGAGGTGAAACGGAGTTCGGAGCTAGGAGATATCGTCGTTCCAAGTTGCTCTTGTTACTAAAAAGAGGGGCTGAATTCTGATGACGAATTTTTGAGTTCCTATTGGACTAAAAATAATTTCGAATTATGGTTGATAGGAAGGGAATGTATTGGGTATATATAGGTACTTATTTCAGATTTATCCCCTAAATTAGATAAGATTTAATTTAAATTGATAGGAGTTACTTTGTTATGATATAATATAGATAGTGATGCTTTCCTATTAGACTTAGGATTAAGATTAACTTAAAATATAGTTCATATTTATCTAAATTATCTATAACATTATTTAAAATTACTATAGATAATAATAGAGTTAATATTTATTTAAACAACCTTCATCTAATCTCATTTATACAAGCTGAAATATTTAATACTAAATTGACATTTATTCTATATTATGTAAATAGTGTACAATATAAGTAACATGTAAAAAGTAATAAAAGTTATGAAATAAATCCTAAAATTTTGAGAAAAATTGTATAATATTGTTTAGATCCTTAATGTACTAGAAAAATAGCTTTATATATTTTTATACTAAATTCACTAATGAGCACTATACTAAACATATGTAAAATGATAAAAATTATATAATAAGTCAATATTAAAAATCCAAAAATTTCACAAATATTTATTTTGAAAAATCCGGGGGTTTACAAAAGTCTTATCTAGATAAGGACTAAGAAGAGTTTTAGTTCCCCTTAGATTTTCTACTATTTAATTCAAATTGATTTAAAAGTAACTCAATCAAATGTAACCCAATGTAGATAGATTCTACCTCTAATTTAAACCGTATTTAAATAACTTAATAAATTTTTTTCAACTTAAATCACCATAATTAATTATATATTAAATCAACCCATATTTAATATACCTTTTTCGAAATAATATATTAATGATAATAATTAATTTTGAAAATACAAATATATATACACTCGCAAGCAAAAATAATATTTACATAAAACATAATTTTTCTAAATTACTAGTTATACTAGTACCATAAAATAAAACGGTTTTTTTTTAAAATAAATATAAAGTTTGGCAATCCTCGGCGCGACGCATTTACAACTTCAAGCAATATAAAATATTCATCTTCTATTATTTTGAAATATTTTCTACATCTATATAATTAAAACATTTTATAAAAATATGTACTTCGCACATATTCGCACTTTACGAGAAATTTACGAAACACAAACTCGTACACGACGTACAAATACGAAGTACAAAAATTAATACCATATTTATTAAAAAAATCGTAGTAGAAATTTAGGGGTTTTACATTATTAATATACGAAGTTAATTAAATTCTTTGAATATTTCGTATGTAGGTCCAACGGGCAGTAAAGGAAGGAAAAGAGGCAGACTCGGTCACCATGTACGATGTATTCCAGTATACGCATAAGAGGTGGAAGGATGGGAGCTTCGTCGACGAGAGGGCCAAGGAGACAGATGTAGTACTTAAGTTTATGAGATTTATGTTAGAATTATAAGTATTGTTAACTTAATTAGGTAAACTTAGGATTCAGACTATAACTTAGGGAAACATAGGATTTAGACTATAACTTAGGAAAACTTATAGTATAAACACATTTATTGGATAGACTACGTATCGTGAGGCACTTAGACGGGTTCAGCCCCCTGTTGCCGAGGATGTCAACGAAACAACGCCCGTCCAGGCGTCCTCTCCTATGGCTGCTCGCTTCGACGACATGTTCGTAGATACCGTCGGCGGCTTTAGGAAAGGATGCCTCTACGGATGCGGCTCTCTGGCGTCGTTGCAGGCGTCGATTTTGAGATTTCTACCGCCCTCGTCTCTTCCTCCCGCGACCCCGGTAGGCGATGATGTGAGGACACATCTTGCAATTCTGACCGAGGCGGTGTCGAACTTGTGGGAGCATATGACCATGTACTATCCGCATCCTTCTACTGCTCTCGGTTCTTCTGCTCCTGGTCCGTCTGCTCCCTGTTCTTCTGCTCTCTGTCCGTCTACTGCTGCTCTCGGTGCTTCGGATATTCCTGATCCTTCTTCCGTTGGGGGTCTTCCTTTTGACCTTGCTGCCCCTCTGGTACCGTCTCCTGCTGTGACTACACTCCTTGACATGATGTCGCTAGAACAACTATGCCAACTTCCAGGCCATATTTTTGATACCCTGCCGGCACACATGGTAGAGGAGTATCTTCGTCAAACGCAACATGGATTACCATCAGCGGACGATCCACCTCCTCCTTCTCATTGATGTTATTGTATTTGAATGTTTGGAAATGTTTTTTATATGTTGAATATTTGTGAATTTCGGATATTGTCACATGGATATTGGTGAATGTTTGGGATAATGGTGGATATTTGGATATTAGTTTGTGATGGATGTTTGGATATTAATGTGTGTTGTATGTTTGTTTGTGTGATGTATTTGTGATAGATATTTGTATATTGGTGTGTGATGTATATTGGTTTGTTGGTTTGTGTGATGCATATTGTGATATTTCGATGTTTCGGATGTTGTACGAACATGGAATGCTCTATTTTATACAATTTTTTCTAAAACTTTTCCAGTTAGTGACGAACTTGCATCTACCAAGCGACGAAAGGCGATCGCTAAGCGACAGAATATCCGTCGCTAACTGAAGAATTTTCAGTTAGCGACGGATATCGACGGATTAGCGACGGAATATCCGTCGACAAGGTTCTGGAACTATGAAGATTTCCAGAACATAAGCGACGGATATTCCGTCGCTTAGCCGTCGCTACGTCATCGCATTAGCGACTAATTTGTGACAACCGAGCGACGGATTAACCGTCTCCAAGGTTCTAAAACAAGAAGATTTCCCGAGCCTAAGCGACGGATATCCCGTCAATAATCCGTCGCTCTGCCGTCAAGTATTAGCGACTATTAGCGACGGATTGGCGACGGATTTTGCGTATCAAAAACTCTCTGATACGCGATTACCGACATATTACCGACAGACTTGTCCGTCGCTAAAAAGTAGTATCAGAAACTTCTTGCTACTTGATTTGATAAAAATTCGTCGGCTAGCCATCGCTAAATGTACGACTCTTGATGACGGTAATCCGTCGCTAAGCCGTCGAATGGCGACAGCTTAGCGACGGACTTTTTTTTGCGACGGGCTATTTCTCGACGGATTTTTCCAGCCAAATTCCGTCGGCTAGCTTTCGCTAAGTCAATTTACCGACGAATTAGCGACAGATATGGCCGTCGCTAATTTGCTATATTTTAGTAGTGATTACTGTGACGAAAGTGGTCATATCAAGAGGAACTGCATGAAACTCAAAGCTGAAAAGGCCAAAGGCAAGGACGATCAGGAGGATCTCATGATATTTGGAGATGTTATCATCGCAGCAACCGACGCAGAGAAACCTTGTGGCATGTGTCATGATGGTGACTGGGTCATGGATATGGGGGCGTCGTACCACGCCACTCCACATAGGAGGATCTTCACGTCATACCGGGGCGACATGTTTGGTCGTGTGAAGATGGGCGACAAGGGGACGGCTACAGTTGTAGGCATCGGTGATGTGCATTTGACGACGGAGTTTGGTAAGAAGCTCGTCCTTAAGGGTGTGCGACATGTACCAAGTTTGTACTATAACTTAGTTTCAGTAGGAACGCTGGCAGATAATGGATGTCACAGTCTGTTTGGGGACAAAGATTGGATGCTTGCAAAGGATTTCCGACAGCTGGCATATGGAGATTTATGTTATGGCATGTACAGGCTCAAGCCGTTGAGCTGTACAGGCAGGCCATAAACACCGGATATAGGCTCGAGGGGTTTTCGACGAGCGCAACGGAGTTCGTTTGGGAAGAAACGGACTCCGGATGAAGGAATTATGAGTTTTGGAGAGGTGGATCTTTTAGAGTTTCTTTGTGGAGGCTACAATTCTACAAATGAATGCAAAAGGGGAGGGGGTACAGTTGTGTTGGGCGGCCAAGGGGGTTCTCTAGGGTTAGGGTTTCACTTGGGCCAACTCCTTCTCAAGTAGAAATGGGCCCAAGTCAAAAGACTTAAAGGCTAACATGCAAAAAGGCTAAATTAAATCAATTAAAGCCTTAAATAATCTAATGCATAAAAGTAAATTCTAAAAATGAAAATAATAATTCTAAGGCATGGTTAGTCCCTATACAATGTCCCCTAAGGTTAAACCAGTTGCTAGCACAAACATAAGTCAACATATTCAGAAAATTACAAAAGGCCAAAATGGCTAAAATGACTGAAATACCCTTCTATGAAAAAGTAGATGCTACAGATATAGTCACATGATTTGGTCGAAGACTAATTATACTTGTGTATATACAACTATCTTGGTCATAGATGGACTGTAGAGTACCTCTGTCTCATTAGAGTGACCTTGCCTGCTTCTTGGTTCTCTATCAAGATAAGATTTAATCCCAAAATTTGAGTTCCCAATATGTATTTCCAAGCTTGACATAAAATACGATATTCAAGCATAATCATAAAAATAATTCAAGTCTTTAATAACCCTAAGATAACCCTTAGTATGACAAAATATATACATTTTCCCCTCCAATATGCACAAACTAAACTTTCTTATTCTCTAGTCGGTTGAGGTCATCCATCATAACTTAAAAAAATTTAGATTCCTCTAATCAATCTCAAAATAAGCTTTATCATATCTCTTAATAAATTTTTCGCAAAATTGCAATATTATAAATCCAAACTTTAAACTCAAGATTTAGATAATCTTATCAATCGTGAATTATGCGACAAAAATTGAAGATTTTTTTCTCACAACTGAAATATTAAACTCAAAATCTAAATAAATTTATCAATCATAGATCGTATGACACAGTTCAAAATTTAAAATTTTTCTCAAATCAATTTATATCTTCAAAAGATATGAATAACTATAACCCAAAAATCATAAATATTTTCTAAATCTTCAAAATCAAAGATTTTACTCAATCTTCTATCAATCCTTTGGTGAATACTCCTAGTAGTCTCGAGATAAAATTCTCTCTGTCTTCTCTCTGTCCTCAAAGTTGGTGCTACTACCCAACTTAGAATTAACTAATCCTTAAGATCATACTTTTAGAAAAATAAATACCTCTATATCTTAAATAAGACCTCAATGTATACTAATTGTGAATGTAATCCTTCTAGTCACGTGTTTGACCTATGAGCATAAACTAGAGTGGTCATCTTTCTAACCGACATTAAGCACGAGAAAGTAAGGATTCACGGTAGAAAGGGGTCAAACAAGATGCAATCAAGGAAGGCAAACGAGAGTTTGAAGTTTGGAGTCAAGAAAGAATGTCAAGTATATGGATGAGATCATAGACTCTAATCCTATATGCAGGCTCACATCGATACAATAACGTAACCGAAGTGAAAAACTTGACCTGCATGGGCCACCACAAAAATATGTAACGCCCCAGTCCCAAATTACTTAGGACTAAGTACGTCGACATGCCAGCTGCATACATACAAAGTATATTCCAATATATGGAACCTTCGCATGTATACATAAGCTGTAGAATGCAGTAAATCATAAACTAATCTCATCCACAAATAAAGAAGAGAGAATTTATAATAAACTTATGAATTATTATTTACACAAGTCGTTGGGCGGAGACAGATCCACTACCAACAAAAAGAGAGAAATATATAATAAAGAAATATGTAGAGCGATGCGAAGAGGATCCAAGTGTAATCATCCTCGAACAAATATAGATGATCATGGCCATGACTCAAATACCTATGAATGATAATAGCACACACCTGGAGAGATAACCAGGTCCTCAGAGGGACGTAACAAGATACAAGAAAACTTCATACCGTATAAACTGTGATATATAATAAAAATAAGAGGATTCGTGCAATAGGGTGCCTAACCGTACTATAGTGAATATGCAATAAAGAACAATCCTTCACATATGGGCACTCGGGCTGTATAACAGTGGCATCGTCCCTTCCTTCGGGAACCAGTCGTCTCCGTCCATAACGCTCGACGAACGTCAGAGGAAATCAGTAAGAAAATGTCCATAACGCTCCATGAACGTCAGAGGGAATCAGTAATAGTTAGGTGAACCTGCGTCTCCCGGAGCTTCAGGTACAATAGCAATGAATATGTGGCCCATACATCAAGGAACTGTTCTTCCCACCCGATGCCTAGTGGTGTCACATCCATAACTCATATGAACCTCTAGTAACTGTTAAGTCTACTAGCATGCAATTCTATTGGTAGTTACTCCTAACCGTCGTACGCCTCATACGTATCGGTGGCCGGCCGACTACGCGAGTACGTGTCCTATATGTGACTCACAATACGTGGTAAAGTAGGTGTCAAGGCCGTATGAGATATACCAATATCTCATCATCAAATGAGTGGTCACTAGACTAAGTAAATGCAAGAGAATAAAACAAAAATAAGAAAATGATCGATAGAGTCGCTTACACCCAAGTGTGACTTGGACACACAGTTTATAAAAACAACAAATAAGAAATACTGAAAATAACAACTAAAAATAAGAATATGTAAATCACAGAGTAAGGTGGCAAGGTATCTTGCCTAATGTCCAGAGTGAGGTAACATTATGTCTTGGCGACGAATCAACAACAACGCACAAAGGGAAAGGTGTAGGAACAACTTCGGATGCTAAAAATAGTCTATTATCTAATTATAATTAATACTGCACCTATGACATTTATTTAATAGATTCTAAAATTAGGATATGGCATAGGTTTTCGTATCAGCTTTCCGAAAAACTAAACGGATCACATTTTCGTTTTCGGAATCTCCCAAAATCGCAAAAATACTGAAACACGTTTATTTTTGGGACACTAGATACTCAAATAGTTGTGTAGAAATCTACATAATGAATTTTGTCTTTTAAAATATGTTTCTGGAAAGCTTACCTCGATACGCTTCATTAAAAAAAACCTGGAGGTGAAACGGTGTTCGGAGCTAGGAGATATCGTCGTTCCAAGTTGCTCTTGCTACTAAAAAGTGGGGTTGAATTCTGATGACGAATTTTTGAGTTCCTATTGGACTAAAAATAATTTCGAATTATGGTTGATAGGAAGGGAATGTATTGGGTATATATAGGTACTTATTTCAGATTTATCCCCTAAATTAGATAAGATTTAATTTAAATTGATAGGAGTTACTTTGTTATGATATAATATAGATAGTGATGCTTTCCTATTAGACTTAGGATTAAGATTAACTTAAAATATAGTTCATATTTATCTAAATTATCTATAACAATATTTAAATTTACTATAGATAATAATAGAGTTAATATTTATTTAAACAACCTTCATCTAATCTCATTTATACAAGCTAAAATATTTAATAATAAATTGACATTTATTCTATATTATGTAAATAGTGTGCAATATAAGTAACATGTAAAAAGTAATAAAAGTTATGAAATAAATCCTTAAATTTTAAGAAAAATTGTATAATATAGTTTAGATCCTTAATGTACTAGAAAAATAGCTTTATATATTTTTATACTAAATTCACTAATGAGCACTATACTAAACATATGTAAAATGATAAAAATTATATAATAAGTCAATATTAAAAATCCAAAAATTCCACAAATATTTATTTTAAAAAATTCGGGGGTTTACAAAAGTCTTATCTAGATAAGGACTAAGAAGAGTTTTAGTTCCCCTTAGATTTTCTACTATTTAATTCAAATTGATTTAAAAGTAACTCAATCAAATGTAACCCAATGTAGATAGATTCTACCTCTAATTTAAACCGTATTTAAATAACTTAATAAAAAATTTTCAACTTAAATCACCATAATTAATTACATATTAAATCAACCCATATTTAATATACCTTTTTTGAAATAATATATTGATGATAATAATTAATTTTAAAAATACAAATATATATACACTCGTATGCAAAAATAATATTTACATAAAACACAATTTTTCTAAATTACTAGTTATACTAGTACCATAAAATAAAATACTTTTTTTAAAATAAATATAAAGTTTGGCAATCCTCGGCGCAACGCATTTACAACTTCAAGCAATATAAAATATTCATCGTCTATTATTTTGAAATATTTTCTACATCTATATAATTAAAAACGTTTATAAAAATATGTACTTCGCACATATTCGAACTTTACGAGAAATTTACGAAACGCAAACTCGTACACGACGTATAAATACGAAGTACAAAAATTAATACCATATTTATTAAAAAAATTGTAGTAGAAATTTAGGGGTTTTACACTATTAATATACGAAGTTAATTAAATTCTTTGAATATTTCGTATGCAGGTCCAACGGGCGGTAAAGGAAGAAAAAGAGGCAGACTCGGTCACCATGCACGATGTATTCCAGTATACGCACAAGAGGTGGAAGGATGGGAGCTTCGTCGACGAGAGGGCCAAGGAGACAGATGTAGTACTTAAGTTTATGAGATTTATGTTAGAATTTAAGTATTGTTAACTTAATTAGGTAAACTTAGGATTCAGACTAAAACTTAGGAAAACATAGGATTTAGACTATATCTTAGGAAAACTTATAGTATAAACATATTCATTGGATAGGCTGCGTATCGTGAGGCCCTTAAACGGGTTCAGCCCCCTGTTGCCGAGGATGTCAGCGAAACGACGCCCGTCCAGGCGTCCTCTCCTATGGCTGCTCGCTTCGACGACATGTTCGTAGATACCGTCGACGGCTTTAGGAAAGGACGCCTTTACGGATGCGGCTCTCTGGCGTCGTTGCAGGCGTCGATTTTGAGATTTCTACCGCCCTCGCCTCTTCCTTCCGCGACCCCGGTAGGCGATGATGTGAGGACACAGCTTGCAATTCTGACCGAGGCGGTGTCAGACTTGTGGGAGCATATGACCATGTACTATCCGCATCCTTCTACTGCTCTCGGTTCTTCTGCTCCTGGTCCGTCTGCTCCCGGTTCTTCTGCTCTCGGTCCGTCTACTGCTGCTCCCGGTGCTTCGGATATTCCCGATCCTTCTTCCGTCGGGGGTCTTTCTTTTGACCCTGCTACCCCTTTGGTACCGTCTCCTGCTGTGACGATACTACTTGACATGATGTGGCCAGAGCAACTATGCCAACTTCCAGGCCATGTTTTTGATACCCTGTCGGCACACATGGTAGAGGAGTATCTTCGTCGAACGCAACATGGATTACCATCAGCGGACGATCCACCTCCTCCTTCTCATTGATGTTATTGTATTTGAATGTTTGGAAATGTTTTTTAAATGTTGAATATTTGTGAATTTCGGATATTGGCACATGGATATTGGTGAATGTTTGGGATAATGGTGGATATTTGGATATTAGTTTGTGATGGATGTTTGGATATTAGTGTGTGTTGTATGTTTGTTTGTGTGATGTATTTGTGATAGATATTTGTATATTGGTGTGTGATGTATATTGGTTTGTTGGTTTGTGTGATGCATATTGTGATATTTCGATGTTTCGGATGTTGTACGAACAGGGAATGCTCTATTTTATACAATTTTTTTCCAAAACTTTTCCAGTTAGTGACGAACTTGCATCTACCCAGCGACGAAAGGCGATCGCTAAGCGATAGAATATTCGTCGCTAACTGAAGAATTTCCAGTTAGCGACGGATATCGACGGATTAGCGACGGAATATCCGTCGACAAGGTTCTGAAACTATGAAGATTTCCAGAACATAAGCGACGAATATTCCGTCGCTAAGCCGTCGCTACGTCATCGCATTAGCGACTAATTTGTGACAACCGAGCGACGGATTAACCGTCACCAAGGTTCTGAAAACAAGAAGATTTCTCGAGCCTAAGCGACGGATATCCCGTCAATAATCTGTCGCTCTGCCGTCAAGTATTAGCGACTATTAGCGACGGATTGGCGACGGATTTTGCGTATCAAAAACTCTCTGATACGCGATTACCGACATATTACCGACAGACTTTTCCATCGCTAAAAAGTAGTATCAGAAACTTCTTGATACTTGATTTGACGAAAATTCGTCGGCTAGCCGTCGCTAAATGTACGACTCTTGATGACGGTAATCTGTCGCTAAGCCGTCGAATGGCGACAGCTTAGCGACGGACTTTTTTTAGCGACGGGCTATTTCTCGACGGATTTTTCCAGCCAAATTCTGTCGGCTAGCTGTCGCTAAGTCGATTTACCGACGAATTAGCGACAGATATGGCCGTCGCTAATTCGCTGTATTTTAGTAGTGATTACTGTGACGAAAGTGGTCATATCAAGAGGAACTGCATAAAACTCAAAGATGAAAAGGCCAAAGGCAAGGACGATCAGGAGGATCTCATGATATTTGGAGATATCATCATCGCAGCGACCGACGCAGAGAAACCTTGTGGCATATGTCATGATGGCGACTGGGTCATGGATATGGGGGCGTCGTACCACGCCACTCCACATAGAAGGATCTTCACGTCATACCGGGGCGACATGTTTGGACGTATGAAGATGGGCGACAAGGGGACGGCTACAGTTGTAGGCATCGGTGATGTGCATTTGACGACGGAGTTTGGTAAGAAGCTCATCCTTAAGGGTGTGCGACATGTACCAAGTTTGTACTATAACTTAGTTTCAGTAGGAACGCTGGCAGATAATGGATGTCACAGTCTGTTTGGAGAAAAAGATTGGATGCTTGCAAAGGATTCCCGACAGCTGGCATATGGAGATTTATGTTGTGGCATGTACAGGCTCAAGCCGTTGAGCTGTACAGGCAGGCCATAAACACCGGATGTAGGCTCGATGGGTTTTCGACAGGAGGTGAATCATCAAAAACTTACTGAGGAGGGGCTTCTAGATGCTTTGAGGGATACGGAGGATTCGGTTCGTCGAGACAAAGTGACGGATGATGATGAGTCAAGGATTGAGGGTCAGTCTGTTGGTCCCATGGCAATTGGTCGGTCTCTAGGTAGGGATTTCTCTACGAATCTAGATTTAGCGATAGATGGTTTGCCAAAACTTCACGGAGTGACATCGATTTCAGCAGTTCGAAGCCAGGGAGGAGATCAAGGTTTACAGCAAACTCAATCTTAGGCATGATCATCATCATTCACACATGTCAGGGGGAGGTGTGGGTCATCGACGACATGCACAGTACGTGATGTTCTGCTCGAGGACGCATGTGTATGGGGTGCTTCAAGTTCGGACACGAAGGTAGACAGGTTCAGGAGTTCGAATCTCGAAAGAATTGTACCGTCCGCTTGGTTAGGCCAGCTAAGGGTGAAGAAGCTCATCGAAAAGTTAACACTTTTCGGTAGAAGACGAAAGTCGGGGACAGGCGGCCGAGACTTATGGTGAGGCTGATCGTTAGGGACTTCAGTCTTGGTCGTGTCATTGATATCGGGAGGATCCCAGTGGTGTAGGAGGTGCTATGCATAGCAGCTAGTGTCGACGTGACGGTCGAGGAGCTGAGATGAAGAAAGATGTAAAGCAACTCGGAGATCAGTGGCATAGGGGAGCAGGTATTCTATTATGGAACGACAGGCATGGAGTCCAGTTGAGAACCCATGGGGTTAATACCCTCTCATCAGACTAGAGGAAGAGATTATTGGAGTCCAGTCTGGATTTGATAACAACATATTTGTGGAATCCAAATCTAATTAAATATTTAATTTGATTAGATTTAGATGTCCATAATAGGTATTGTGCTATTTTAGATATAATAAGATTCTTATTTTAGAAAATTCTATTATGATCTAAAATATGATATTGATGGGCTATTTTAGGTGTAATATGATTCTTATTTAAGGGCTTCCTATTTATGAAATTATATTATAACCTAAAGTAGGATTTTCTCATCCTATATATATGGGGTGAGGGTGGAGGCACAAAGTACAACACAAAGTAGAGGTTCGAGATGCTCGTCCACAAGGAAATCTAAGAAAAAGTTCGTACTTTGCTCTTAAGACTTCGCCATCCAAGACAGAAGGAAGAAGAAGATCTAATCAAGGAGTCATCAACCTTGGATAGGAAGATTGCTACGAGTTGGTGAGTGATCTCAATTGTAATCTTCTGTCTTTCTTCTTGAGAGTGGTGAGGAAGTTGAACCTATTAGGGCAAAGGGTTCAACATGAGTTCTGTCAATCTTTTAATTTTATCTGAGTAATTAAAGGTTGGGATTTGTTCAAGTGACGTACGTCAATGCCATATACTTGTCTTTATTTTATGCATGGTGTCCGTTAGATGGTGGATGGTTTTAATCAGGTGGGTTGGCAAACGCTTTCGCACGCGCCCAACAGTTTTTATATAAAATATTATGAAGTTTAAATTCTAATTCTAATCAACACTAATAACAATCATACTAACTCCTTATATGAGATTATAAAAAATTGGTATACAAATGAAGATTAAAATTCAAAAATAAAGTAGGGAGGACGAGGACTTGCCTAGGTTTTTCTATTTTTTTGAAGAAGGAAAAGATTTGTGTTGATCTTAGGGTGTTGATGGGGTTCCTCTTGTGTGGAGTTGCTTCCACCAGTGTCTTGGCCTGGTGGAGGTCTCGGCAGATGGAGAAGAAAATGGAAGGAGTGATGGTGATGATGATGACTAATGGTGATAAGGGTGGTGATGGTGGTTGTTGTGGTGGTTGTGGTGAAAAGGCTGTCGGGTTTGGAGAATAAGGTGGGAAAGAAAAATGGTGATGATGATTAAAAGGCTATTGTGGTGAGGAGATGGGGACTGTGGTGATGGTATGACCAGAAGAGGAGGAAGGTGTAGAAGAAGGCTGAAGAGAGGGGGCTGACGGAAGAGAGATAAGGTGAAGACTATTAGGGTATGCTTGGATTGAGCGAGAAAAAAAATAAGCAGAGTTAAGTGGGGTTAAGTCAAGGGAAGTTAAGTAAGGAGGAGTAGAGTCGATACATATAACTTGCTTGGATTTGAGGAAGAATTAAGTGGGTGTGTTCAATAACTCTTGTTTGGATTGAAAATTTTGAGTGAGTGGGGGATTAATAAAAATCTAATAGTTACCAAGATACCCTTATTACATATGTCATAAAATTAAATTTGATTGGAATTTTAATTAGAACTTGTCAAAATATCTTCACAAACAAGGACTACGGAGCAGCATGTTGAAAGCAATAAAAATGGAAAAAAATTCATGATATTGTATAATACAAATAAGGAGTATTATGACTTTTAAACAAAATTCTTCAATCCCCCTCATGAACCCTCCGATGTGGACGTTGAAAACAATAGATAAAAGGGGGTTAAACAAACCCTCACTTAACCCTCTATAACAACCCCCTCCTAAACCCCCGCCCTCAAACCAAGCGTGAATTTTATTTTCCCTCACTTAATTCTCTTAACCCTTAATCCAAGTAGACCCTTAGGGGGAGAGAGAGGAGGGATGAAGGCTTCTCTCCCTATCTCTCTATATAATGATTTTTAAATCTAAAAATATCATGATTACTACTGGGTGAAAAGACTATTACACCCTTCCTATTCATGCAAGGTGACACCTAGCATGGCTAGGTGTCCATGCTTAAATAGGAAATAATAAAAAAAATTCTAAGGAGGTAAATGCAAATTTATTTTGTAAATGGTTTAATAATTATTTTTCATATTTAAAAACATAAATATTCATTACCAAAGTTTTCTTAATAATAATAAAATAAGAATTCTTATTATAAACCATTCCTATTTAGGAAAATACTAAATAATAAATTAGAAAATATAAAATACCGTATTAAAAAAATGGTTGACAAATTGGATGTGAGATACATTCACGTTCATAACACATTTCTCGATGAAGTTGTCTATGGTTTTGTTCAAAACAATAGATAATTAAAATATAAAGGCTTTACCAAAAAATGTTGCAAAAATTTGGAAGTAGCCTATACAAGTCTCAAAGAATAAGACCATAGAAGTAGTGAAACAAAAAAAACTGAAACCCACCAAAATGGTGAAACAACAAAAGAACTTGCTAATAACCATAAAAGTGGTGACAACTAAGAAAACTGCTAGAAAGAAAGTTGTGAAGCTGCTAAAAAGAAGCAACAAAGTTGCTAGTAATAGAGCAAAGCTCTTGAATAATAGCAATCAAGTTGTTGAATATAGAGAAAAGCTCTTGACCGCAATGAAAAAAATTCTTGAAGATAGTTGTTAGGGTTGCTGGGGTGATGAAGATCAGCGTTGCTTAATCGAGATTCGATCCTTATCGTCGATCCGCTCCCAAGAATTGTTGCATCTGCTACGAAGAAATCATAATTAATACATTAGTAATATACAGCTTGAAGTGGTATATTTTCTTTCATATGCCTTAAGTCTATTCTTCATTGGTAGTTAGTATAACATAGTGAGCATTTAGGCCTCTTGTCCATTCTCTCTCAATAGCTTAGTTGTTGTGGATGTATAGTATGATATTGTGTTATGGACCATTGGATTATAGACAACATACTACCGTCGATATTGTGACATAGACTGGACTTGATCACATATTTGTGTCCCAGAAGTGGGAGCAAGTCATGACAAGTTTTAATGGTGGCTCATGTAGGTCACGTCTTTGCAAAAAGTGTGAAGTCGTGGTAGTACTTAGGTTAGATGTACTACTGTGAGCCTACAAGTAATTGAGGAATTAAATGTTTGAAAATGCATCCACAACTAGGATTATAGGATTCTCTATGACTCTCTAGGACTAGGCATACGATACATGCCAGCTACATGCATACGAAGAATACTCCAATATGTGGAATCCTCGTACACATACATAAGCTATAAATAATAAATCACAGGCCAATCACATATAATCTATATCTCATCCACAGATCACAAGAAATAAATGATAGTCCAAATAGAATAAAATAAAGAGTCAAAAGATATATAGCCGGGTGGAAACAAATCCACTACCAAACAACTATGAAAAATAGTGTGAGATAACTGGAGTCTGACCTCCTAAAATATAATAAAAAGAAAATAAAAGATGTCCGCTACAAGGGTAGCAAGTCATGACTAATAAACTAAATCACTAGATCTCGGAAGGCGAGACCTCATCAACTGAGAAAGATGGATCCAGTACAGAACTGTACTCTTGGGAAAAGTCCTGGTTGTCTAAGCTTGAAGAGATCACCAGGTCTTTAGAGGGGCGTAACAAGATACAAGAAAACAGCATGTCATATAAATTATGTCATAAAATAAAGATGCATGCAATTGGGTTCCTAACTATTCTATTGTGAATATGCAGTTAGGAACAAACCTCCAACGCAAGGGCCTTCTGGCTATAAATGGTATCGGCATAGTCCCCACTTGGGCACGACCTAAGAGCATAACATTCTATAAACGTTAGTGGCCAACCTGAGAGGGTAATCTAACACCGTATCTCCAACAAAGCTTTCGGGTTACATCAAGGAAAGTATAATAGTGGCCCATATTGTAACGCCCCAGTCCCAAATACTTGAGACTAGATACGTATCATGCCAGTTGTATACATACGAGTAAATATACGACTCGTATATATACATAAGCTGTAAATGTAGTATTCCAAGACAACTAAATCTCATCCACAAAGATAAATAATGATATAAAGCAACTTTGAGTTTGTCATGTACACAATAGTTGGGCAGAGACAAAGTCCACTACCAACCAAATTAAATATGGAAAAATATACAAGGAAAGAATTTAGCAAGCGAGAGCAAGTGACGAATCCAAGAGTAATCAGCACGACGGAATAGAGCGCAAGTCATGGTCTTAGCTAGAGCTCCTGCAAGAAATCACGAATACACACACCTGGGGAAAAACCAGGTCCTCAGAGGGACGTAACAAGACACATAATATCATGCTATAAACTGAATAGTAAGAACTCAATAGAAAATATACATGCGTAAGGTTCCTAACTATTCTATGTGATATATACTTTGAGAAGACAACGTTCTACGCAGGAGCTTAGGTGTTCAGCATAGATGGAGAGAGAGTAGTAGTAGGTAGCGCTCATAAGAGGCACTATCGACTATGGGCAGAAAGTAGCTCTCATACGAGAACTATCGGCCCCGGGACAGTAAGTAGCGCTCATCCGAGACACTATCGGCCCAAATCTATGTGTGTACTGAACATGTAGCCCCTACGCTAATAACTGTCTCCCCCCTCCCTATGATACTATACATGTGTCGACTCCACGATACTGTTTAATCCTTAATAACCGCCAAGTCTTACACATAATCTAATGGCAGTTATATCCTAACGCACGGCCTGTACGCACCGATGTACGGTCGGTACGCAAGTCCGAGGCTATATGCGACTCACCGCTCACACACAATCCGTAGCACATCGTGACAGTTTATGAGATGCACTAAACATACGGTGGTCTCTTAACTCTAAGCCAATTGCACAAAATATAATAATTTGCATATATGTATATAATTTTGAAAGAACAACATAAAGAAAAAGCATGTATGATATTGAGCAAGAAATTAAACAGTAAAGGCAAGGTGTCTTGCCTGGTGTGTCGTCTGATGTGATGTGATAATCCGACAAGTCCTGTTTTTCCATTAGCCATGGTCAATGTGAAGGGGTCCGAATTCGCGAGAAAATAGGAAAAGCATAATTAGTCATGAGTAATGGGGATAATTGGAAGAATTTGTGGAGATTACGTACACAAACTTTCTAAAATATTTTTATGTAAATTCTTGAAAATACTTTATATACATCTAATTTGAAATTTTACATTATTACTAGTCAAATATACGTTTAGATGAATAATTGAAATTCGTTTTTAGGCTAACTCAAACATGTAAAATATATATAATATACATATCGTAGAAAGGTAATTGTTTGTTAGTCAAAATATTTTAATAAAATATAGGAAAAAAATTTATTAGGACTTTTGAGTGTTTTTTCAAAATAATTTTGGAAAATATTATTTTATTTATTTAGATAAACAGGAAATCATTTAATAATAAAAATCATAGTCATAACAAAATATTTAAATAATACTAATGATGAAATAATAATAGTAATAATAATAATGATAATAATAATAATAATAATATTAAAAAAAGTGATAATAATAACGATATTAGTAATAATAATAATAATAATAATAATAATAATGATAACTATGATAATAATAATAATAATAATAATAATAATAATAATAATAATAATAATCATAATAATATAAACAAATCCCTAATTCTATTCCCCCATCTACAGAGCAAGAGAGAGAGAGAGAGAAGGAGAAGAAATCGAAAGGGGGTCTCACCGAGGGGCTCGGCGGCGCGGGGCGAAGCTCCGGCAGTAGCGTCAGAGAAGGACGGGTGCGCCTGTACGGAGGCGGCGCCGTGAGGTCGGCGCTCGACGATCTCTTCTGGTCGGGCGACGACAACGGAAGTGTTGGCCCTACCGGCGGGGCGGTCGCGAAAGCAGAGCGGTTGGAGGAGGCGCGCACATCTGCGGTGGCGGGCGGCCTGGAGTCTCGAGCGGCGGACACCGGGGGCTCGGCGACCGAGTGGATCCGGGAACAGAAACTCCGGTCACCGGAGAGGCGGCGAGGAGGACTGAAGTGATAGTGCACAGAGGCCCGAGGTTGACGGGGTCTCACTAAAGTTAGGCGGCACCCGCGGAGGAGAGGCCGCCGGGCGCGGCGCGGAGGACTGGTCGGCGCCGAGGGCAGATCTGAGGCTGCAGAAAGGGGTTCGGCCAGCGCGCGGTGTGAGGCTCGCCGGAGGCGGCGCTCGGCTGCTGGCGGGCGGCCACCGGTGATCGGGGAAGGCCATCGTGGCGGAGGACCGATGGTGCCTTGGGTGGAGGACGCGGCGATCGGGTTTTTCGGCTGGGGCGGATCTGATGACCGGCGGTCGAGCGGCGCAAGGAGAGGAGCCCAGCGCAGATCCGGTATTGGCGAACGTGGTCGCGGTGGCCGGCTGCGTCCTGGTGAGCAATTTCGTTTCCCCCTTTCTTCTTTACTTTGGAGTTTTTGGGTTGGTGGCGGGACGGTGGTCCGTGGTGGTTTGGTAGTTGCTGTGGTTTGCCACGGGCGGTTGATCGGGAAGTAGCGGAGGGTGGTGGCGATGATGGCAGAGGTGACGATGATGGTGGTGTCTGGAGAATGGCAGAGGAGTAGGATAACTGTACAATAGCTGGAATAAGATTGACACCGACACGGTGCACGCTGGCTTGGGTTGGCACGGACACGATGCACGCACGTATGGAGAAAATTTTTGGAGTAATTTGTGATTGGTAGAAATATATGGAGGAGTACCTGCCTATTTATAGGATGTGAGAATTCCCAATTAGATATGGGTTAGGAATAGTTTAAACCCCATAATAGATAATTCAACCTATAATTTAATTTAATTCAATAAATCCAATCCAAATCAAATCTAATTTAAATCAAATTAAATTTTTAGTTTAAATCAATGGGATAAGTCAAATTCTAAATATGGATATCTATTTAAATAAATCCAAAAATCAAATCACGATTTAAATGGCCACAATAACTTCCAAATATATTTTCCAAAATACTATTAATAATAATTTCGAAAATAATAAATATTTTCAAATATCTTTTTGAACAATAAAATATTAATATTAATAAATCTCGAAAAATATATTTTTATTTAAAATAGACTAATAAATAATTACGAAGTATATGTATGTAAAAATATTCTTTACATAATTATGCTTTTCTAGTATACAAAAATATTATTTTATATTTAATAATTTTTAGAAATGACGTAAGAATAACAAGTTTAGAAATGATAGCAAAACTAATTATTATATTATTTGAAACTATAAAAATAGAACAAAATATTTTTCTAAAATATGTACGCTCGCACATATTCGCACTCGTCGAGCAAATTCGAAAACGAACTTCCGCACACGACGTACAATACGACTACGTGACGTATAATACAAAATTTTAAATCAGTACTAAATTTAATAAAAAAAATAGTAGAAATTTAGGGGTTTTACACATATGTTAATAAGTGTTCTCCACACCACAAGTCTATCAATGTCATATCCATAATATATATGAACCTCTAATAACTGCCAAGTATACTAATCATGCAAAAATCTATTGGTAGTTATATTCTAGCCGTCGCACGTCTCATACGTATCGGTGACCAGTCGACTACGCGAGTCCGTATACTACATGTGACTCACAACTTATGATAAAATAAGTGTCAAGGCCATATGAGATATACCAATACCTCACATCAATGGGTGGTCAACTATTACTAAGTCATCATGCATAAAAATAAACAAAAGTAGTAAAACGACTACTGCAGTCGCTTGTACCTAAGTATGACTTGGATGCACAGTATAATAAAAACATGCAGTATATAAATAAACTAAATAAAATAACAGAATATAACTATAAAAAATGAGAGTATATGGTGATACTGTATCTTTTCTGGAGGCGGTATACATAAATAGCAATGTCCAGTCACTCAGATCGTCAAAAATAAAGAGCAGTAAAAGCCAACTCCTGCAAATGTCCTCGGATGCTGAAATAAACATCACGAATATTTTTGGCATAAAAATGTCTAAGATCGCCTACCCACAAGCTAATTCTGGATACATTGGCAAAATCATAATTTTGGGCCAAATTGGTGTCCGCCATTGGACCCTCTTTGCACCGAAAAGCGTGCCAATATCTACGGTCTCAAAAGTAATTATATGTCTATGGGTCCGGTTTGATGATACAAACTCAACCGTATGTCTAAAGCTAGATTTCGGTGAACTGTGCACAATTTTGCCCGTTGGATCGGATCGCAGCGTGCCAAAATAACGTTCCGGTCGACCTTCTCAGAATTGGACCAAACTTGGCTCATAGGACCAGAAAAATGAGATGAGTCCAGTGGCACAAGTTTTGTCTCGAGATGATGAACGTGCACAAAGTTGTAGGCTAGTTTTCAAAGAGGTCGATACGGGGTATCTCAATCGATACGTCTCGATTTCGTCGTACACACACAGCAAAATCGAGTTCTGTCGAATCACATACATCTACGAAGTCGATACGCATCTTTTGATGCTTTCGGTTCATGACCAAGTCGCCCGGTTTGTCATGACACACGTCGTATCGAATTTTTTTCTTCTAAATTTTCTATTATTTTGAAAACAGTTTTCGTCAAATTTGGAAAACCGATTTCTTGACGCACAGTCAACGAAATTAAATTTTGTAAAAAAGATTTTGAAGCCCTATATGTTTTCTAGGACTGTCTTCAGATAAATTTCTAAAATTCATAATGTTGGGTTCAAAATCCTTCTTCTAACTCAGGATATTGGACTGTCTTTGTGTTCTGTTTTTGAACAGGTTTCACTCGACTTTGTGTTAATTTTACGGGATGATTGTGCTATCATATTCAAATCCCTTTGGTAGGAATTTGAGAGGTTCGGGTAGGATTCCTAAAGGATTTTACAAAAAGAAAAACGAACGAGAATATACGAAAAAATCGGAGCGAAAAGATGGGTACCTGGATGTACTTCGAAACATGGGATTCCCGATTTGCTGTCTGGTTTGAGCAGCGCTATGGCGTTGCGGTGGCCGACGGCGGCATACAGGCGGTCGAGAAGGGGCGTAGGAACGTCGAGGAGGCTCTGTACTTGAAGGCGTGGGTTTGCGTAGGGTATGGAAAGATTTTTTAGGAAATTCTCTCGGCTCTTCTATATATATATCGTGATTTCAATTCCTATTTTGGGTCAGGTTTTAATTCATTTAACGGAGGATTTGATGTGTATCTAGGAAAAATTAGAGGAGAATTAGATTATGAAAAGATTTGTGAAGATTTGATAAAGATTTAGGGGTTTTAAATCTTTCAAAATCAACACAAACTGCTGTATATACTCAACAGAGTATATAGTTAAACCCGCGGGAGAATTTGAGTTCTCTCTCTCTCTCGCGAGATTCTCACATCTCGCGAGATGCTCCCTCATTTTTTTTCCTTCATATATATATATTTTTTCCTTCATATATATATATATATATATATATATATATATATATATATATATATATATATATATATATATATTTGTGTGTGTGTGTGTGTGTGTGTCTAACCCAAATTCAAATAAAAATTTCTAAAATTCCTAAAACTCAAGAAAAAATTTATATAGCATTTTAATCAATCTTTTACAAAATACCTATCTTATATATATATATATATATATATATATATATATATATATATATATATATATATATATATATATATATATATTCTGGAAAACAAAAAAAAAAAATATATATATATATATATATATATTCTGGGCGATTTTGAGGCTGCACTCCGGCAGGCTTTCGCCGGTCGCTTCCACAGCAGGTGCTCTCTTCGGCGTGTAGGTAAGTTCTTCCCTCGCTCAGCGGCTCGTCTTTGTGGACTCTCCCGGGCCGCACCGTCCTGGGCCATCCGCTGTATATATATATATATATATATATATATACACAAAAAAGAGTGCTCTAGCGATGCGGCTAGTGATTTCTGAGCGATTTTGAGGCTGCACTCCACCAGGCTTTCGTCGGCTGCCTCCACGGCTGGTGCTCGCTCCGGCGGGTGGGTAATTTCTTCCCTCGCTCTGCGGCTCTTCTTGGTGGCCTCTCCCGGGCCGTACCGTCCTGTGCCGTCCGCTGTGGTCCGCGTATCCTCCTGCTGGTCAATGGCAGTTGGCTGGTTGCCTCCTTCCTCATCAGGTGATCCTAGTCGTCTTTCTCGGTGGGCTCCCAGCCCTGTCTGTGTTCGAGCCCCCCTCCGGGGGTGTGGTCCCCTCCGGTGTGGTCCCATCCGAGGCTCCCCCAGCTAGCTCCCAGGCGGCAGCCCCTATCGTCTGCCCAACTCTCCCTCCTCGGTCTGACCCGGTCGGTGGTCGTCGCCCCTCTCCAGTGGCCCCCTGTGGCTCGCACGTCAGGGATGGGCTCCTCGCCGACGGAGCTAGCCTGGCTCTTCGCGGCGCCGGCGCACGTCGGAGCCCCTCCCGCCTTGGCATCAGAGCCGTCCCCTGCCTCGTCTGACTCCCCATTGGGCCGCGAGTCCTCTTTCTCCCGTTCAACCGCTCCTCCTTCCTTTTTATTTACAAATTCGAATTGGAATTTGACCCAACTGCCATCTCTTGTGCCATTTGAGGGTGGCATAGGCCTTTTGGCACCTTACACCATGCATGTTCTGGTGGTCCCTTCCATGTGCCACCCAGTTTTGGCACTGGATCTCCAGCGCTATGCGCCCTTGAGCTGTGCGCCTCGCTCTTCCAGCCCCCAGTTCGGCTAGCTCTTTGGCTGGCGCAGAGTTCCCTGTGCTATCGGGCGTGTCTCTCTCATCTGTAGCGCATGTACCGCCCCGCACCTCCCTACTAGCGGGTACCTTGCTCTGGCGCCAACCATCCCAGCCGTGGTCCCCACTGGTGCCAACCTGCCAGTACCCACTTCTATCCTAGCACAATCTGAGTCTGTGTGCTTCACCATTGGCACGAATCCCCCTCTAATCTATGCAGATACCCCCTGCGCTTATCTTGTTCGAGTCCAAGTCTCAATCGGGTACGACCCCAGGCCCTATTAACCGAATCAATCGTTCCTTTGCCAATATGGTAAGGCCTGACCATGCAACGAAGAACTCCCCGATCATTTATGATGTCGAGCTCCCAGAATTGGAATATCCTTCCTCGACAGAAGTGCATGACATCAATGTTCCTTTTTCGAACAAGGAAACATCCTCTCTCTCAGCGCAATTCGCTCTCACCTTCATCTTTAAATTCTCCTCCGGATGCCCCAAGCTTTCGCACGTTGTAACTCCTCTTCCCGGAAGTTTATGAAATATTTTTATTTATTTATTTGATTTAAATGGTGATTTTTTTGAATTTTATAAATAATTATTTAGTTAATTATTACGGTAGACGACTTTAGCCATGGTTAAGTTTTGAAGTAACAGACGACTAGGAATATGGCATGGATAGTGTAGTGGCGTACCTTGACTAGTGTATTAGCTATGCTAGAGAAGGCCGAGCCATAGGTTTGTTCTAACTAGAAAAACTAGGTCAAGTTGTGACTTAACCCCTATAGATGGTTTAATTATTTATTAATTTATTTTATTGACTTATAGAAGTCCCGGTTGTACCAAGCTGGTCCGAACTGGACCCAATCCAAATCCAGGCCCTTGTAGTCATGTAGTGTGTTCAAGAGGTACAGGTAGATGTGTATTATATCCACATATATTTTGTACATAATTTTTTCAAGGGAATAACAATATTTGTTATACATATAATATTATTTTATCGATATTTATGTGACATTTTCATAATAATTGCAAGATTTCCCGTGGACCAAATTATGTGAGGGTATGATGTGTTTACCCAATGTATACCTTTTGTTAGTTATGTTAGTTGGTATTTATAATTAATATTACTATTATTTTTATTAAATAAATAACGGTTGTTATTTGTTAAATCTTTGTCTATATATATATATATATATATATATATATATATATATATATATATATATATATATATATATATATATATATATATTATATATAAAAATAGATATTAACAAGATATTATTTGGTTGCTAGAAATAGTTATTGTTTTAGAGATGTGTATATATAGATGTATATATATATTTATATATGTATATATATACATGTATAATGAGTTTTATATATATATATATATATATATATATATATATATATATATATATATATATATATATATATATATATATATATATATATATATATATATATAACAAAATAATAAAAAAATAAATATATATATATATATATATATATATATATATATATATATATATATATATATATATATATATATATAACAAATAGGAAAACAAAATAGAAAATAAAAGGGAGATCCCATCCCAGCCCAACCCGATCCCAAGCCCAGCCCGATCCCATCCCAGCCTAGCTGATCCCAGCTCAGTCCAAAACCCCCACCCCACAGCAATCAGCCCGAGCTCAGCAGAACCAAGTCCAGCCATAGTTTTCCCAAACCCGACCCCACAGCAATCAGCCCGAGCTCAGCAGAACCAAGTCCAGCCATAGTTTTCCCAAACCCGACCCCAATTATATACGTAGTATATATATAGATATATCGAGAATGAGAAAGGGAGGGATCGTGAAACCAAACCCTAACCAACACCCCAACTTCACCACCAGCCTCCCGCACATCCTCCCCAGCCCAGCGCATCGCTGCGCGAGTCGACGACCGAAAGCAGAATCGTGCACGTGCAAGACAAAACAGAGGAGCGGCAGCAGCACAGCAGAACTCATGAATTTGGGCTGACTTCGTCGCAAGTTTTTGCATCGTATGGTGGATCGTTTATGGATATTCCACTTCAGGTATGAGCAAAACCTATAAGGCTTTAAACCCCTTCAAATAGATCGTAGGTTACATCCCTAGATTGTTAGATAAATTGACACGAAGTTTGGCAAAAACTGTCTCGAACAGGACAAAATCTCGTGTCCGTAAACCTATTTTGGAAGGCGACAAATCACTGACCCATCGAGTAATTTAGAAATCCACCTGAATAGGATTGTAGACAACCTATACTGAATTAAAACCCTTCTCGTAGTTTTTGATTTCATCAAATGTATGCCAGAAAAACAAATCTTGAAAATCAGAGAAAACCATTTTCAAAAACATAATTATTTTTAGAAAAAATTTCGATACGACGTGCGTCTCGCCAATCCGGACAACGTGGTCACGAACTGAAAGCATCGAAAAGTGCGTATCGGCTTCGCGGACGTGTGGACTTTGACGAAATTCAAATTGGTCGCGTGTGCGCGACGAATTTGATACGTGTTTGTCGAAATTCACTGTATCGGCCTCTTTGCAAATTTCTCAATTACTTTGTGAACATTTGTCAGATCGAGACGAAACTTGCGCCAACAGGACCGTATCATTTTTTTGATCCTGTATGCCAAGGTTGGTTTGATTCTGAGACAGTTGATCGGATCGCCGTTTTGCGGGCCCCACGATTCGACTCAACGGACGATTTCGTGCACGACCCACCGAAATTAAAAAATTGGATATACGTTGGGTTTGTATCCTCAAAACGAATTCGTAGACATGTAGTTTGATGACTTTAGAGACCATTGACTCTGGCACACTTTTCGGTGCAAAGCGGGTCCAACGGCGGACATCGTTTTGGTTCAAAATTATCGTTTTGCCCCTGTGTCCAGAATTGGACTTAAGGAGAGGCAATCCTAGCTAATTTGACTATTCTGAGAACGTTGGTAATGTCTATTTCAGCTTTCGGAGACAGTTGTGAGATTTGGACTTATTGGCTTACCAGTTGACAGTTTATTGTTGGTTCTTCGTGCTACCACCAGGCAAGTATACCTTGCCTCCCTCTACTGTTTATTTACATGCATATTCTTATTATTATCTAGTTTTACTAGTTGATTATTTACATATAATTTGTATATCATGCATGCTAGTATAGATATAGTCCTTGTTCATAGTTAGCTTGTAGTTCATATTGGATCTGTTCTCTCGTGTATCTTGACTGGGTCATATCGTGTCGTCACCTGTACTTCGACTGAGTCGTATCGTGTCATAGGATGAATAAGTCATAGCTAAACTATTGTACCTTATTTTAGAATTCCCACCTGCGAGTCCACACTAGGGGCGAGGGTGATTTCTTGAAGCTAACCTGCGAGTCCACACTAGGGCGATGGTTAGTAGTCATTTGTCCGCACTTGCGAGTCCACACTAGGGGCGAGGGTTATTCTTGAAGCTAACCTGCGAGTCCACACTAGGGGCGAGGGTTAGTAGTTGTTCAAACCTGCGAGTCCACACTAGGGGCGAGGGTTTGAGTATCCGATTGGTTTCTTATCATGAGTTCATGTTTCCTTCCAGCAGTTCACTTATGTGTAGTGTTTCTTATATCCGTGTTCATAGTCACCTGTCATGTTCTATCTTCCCTGCTTATTTATTACGCATGATAAACTGTTAGATAGGCATATGTTATGTATCTTGCTAGTCCTCTGAGGACCTGATGATCTCTTCAGGTTGCTGGTTGCACGGAGTTAGTTAGCTGAGAATGTGGTAGTCGATTACATCTGTACGATTCAGGTATTTTGCTAGTGATATTGCTTTATTATCTTCTCGTGCTCATATGATATATCCTGCTTGTTAGCCTAGTTTTATAGACTCATGTTATTCTTGGAGTCTAATCGGACAATATGCTAGTGGGCTGCAAACCATGAACCATACTTGTTCATTCATGTTTCATATTTTTATTGTGGATATTGAGATATAGTGATGCCTTGCCATGATTAGGTATGATACCATAGTCCAGACAGCTTATACGTACTCGAGTCGGACTGGAGTCCGCTCGATACGTAGATAGCTTGCTCACGCTCTCGCATCACGAAAAGCGGATGCGGGTCGTAACACATGTCCAAGAAGTCATAGCCACCTGGGGTCTCACCTTCGATTATAGGGTCGCTCCTATGGACCCCAAGCACATACTTCTGTACCTTTCGTCGGAGACAGATCACAAGAACGTCTGGACCAGAGGCACTGGCAGGATCGACTCTCACCTTATGAAAATTGTTAAATGGTCCCAGGACTTCAACACCAAGGAAGACTCGGCGATTGTGTCAGCCTGGGTCACCCTCCCGAACCTGCCGCTGATATGCTTCATCCCAGCTGCTATGAAGAGGATTGCCAATTCATTTGGAACCTTCATGGCGATGGAAGATGAAACCCGCAACCTTTCCAAAGCTAATTATGCCAAAGTATCCATGGAACTCGATTTGTCGAAGGACCTCCCCAACTCTATTCAAATATCGTTTGGCAGCAAGACGCACACACAACAAATTATTTATGATAACAACATCATTTTTTGCAAGCACTGTCACATGTGAGGCCACTCCTCCGAGCTTTGTTTTAGAGCTCACCCAAAATTGAAGAAAAAAGTGAACCAAAAGGTGACCCCTAACCAACCGTGTCAAAGCCACAAGCCACCTCTCCTTCCATTACCAAATTCCCACCTTCGCTTCGAAGCCAGTGCTAGAAACTCCCGTAGCCTAGAACAATCCCAGAAAAGTGCTTCACAAGGAAGGATCATCGCGTCCACCACGACATCGGGATTAAACCTAACCAACAAATTCGACATCTTAGACACGGAACACACCGAAGACACCTAGAAGGCAAACCTCCCTGACGACGGACATGAGGCTAAATTATTAGAAGAGGCCTCGAAGATCAGAAGTGTTCCAGATGGAAGACAGCTACTATCAACGAGGAGGAGGTCAGTACCCAGACAACCACTTCAGAAGAGGCGAAGGACATCACCCAAACAAACATACATGCGGATCTTCTGGCCAACATAGGCCAAGAACTAGTAGCCAGGCTTCAACAAACGATTAAAGCCGGCTTCGCTAGCCCGAGTAACTATTTTGGCGCCTTGGCTGAGATAAAATAAGATGTTTACATGCACCCCACCGCTGATCCAGTCAAACACTGCACGGACAAAGGTTACAAGGCGACCGAACAGCTAGACTACTCCATTAAAAAATCTAACAAAAGACGTGCCAAAGAGGTTACGCCCATGATCACTCGATCAACCATGAAACTCACCAACTCCTCCTTCTCCCAACACCCCAATGTTTAACATCCTATCTTGGAATGTCCGGTGCCTTGCGAACAAACCCACATTGAGAAGATTAAAAAGTCTCAAGAGAATCCACAGAATTGACATTCTAGCGATCATAGAACCCAAAATCCCTAAAAAGAAACTCAAGTCTATCCAGATGCAGCTGGGCTTTGCCTTCGCTATTGTTGTATGCCATGACATCTGGATCCTTTTTGCGACAGATGTGAAGCATGTCATCATTGTTGACTCGAGACAGGCGATCTCGTGCTGGGTGGAACACTCTTAGTCTCGGTCGATCTTGTCAGCAGTTCAGGGGAGCTGCGATATCACCGAATGCAAGCTGCTTTGGGACTCTCTGATTGGCATCCACCAGAATTTCACCAACATCCCTTGGCTCTGTGTTGGAGACTTTAACGCCGTCACTAATAGGGAGGAGAGGTTGGGAGGTCGGCCACCTCCCACGTCAGCGATGTATGACTTCGCCAACTTTATTTTCAATACCCATCTGTCCCCTCTTCAGTTTTTCGGTAGCACTTTCACGTAGTGTAACATGCAGGAAGGAGCCCCCCGTCAATACTCTCGTATTGATCATGCTCTTATTAACTCACAGTGGACAGACCTCCAGCTCAACTCCAGACCCATGCACCTCAATGCTACTGAATCGGATCACCCCCCGCTCCTCATCGAGGTCAGCAAAAACTCTAATCAGCCCAAGAAAAGTTTTCGTTTTCTCGCTTTTTGGACCCATCACCCACAGTTCACGGACACCGTATCGACCGCCTAAAGAGGCCCTGAAGACCTAGATCCTCTAAAACGTGTAGCTGCCAAACTCAAAGCTACGAGGAAAGTACTTACTCAATGGAGCAAAGAAGATGGAGCAAGGAAGCCTATGGCGAAATCTTCTAGACTGTCCGTACTATCGAAGATGACGTTTCTTACACAGATATTCTGTTCGCGCAAGATGGCTCTTCATCGGCTCGTGCTTCCCTCAACCTCACCAGAGCGCTTTTGAAGTTCCACCTCAAGGTCAAGGAGGAATTTTGGAAACAGAAAGCCAGGTTGACTTGGGACATCGAGGGTGACAAGAACATGAACTACTTTTACTCATGCGTCAAGGGGTGCATACAACAACTCAACCTTTACCAAATCACGAACGAAAGGAGTCGTACTTTCAAAGACCAACAGGATATCCAGACGACTGTATCCTCTTTTTATACTCAGCTATTTACCAAAGATGTCATCCTCAAGTATGAGGTTTTCCTAGCGGCCATCCCCCGCTTGATTGAGGACAGAGATAACATCGAGCTGCAGCACCTGTCCTCTGAACGAGAGATGAAAGATCATGTTGGGACATCATCAAGTATGAGGTTTTCCTAGCATAGCGCTCCCGGACCGGATGATTTCACTAGCGTCTTCTTCAGATCCTGTTGGGACATCATCAAGACGGACATTCATGAGGCGGTGATTGCCTTCTTCCAAGGAGCCAGGTATCCCAAATCGATTTTGAGTGCCAACTTGATCTTGATCCCCAAGAAGGACAACCCGGAGACTTTTAAAGATTTTTGCCCTCTGAGTATGTGCATCTTCACTAACACGACCATCTCTAAGATCATTGCTAATCGCATGACAAGGTTACTCCCTAAAATTATCTCTAAAGAGCAAAGTGGCTTTGTCCGCGACTATAATATCTTAGACAACATTCTTCTAGCTCAAGAGATGATCAGCTGCATGAAATTCCCATCCAGGGGAGGTAACGTTGCCATCAAGTTGGACATAGAGAAGGCGTATGATAGGCTGGATTGCAATTCATAATCTGGGTGTCCAAGGCATTCGTATTTTCAGAGACTTAGATTAACATCGTTTGGAGATCGATTAGTAACTCGTGGTTCTCCACTGTCGTCAATGGTCAAGCTGAAGGCTTCTTCAAATTGAGTCATGGTGTCAAACAAGGTGATCCACTATCATCCACCATCTTCATCATTACCGTGGAACGCTGAGCAGGAACCTGAACTTGAACCTAATGGTCGGATCCTCCGCTTCCAGCACTTCCACATCGCTAGCGGCTACCCGATCATTACCTACCTGGCCTATGCTGACAACATTCTTATTTTCTCCTCTGGCGATGCTGGGTCCGTCGAGGTGGTCAATAACACGCTGGAGAGATACACCAGATGCTACGGTCAACAAATCAACCCTAACAAGAGGGTCATATATGCCCATCACTCCGTCGACAGAACCCACTCTACCATGCTCACAAATATCACTTCCTTCTCCGTTGCTTACCCCCTTAGGGTGTCTGCTGGTGTACGAAAGATCCAATTCGGGCCTGTTCGATGAATTAGTGGGTAAAATTAGGAATAATATTGAGGGATGGCATAACACTATCTTATCGCTGGAGGCAAGATGATTCTGATCAAGCATGTGCTTTCCTCCATCCCGTTTTATGCCCTGGCCGCCTGCTTCCCCCAAGGAAAGTCCTCACCTCCATAGAAAATTTCTTCGCCAACTTCTTCTGGGGTCACAGCGACGACAAGGATAAGCATCATTAGACCAGCTGGGACTCTATAGTTAGACCCACGTCCGAAGATGGCCTCGAATTCTGCAGGTTGGCACATATTGTTGATGCCTGTTCGATGAAGATATGGTGGAAGCTCCGTGTGAATGACTCCATTTAGGCCCATTTCATGAAGGCCAGATATTTCAAGCACTCTCATCCTACCGTCGCCTCCTTTAACAACAGATCCTCTGCTTCTTGGCGTAATATCCTGAATGGCCGGCAGCTTGTCGAACCTTTGATTCGTCTTCGGTCGGGTTTAGGAGAATCGTCTTTTTTTTTCTGGAATGGTGGCTCGGGGACGACCTTCTTCACCTCTTCCAGGGAGCCCCCCTCCTCCAGCATCATTAGTGACCTGTGGGATACCGTCGGGGCATAGAACTGGGGGGAGGGCGCGCTCGTGGCTAGGCGACAGTAGAATTAGCTGCCTCTGGTTTGGCGGTTGGAACTGACCCTGACTCTCTTAGGTGGACCCTGACGGCCAACGACTCCTTCTCTCTGGCCATGGTGCGGCAAGTGGCTTATGGGACCGGTGCGCCTTCCTCCATCGTCGTTTCTTTCTAGCAGTCTTGCATCTCCAAGAAGTGGTCCATTTTGCTTTGGAGGACGTTTCTCAAGAAACTCCCCACAGGCGATGCCCTCACCACAATTGGATACAACCTAGCATCAGCGTGCCAATGTTGTGCGGAGCGCCAGTTCGAAACAGTGGATCACATTCTCTCGTCGGGTGATATGACTTCCGAGGTATGGCTCAGGTTCTCTACTTCTTACCTCCTGAACCCGATTGAAGGGGGCTTCAACGATCTTCCAGCCACCTGGGACAAAGCCTCTCACGGCCACCAGATTGTAGCAGCTACCATCACATAGGTTATTTAGAAAAATTGTAACAAATATAGATACGAAGGGCATCAGTACAACACCACTCAACTGATTCACGAGGTCAATAGACAGATTCACAAGGTTAGCAGACAGTACAAGCACGTCAAGGAGGGCTTCTGGAACTCCCTATACTGCTGAGTATGTTGTTTTGTTTGAGGTGGTAGGCCTCGGAGAGGGCGATAGCTTCCCCGCTCCTTCTCTTTTCGGTTTTAGAGCTTACTTGTAAATGCTACGACATTTTACGCCTTTTATATGAATACATATCATGGTTGGTTATATATATATATATATATATATATATATATATATATATATATATATATATATATATATATATATTATTATTATTATTATTATTATTATTAGACTTGCATTCTATTTTTTATCACAGAAAATATATTTTTTGTCACAAAAATTATTTATTTTGCCATATATATATATATATATATATATATATATATATATATATATATATATATATATATATATATATATATATATTATATAGTGTGTTCTTTCAAATTCCTCTTTAATCCAAAATATAATATTATAAATTCTTGTAGAAACTTGCTTAAATAAAAGACATATACATATACCTTTAAACCCAACTTAAATAAGTCCAATACCCGTATACATAAATCCAAACTTTTAAGCCCAAAAGCCCATACTCAATATGTAACATATAAAATATCTTTTAGTATATGCCCACAATAATTCTTAATAGTTTGATTTATCTATCAAACCCAAAACAATGCCCCATCTATTAAACCATATTTCTCTAAAACAAAGTGAGGATGAAGCCCATTATATATATATGTAACCAAACTAATGAAATATCTGTTTCTATTATTCATGAAGGCCCAAATTAAAACCATTTCTCCCAAGCCCAAATACATTTACTAATAACTACATATATATATCCTAATATAAGATCATTAATTTATATAGCCCAAAATAATTATTTTAATTTTCCAGGCCTAAGGCTCAAGTCAAATAAAGCCCAAGATCACTATTGTTTTCCCACATTAACAACAACAACAACAACAACAACAAAATAAAATAATAATAATAAATAAATAAATAAATAAATAAATAAATAAAATATAATCTAATTAATGTATAGGTTTACTAACCTACTGATAATGAAAGAAACGTTTAACATTGCTTCTCTTTACACATTACCCAATTTTCTTACAGTCTTCCATGCAAATTAATCATGTCTCTGCTCC
Source organism: Iris pallida (assembly GCA_029216955.1). Classification (NCBI taxonomy): domain Eukaryota; kingdom Viridiplantae; phylum Streptophyta; class Magnoliopsida; order Asparagales; family Iridaceae; genus Iris; species Iris pallida. Next base: position 8,051,739 of record JANAVB010010791.1, read on the forward strand.
AAAATTAATAATGAGAGATTGAAAGAGAGAGAGAAAGAGAGGGAAAAGCTGTGGAGAACAGTTAGTTAAGAAATAATAAGAAGTAAAGAGTAAGTGAGAGGAAAGAGAGAGGAGAGAACTTCTTCTCCTCTGGAGAAGACGAGTGGGAGAGGAGAATTCATAGGGAGGGATTCGAGCTCACCGAGACGACCCCGGCGCGGTCGGCGCTCGGCATCAGCGCTGTCCTGTCTCCGGAGAGGGGCACCGACTGCTTGCTGGCGGAGCACACGCCAGTCCACGAGGCAGTCTACAGTCTGGACGCGACCACAACTGTAACCGAGTTTGACTGCATTCGCTCCGAGGGACGCCGAATGTGGAGGTGGCGGGGCAAGAGTTGATGGCGGATGGATGGTCAAGAAAGCGCACATGGAGGTCGAGGCGGTGAAGGCAGCTAGGAGGCGGAGGGCTCGCAACAGTGGACGCTCACCGACGCTGGCCAAAAAAACTAGGTTAGGGTTTTATTTTATTTTATTTTATTTTATTTTCCATATTCCTTTAAGTGCGGCGACGGAGGAATCGACCAATGTCACAACCCGCACCCAGTGTAAGGGCACAAGAGGTGGGTACGTCCAGCCTACGTCATAGTATCGGCAGTAGAATGCTGTCCTAGGTCACAGCATCTAACATAATATGGAATATGCTCCGAAAGGAGAACAATATATAAGGTACAACTCAATCACAATATCTAAGATGGAATAGAAGATGAGATAATCTCAATAGAGAGTCACAAATATGAATAATAAGTCTCGGTGTAAGCCACACCATAAACAATATCTCAATACAATCTCAATTGTCTCATAAGGCTAGATAATAAGATAAGTCTAGACTAAGATAATGGCAAGTCCTCAGCGATTGCTGGATCCTCCTGAGGGTCCAGGTCACCTGTGGCAACTAGGCCTACTCCATAGTAAGTATCGCAGCAATCCTCATCATCTATAATATTTTTACCAGCTCTAGTCAGGACAGAAACGAATACATATCTCTCACACAGTTCATAACATGAAAGGAAAATATAAACAAGGTATAGAATAATATACATGAAACGTTGCAAAGAAATAGTAGAAAGACTGTATAAAAAAGAACATGATATAGTAAAAATAAATATACATGATATAGATAAGAAAACTAAACTAACTACGTGATTTAGAGCACATGTTTGGTTATGTAAACAGGCTTAGGTTGTACATAACTTAAATCTAAGTTGGAGTTGCACATGAGATGGGTGTAGGTCACATAACCAAATAAATACTCCCCTGTCCCAATCAATACACAAGGATCTGTCCAAGTTATGTTATTGCACATGAAAGAGTAGTGACTCACATGGATAGTTAGTCCACATGAGTACCACTGGTTTATACATGAAGGCTCACATGATCATGAGTGTACATGAATATCACATGAGTATACATGAATAAATATGAATACAAGGAGTAGACGATGCACATGATAAAGTACATGAGCACAATATACCCGATGTATCCGAGGGGATAACATCGCATGAAGAGATCCATATAGTACTAATCCGTGATAACATCGTGACAGCATCAAGTAAACTAGTCTATAACAAATGAATATGTCCAAACAAGTATGAAACGATCAGACAATGTACTCGCCTGGTAATCCAAGCTGCTAATGAGGAAGTGTAACTGAACTGGAGTGATGTAATCCTATTTAAAATAATCATAAGTCACAACATGGTCTAAAATATCATAAGAAAGGTCTACAATGCAGTTCTACATGATTCTAGGTCCTTCTAAGTCAAAGTCAACCCTTGGTCAACTATGGTCTAACCTGGTCAACTATAAGTCAACTAGTCCGTTTACTAATTTTTAGGTCAAACACAAGTTATCGAGTCATTCTGAGCTCGTTTGAGTCGATTTGGATCAAGTTTGACCCAAAGTTGACTTTTGTCAACTTAGTCAACTTGCCAGTCAACTCGACTAATCTAGACTCATTGGGCCAATCCTAAACTATCCCAATACTCTCTAGGTTACACTCAGAGCAAACACTTATATACATATACCTAAGCTTGTGAAGAAGAGGTTGTGTGTGTGTGTGTCGAGTGAGGGATGTCAAGGGGGTCAAATCTGAGACAAGATAGATATATATTATACAAATATGAATACACTATATATATATATATATATATATATATATATATATTTATATATATATATATACAAGTCTAATTTAAAGAAATTTATATATAACATAGGTATATATATTCATAGGAAAGAAAAAGAAGGTGAATCCCTGAAGAGAGATCGAAGTTTCAGATCTGAGAATCCAAAGTATCTCGACATATACTCAACAAAACATATATGTATATATATATATATATATATATATATATATATATATATATATATATACACACACAAAGAGAAAATATACACACACAAAGAGAAAAAGGGATATATATACACACACAAAGAGAAAAAGGGATATATATACATATATGGTAAAAATATTTGGATGTAAATCTAGAGACTACTACCCACAAGTCCAGAATCTAATTATCATGATATAAACTCAAAAATGATAACTAAAATATTAGAAATCAAAATATGACAAATCAACTCAATAATATATATATCAAAATTACCCGAAACGCAACTCGAGACCCAAATCACAATATACACAACTAGAACCTGCGAGACTTGGCAAACACGAAGGTATCTATGTGTGTGACGTGCTCAGGTACTCACAGGGTCGAACCCGTGTCCGTATCGTGTCCACGGAGTACGTATCGGAAAACCAAAATACGCGTGTCGGAACATGCACGTGCGCGTGTGTTTCGCCCGATTGGACGTTGCATGCAACGCGAGAAGCCTATTGCTCATGCACTTAGCTAGGTAGGGTCCCGGGATAGGTCTAGGATACACTGACACGACACCACGTCGTGTCTACGTGACACAGGACACGGATCCTGTGCGGCCTCTGCGCGCACGTGCGTGCCCGTGGACGCATGTCGAGCCACGTGGCTTGAGACACAAGCCACGGTACGACTCGGGATCGTGTCCCTGGGTAGCCTAGGTATAGGGATTCGTGTTCGTGCTTCTGGAATGGGTCCTCGATGCGTTGTGTTCGCGTACGAAGGCCGTGTCAGCGGCGATTTTCAGCCGCGTGCACAGTGCGGGCTGAACCGTGCGCGTCGGATTTCTTCGCGCACGCTCCATGAAATGTCGTGAAATTTTAGGAGCACGTGGGCAGAGGTTTCCCCTACATGTCCATAAATTTCACGTGAAATAGAGCCCTGTGCGTCGAGTTATGACGCACAGACAACAGGGCATGCACGGGGCCGTGCACGGGACTTGTGCACGCGTGTCCGTGTCCGATTCGGACACGAAAATCGTGTTGAATCAAGATCCGTCTTCACAAAAGTTATTACAAATAATATTAGCAAGAAATTCGTGAAAACAGAATCAAAAAATAACAATTTTCAGTTCTAAGTGGCATTTCGTCGAACACGTGTTACAATGGACCGACACGTGTCAGATACGGCTATCAAACGAAATCACAAACCTACCAAACTTCATGCACAGGTCTAGGGTACCTATATGGATGCATCTACGAAGAAAAAAAAAGGGAATTAACAAGTGTTTAAAGAGATTTACCTATTGAGTGTCTAAACTCAATGAAACAAGCCTCCAAACACGTCGATTGTCGATTCCCTCCGGTCAAACACCTCCGATCCCTCGCTAGCAAGTCTCCAGCAGGTTCCTCTCCTACCAACGGTCGCAACGCACTTCGTTTGGAAGGATTTGGGTGAAAAACGAGAAAATGGAGCCTTTGGAAGAGAAGGGAAAATTAGGGTTTGAACTTGTGACGGCTCCTATGTTTCTCACAATGAAAAAGGGGGGGCTGCTGTGTTTGGCCGGCCAAGGGGTATTAAGGTTAGGTTTAGGGTTTGTTCATGGTCCAGCACTCCTCAAGTTGCTTTAAAGGCCCATTGACAAAAAGGCTTAAAGGCTTTATATAAATGACTTAAAAATGAATTAAATGATTCCTAAAATGGACAATAATTCTAAATAAAAAAATAAAAGGCAATTTATTCTCTAATTATATTATTAGGCTTCTAATCAAGATTGACTAAGGTTATACCACCTTCTACTACCAAAACACCAATCAAAGCCACACACCAATCAATTTAATTAATAAAAATAAGAAAAAAAAATAAAATTAGCACATAATGACTAGATACCCTTAATTAGAAAAATGAGTGTGACAACCGAGGGTCGGAGTATGGGTTGTCGGGGAAAGGATTTCTAGGTGGTGATGGTGGTTCTAGGTGCCGTGGGGTTTGTCGAGGGTGGCCATGGTGGTGTCGAGTTTTTATGGTTAAAACCAACATGGTGGTCATGATGTTGGCGGCAGGGCAGTGGGTGATACCAGCGGTGGTGGTTGCCGCTATGTCGAAAAGAGAAGACGGTGGTAGGCGAGGAGCTAGGCGGTGGAGAGGCTTACGGCTAGGTGGTGGCGATGGTAGCGATGGCTATCCGCCGCGATCGGGGTGCTGCTGGTGGTCGGAAGGTCCAGGGCTGGTGGCGTTGGGTTTCTGGTTGTTGAAGAGGGGTTAGTGGGGTCGAAAATGGGGAGCACGATGGAGCCGTGGTAGTTGGGAACAAGGGTTTTGAGTTGTATCATCGTGTCCGGGTTTATCGGACACGACAAGGAGTTAGTTTAGTTTTTGTGGAAACGTGGCTAGTGTGTCGGACACGAAAAGGATAAAAATGTAAATATAATAGAATAGTAGAAGGAAAAGAACGGACACAGACACGGTACACGATACAATGGTTGTGGTGGATGATGGTTTGTGGTAGATGAGAAAATTAGGAGGAAGAGACCTCCTTATATAGAAGTGGAGCTACTAGATCGATAAGGATTAGGAATTTCTAGGATAACTCATCCCTTAATTTAAAATCAAATAAATCTTTTAAACAAAAATTAATATAAATCATAACTAATTTAAGTCGATATTTAACATAATCAAATAATTTAAATCATATAAATTAAATTCAAAATCAAATAATTGATTATTATAATAATTTTAAAAATAGTATTTGGTGTCACTAAATATTTGTAAAGTATTTCGTTTAATCTCATCTCTATTTAAAATATATAGGCGAACCCTTTTATTATTCAAAAAATAGTTATGATTTCAAAACCATTTTTAGAACTTTTGAAAGACCAAAAATAATAACATATTTCATATTTTCAATAACAAAATCCAAGAATTTTTTTTATAAAACTAAATAGTATTTCCAAATTATAAATTTTGACTAGTTTTCAAATACGAAAGAAATAATATACAATACTTTATACATGGTTTTCAAAGCGAAATTCCTTTCTCAACAAATATATGTAAGGTAAAATAATTAAAATGAAATAAATAATAAAAATAATTTTGAAAATTTGGGAAGAGGGGTTACAGTCTAGGCGAATATTCTACCCACCTTTGGTCATACCAACGTATTAAAATATAATATTGTATCCTTCTATGAAAGTCATCTAATAGGGGTTAGAATTTAATGAATCCTTAGCTAAATCATATGGTCTACTTAGCAACCTTAACTACCCAACAATCAAATTGAATAAGGGACTCCTACTCCTAGTCATCCTCCTAAAAATCAAATCAATCCTAATTGTGAATAAGCACTTCCTAGTCGCAGGCCCGCAATAGTATGACTAAATTAGATACTACCACGAGTTCGTACAATTTTATGAAAATAGACCTGCATGGGCCACCAAGAAAACTTGTCACGACCCGCTCCAGCTTTTCGGAAAACGAGTACGTAGCCAAGTCCAGCCTATGCTGTAGCATCGACGGTAGTACGCTGTCTAGGTCTCAATATCAAACTCAAGTACAACAAAATCATATCTATTTCTCATTTACAATAACTATTTTATTTACAAATCTAATAATACATCAAAAATAAATTTTAGGAACAAATTCGCTAAACATTTAAATAAAAGAAACTAGTTAATCTAGCTTGATTCTAAGATCGGCCTCCAAGATCTTTATCTCCCTTGTATGGTCCTTAGCACAAAAGTAGGAAGCATGCCAAGTCACCTGCAACGATCCAGTCAGAAAAGGGACAAAGAACAACCATATTACAATAATGTAACTTAATCCAAAATAAGCTAGACAGTAGAGATGTAGCCAAAAATAAAAAAAATGTAGATGAACTGGAAATAATAAATATGTACAAGAAACTACTAGCAAGAATATGCATGAACGAGACAACTAGTAATGAACATTGAAGACTAATAGACAATGTGCATTTGAAATACTTTTCGACATGTGAACGGCTTGGGCTAATATGACACATTATATAGATGGCTATCCACAATAAAAAGGTATGGCTAATCCATACATGTGGTGTATGACTTAGCTATCCACATTAACAATCATTGGGCTTTGTTCACATACCTACTGAGCATTTTTCCTCCTGACTCACTAAACGGTCAATAAACAAGCAATGATACAACCAAGCCTATCGTGTCACAACCGTGTCTCAACAGGATACTCAATGAAACACGATGAAAGACAACATTATAATGTAATAAGCACATAAAACAATAGTATACTTGCCTCAATTAGTTGCAGTTGTTTGTGACTTGATCATGTTGGCACAGAATAGTCACGGATGTCATAAGTATGCAAGTGAACCTCAAACGATGGAATAAATCGTGCCATTGGGTCTGGAATAGTCCGATTAGCCTAGGGTCGATATGAAGTAGTCGGAATCACAAGAAATAGAACGGATGACTAATCTTGGTCAAGATTCGTTAGTCGAAGGAAATTCGTTTTATAAAAAGGAAATCCTTATTAAGAAACTATATATAGAAAAATACTTGAAATCTATCTAGAAAATATTTACGATATTTGAAAACTAATAGTCAAAATAATTTAAGTAATTATTTTGGAACTGGAGAAAAATTATATCAAAGCTATACTATAGATAGAAAAATATTATAATAATATTTTAAGGTCGATAAGCTATAATTAAATACCAAAGTAATAATATTATTTAATTGTGAAATAAATTACTTAAAAATCTAATATAACCTAATAATAATCTGAAATATTATTCAAATAGGGAATTTTGGTCATAGAAAGTCATGTTTCTAATTTTAGAAACCATAACACGCAAATCGAGGCATACCATTGACTAACTAGTCAAAAGTTATGAACTCAAGATTTTAAATGTGCATCTCAGCACTATGAGTGCACCAGAATTGACCATGCCACAAAATTACGCTTTGGTCAAAAGTTATCGCCGTTGTGGCTAACCGTGACCAAATCGGTGATTTATCGATCAAATCTAAGTTCAATGTAATAAACAAAATACTAAAAGAATTTTGAATTTTTGGAAAATTTATGTCATAGAACATCATGTTCAAACGGATTACAAATCGGAGTTCAAGATCTCCCGAAATCTCGAAAACCGTGCGACGTGTCAAGTTTTGGACAACCAATACTTAAATAATTTTCCAGAAATTTACAAGCAAAATCTCAGAAAATAAAATATAAATTATAAAATATGACCTCGAGACGATTCTAATAAAAAATGGCATACAAAAATGACGTCGGAGCTGTCCGCAATCAATTCGCGAACTCGGAGAATCACCAAGATCAAAAAGCTCCAAAATCGGCCAAATAATAGGGTTTCTGGAAATTCTGTTATCATATATATATATATATATACAAATGTAAGTTTCATATGTATGTTATACGAATGTAAGTTTCATATGTATGTTAGACTTCATGATCCTGTTCTCAGAATATATATATATATATATATATATATATATATATATATATATATATAAGAATAAAATGGCAACAGAGAAGGAGGCGAACCCTAGCTCTGCTAGGGCATCACCGAATCGACGCGAGGAGGCGGCCAACCGACCGCCGGACAGGGGAAAAGGCAAGGGGGTGGCGGGGGCGGCCGGCGGCGACCATCTGGAGGCGGGCGGCGGCGGCCGGCCGTCGGGAAATCCACTCGCGGCGGATCCACGTCCGCACGGACATGCTGGCGGCCAGGGGCGCGGCCGGGGGGGGGTCCGGCGAACCCCCCCGGGGGCAGGCGGCGGCCGGCGACCCACCACAGGTGGGGGGGGGGGGGGGTGGCCGGGGATGGATGCGGTCGGTGGCAACGCCGCCAGGCACGGTTTCGGTCGGTGGTTCGATGGCGAGTGCTCCGGGGGGCTCCTCTATGGTGTTCACCGCCCAAAGGGCATCGCCTGGATTGGAGGATGGCCAGAGTGAGGAGGGGGCTTGGACCACGGTTCAAAATCGGAGGGTACGGCGAGGGGGTGGGCAACGATCACATATCGCGGAGACTAGGAGGGGCTCCACCTCGACGCAGGGTTCGGACAGGAGGTCAGGGATAGCCAGGAGGACTGGACCTACGGTGGGCCAGGCGCGCACAGGTGGACGGGAGGGACAAGCCAAGACTACGTGGAGGCCTCGAGCTACGGAGTCTGCAGGGACGGCTGGCCCAGTTATCGGGGGGAGAGGGACTGCTACGAACGTGAGTGTCCGGCCGGCCCCGACGATCCTGCCTCGAAGTTCGGGCTCGCGACCTGTATCCTGGGCAGATGCGTGCAAGGTGGGGGTTGCAAAAACTCCGGCATCGATGGAGTATGTTGCACCTCTGGCGGTTGGGGGTGAGCTCTGCGCTGACTTCCCGGCTGAGGAAGTGGCGAAGGTGACGGCATTCTGGGAGAACACTTTAGTATTATATGTGTTGGGTAGCAAGCCCTTCTACGGGCAGATCCGTGGTTATGCGGAGAGTGTCTGGCGGCCGAAGGGTAGCATGGAGTTCTTCTCCAAGGAGAACGGCTTCTACTTCGTTAAATTTGGGATGGCAGAAGATGTGGCTCGGATCCTCCAGGGAGGGCCATGGACGTTCGATGGTCGCCTCATCATACTGAAGCAATGGACCCCTGACTTGAGATGTGAGAAGGAGGTGCTGAATGTGGTGCCTGTGTGGGTTCGGTTCCCTGAATTCCCGGTACGCTTCTGGAGTGTTCCCCTTCTTATGAGACTTGCCAGCCTCATTGGCAAGCCGATTAAGGCGGACGATGCCACCGCCTTCAGGACGAGGTTGATGTATGCTCGGGTATTTGTGGAGATTGACGCCAGGTTGGACCTGCCAGAGCAGTTGAAGTACCGAACACCTACTGGCCAGATTCTTATGCAGAAGGTGGAGTATGAGTGGGTTCCCCCCAGATGTCCGACGTGTGTCTGTTTTGGGCATCTCCCGAGTGCTTGTCGACGTGGAGGAGTTTCTGCAGCGGTGACGGAGGAGGCAGTGCAGGAGACAGGTGGTGTAGTTAATACCCCTGTAGTTGACCAGGCGGGCTTGATGGAGGATGAGATGGAGGCAGACCTTCCCCCCGTCTCTGGGGAAAACGACGGGTCTCCGACGGAGATCCTTACCGGAGCGATGGTTGAGTATACGGGGACGAGAACTATGATCACCAGGAGTATGGGACAGGGGGACAGGCGACAAGGAGAGGATAACACCTTAGCACTTCAGGTATACAGTCGGAAGCGCCAGGCTACGGAGTCGCATAGTGAGAACAGCGGACAAGGTGGGGCGGAGAGAGTGTGGAAGGTCAACCCTCAATGGGTTGCTGTCCTAGCTCAGCCTCTTCTCCAGGGGGATCGAGATGAGGAGTCCAGAGAGATGGAGGTTGCACTCTCCCCGGGTGCGCCTTCAGAGGATGTTCAGGGGATCCCACCCGCGGATTAGATGTCAGCCCTTGCCTGGAATGTCCGGAGGGGGTGTTCTCTGGGGAGATGGAGGGAGATTAGTGAGGTGCTGAGGAAAGAGAAGTGTGAAATCTCGATATTACTAGAGACTAAGATCGGGGGGCGAAAACCCTGTCTCGTAGAACCCCTACGGACTGGGTCCAGCTCCACAACCTTGGTCTCTGTGATATGGCGAGAATCTGGGTTAGATGGAACGGAGCTAGTTGGGAGGGGGAGGAGGTCTTCATGACTGACCAGCTGGTGGTCATCTCCTTCACCAACAAGGGTGGGTTCCGATTCTTACTTGGTGCTGTCTATGGGTACAATGACAGGAGGCTGCGGGAGGTCTTGTGGCAGGACATCATTAGACTGAGTACATTGGCGGAGCATCGTCATCTCCCCCTGCTTATTATGGGAGACTTCAATGCCACGCTATACAGGGGGGAGAAGCTGGGGGGGCGGCCGGTGCCGGACCAGATTCTATCTGACTTTCAGTCCTGCCTTCTCCAGTCCGGGCTCAGGAATCTGGAGAGGGTGGGGCACATATGGACGTGGCACAACAAGGCGGTGGTTGGCAGGGTGGCCTGCCAGCTTGATCGGGCTTTGGGGAACAGTGATTGGTTCCGCCTATTCCCTTCTGCTGTTGCTGAGGGGCTACCTGCGGGGACCAGTGACCATTCGCCGATCCTGGTGTGCTTCGTGGAGAGTCCCAGATGGAGAGCCCATCCGTTCCGGTATGACAACAGTTGGTTCCTCTCGCCTGGCTATGAGGAGACTGTGGCGGGGGGTCTTTGTCAGGATGTGGCCGCCACTGCTCAGTTCCGTATGGTTCACAGGCTGAAGAAGACCAAACGCGCCATCAGAGACTGGGTGAGGGCCCTCCCCCGGACCTCCTTACAGGAGAAGGAGGCGGAGTTGAGAGACCTGCAGTCAGACCTTCAGGGAGACATGATGAGTGGGGAGTTGGCGTCTAGAGAGAAGAAGTTGGCTGCAGAGGTCAACACCTTGAGACTCCAGCAGGAGATTAGTGCGGCCCAACGGGCCAAATGCTCCTGGCTCAAGGATGGGGACCGTTGCACCAAATTCTTCTATGATGTCATTCGGGCTCGCCAGCACCGGAACTGCATCCAGAGACTTCTAGGCAGTGATGGGCGTCTTGTGACCGACCATGTTGCTATCCAGGAGGAGGCGGTCCGGTTCTACTCTGAGCTTTATCATCAGACGGACTATCCCACGGCTTTCCCGCAGCTGACTACGAAGACGTTGATTACTGAGTATGGCAACAGTCTTCTTATGGCTCCTATCCGGATGGCGGAGGTGGAGGCGATTGTGATGCAGGCTGATGCTTCCAAGTCCCCTGGGCCGGACGGTTTCTCCAGCGGCTTCTACAAGCGACATTGGGGTTCCCTCAAGTTCCAGGTTCTAGAGGCTGTTCAGGAGTTCTTTGAGACGGGCAAGCTCCTGAAGGAGCTGAACCACACCTTCCTGACGCTGGTGCCCAAGAAGGAGGGGGCGACTTCTCTTGCTGACTTCCGACCGATTGCTTGCTGTAATTATTTGTATAAAATAATTACTCATCTTATATGCAGGAGGATGGAGGACGCTATGCAGGGCCTGGTATCTTGGAATCAGGCGGCATTCATCAATGGGCGGTCTATTGCTGAGCATAGTCTGTTGGCTCATGAGATGATTCGGGAGTTCCACAAGCCAGGGGGGATGAAAGCATGTGTGAAGCTTGACCTGAGGAAAGCCTACGACACCGTCAACAGGGACTTCCTCTGTCATTTGATGGGTGCGATGGACTTCTCCGAGACATGGGTGGACAGAGTCCGAGCGTGCATCACCTCCCCTACATTCTCGGTTCTCATCCAGGGTATCCCTTACGGGTTCTTCGGCAGCAGCAGGGGGCTTCGGCAGGGGGACCCGCTTTCCCCCTACCTTTTCACCCTCGTGATGGAGTAATTTACCTGTTTGATGGACATCGCGGTGCATCGGGAGAGGATTGTACCGATATACAGTAGGGCGACTCCGGTGGTCTCACACCTCATTTATGCGGATGATCTATTGGTATTGATGAGGCCTTCCATGCGAGGGATGAGGGAGCTTGCGGTGGTGATGGAGGAGTTCGGACAGTTATCGGGTCTTCGGTTGAATAGGGACAAGAGCAAAGTTTACTTCAACAGCTCTTGCACCTTGAAGGAGGAACGGGCCCTGGAGCTTGGGGTGGAAAAGGGTGACCTCCCGGTGAAATATCTGGGGGTGCCACTATCTGTCAATTACGCGAAGGACCGAGAATGTCAGAGTCTGGTGGACTTTGCACAGAGGAGGGTAGAGGGCTGGCAGGCGGCTGGCCTATCTTTTGGAGGGCGTATTGAGCTGGTTCGATCGGTTATATCTGCTATTGCTCTATTTTGGCTCCAATCTATTATGGTCCCTTTGGCTACTATCAGAAAGATTGAGGGCATATGTGCCAAGTTCATTTGGCATGGGGGGATTCATGCCATCTCTTGGGAGCAGCTCTGTCGTCCTAGGAAGGAGGGAGGTGTGGGTCTGCGTTCTCTGGTTTCTGTCAGGGAGGCGGCGGGGATCAAGCTGGCGTGGAGGTTCCTTCAGGGCGGCTCTCTTTGGTCGGCTTGGATGTCTAGTCGGTACCTCCGGGGTAGGAACTTCTGGGTATGTGACATTGACAACAACTTCTCTGTATCTTTCAAGCATATCCTGAGGAACCGACCTGTACTTCGGAAGGCGATTCGGCGGAAGATGAGGGAGGGAGGGGAGACGGACCTATGGCTTGATCCGTGGATTGCTGGTCAGTCTCTCCTGGAGATTCTGGGTCCCCAGACGGACGGTGTGGAGTACGGAGGTCTGACTTGTAGGCGCATCATCAGGGGTGGGGTCTGGAGACCAGAGGAGTATCGTTTCACTGCTCAGTTAGGAGGGGAGATCAGGCAGGTACAGATCACTCCTGATGTACTGTCTGACGTCTGGGTTTGGGCCCCTCCCGGCTACACGGAGGGTGCTGGGGAGTTCAGATTTAGCAGCTGCTACGATCTTGTTCGTTCCCACTTCGACAAGATCGAGGAGTATGACTTTATATGGGGGAAGGGCCTTGCCAGAAAGATGCAATTGTCTGCATATAAACTGGTGCTGGGCCGGTTGCTTACTAGGGACAGACTGCTTCGGTTCGGGGTCCCTGTCCCTGACCCTACGTGTGTTTTGTGTGAGGCAGAGAATGAATCCATTGGGCACCTGTTCTTTCAGTGCCAAGTGGCGTGGAGCATCTGGGCAGAGCAGAGCCGGAGATACTTGGAAGGGGTTGGAAGGGAGCGTGACTTCAGAGAAATCCTTAAGTGGATTGGAGATGGCAGGGGCCGGGGGCAGAGCTGGGCCAGACGTGCTAGATTGAGGCTTGCTGCATCAGTTTGGCATGTCTGGAGGGAGAGGAACCGGCGCATTTATGAGGGACTGTCCACCCCACTGATGGGCATCCTTCATAACATTGAGTCGGATGTACTAGTAATGTCCCCCTGAGTTGGGATTGTATCTCTATGTTGTAACCTTATTGCGATGATTGTGGAATAAAATTTACCCTTTTTCCAAAAAAAAATATATATATATAAGCGTCTAATGAGTCGGTGAGCCGCGACTTGCCACATGGCAGCCATCTGATGGCTCCGATCTAAAGCCTGGATGACCGGATGGCCTCACGGCTTGGCTTAGCTGAGCTGGAGCCACTGGCTCCAAATATGGAAACCAGCCAGCACAGTCAGCGTTGACTGTGTTGACTACTGGGCTGCCTGTGTGGCTGGAAGGTGGGCCAGTAGCTGCTGACTAGACGCTGACTGGCCTGCTGACTGGATAAATGCTGATTTAAATTCAGAAAATTATTTAAAAATTATTTTAACTCCAAATAAATCCAAATAAATTGTAGAAAAATCCAAAAAATCCTAGAAAATTGTAGAAAATATTTGTAAGTATCTAGAACCTAAATAAAAATATTTTAACTCAAAATATCCCTAAATGACTCTTCAGTAAATATTGGAAGTCCTTAAAATATATAAACCTTCACAGAATAAATATCTAAAAATGTCCAAAAATTATAGAAAATTTCAAATAGGTAAATAATACTTAAATAAACTATCTAGAGGCCATATGACCACAGTATAGTCATAGCTCCCCTATGAGCTTAGGCCTAACTCCCAATGATCATAAAATTAATTATAATCAAGTAAAAAATAAAATAAAATTTAAAAATTCGGAAAGTGGGCTTACACTTCTGCTTCATTTCGTGCCACCAATAGTTTGCCATAAGTCCCATTACATCTGGTTCCTCCTGGGTGTATAGAGTAGAACAAGCTATGTGCTTCAGCCATCAATTCTTGCTGAAGCTTTCCGTTTGGAACATATAGACAATCTCCATATCGTAATGTCCCATCGGAATTGATCCTTAATCCCGTCTACTCTCCTGCTTCGGTCCTCTCTCCTTGTCTTCGAGATCTAGCGTTTGTGCGTAATGCTGCCTTGATTCTCTTTACTAGCGATGAATGCACTTGTAGGTTGGCTAGTACGCTATCAACTCCGGGCAATACGACTTCTATTCCTAGCTTCTACAAGTCTTCTAGTATCTCCTTCTATGTAGTTAAGAAATAAGCCACGGGTTTATGTCTTAATGCATCAGTTATAATGTTAGCCTTGTCTGGATGGTAGGACAACTCGATCTTATAATCCTTCATGAACTCGAGCCATCAACGTTGTTGCATATTTAGCTCTTTTTGCGTGAAGATATACTTGAGGTTTTTATGATCAGTATAGATGTCATAGGTTGGACAATTCTTCTCGTGCACTCTCAACTGCCTCGATGCATATGCTACAACTCGGCCATGCTGCATCAAGACGCATCCCAATTCCTTTTCGGATGCATTATTATAAATCACGAATCCTCCTGGCCCTGATGGAAGTACCAAGATGGGTGCAGTGGTCAAGTGCTTCTTCAACTCATCAAAATCCGCTTAGCAATCGTCCGTCCATATGAAATTTTGGTCTTTGTAAGTCAACCGAGTCATAGGTCCAGCTATCCATGAAAAATCTTCCACGAACCTTCGGTAATAACCCTCAAGTCTAAGGAAACTTCTCACCTCGGAGGTTGGCCATGTCGTAAATGCTGAGAATTTCTTCGTATCTACCGATATGTCCAAGAAACGAAACCTTCTCGAGAAAGAAGACACATTTGCTAAGCTTGGAATAAAGCTGCTCCTTCCCCAGGGTTTCTAAGACTATCCACAAATGCTGCTCGTCCTTTTCGTAGCTCTTTGAGTATATCAAGATATCATCTATTAAGACAACCATGAATTTGTCCAAGTATTGATAGAAGATCTTGTTCATGAGATTCATAAAGATCGCTAGAGCATTAGTTAAACCAAATGGCATGACCAAAAACTCATAGTGCCCATATCTCGATCTGAATGCAGTCTTCGAAATATCTTCCTTTCGGACCTTCAACTGGTGGTACCTGATCGTAAGTCGATTTTGGAGAATACCTTGACTCCACTCAACAGATCGAATAAATTATTAATGCATAGAAAAGGGTACTTGTTTTTCACCGTCACTATATTCAGAGCTCGATAATCAATGCACATGCATACTGTCCCGTCCTTCTTTGGCACGAACAAGATGGGTGCTCCCCATAGTGACGTACTGGCATATACAAAGCCCGTTTCTAGCAATTCGTCTATCTGCATCTTTATCTCTACTAACTCCTTGGGTGCTAACACTCGGGATGAGATATGTTCGGCTCCCAGAACAAGCTCTATAGAAAACTCGATGTCTCGGTCGGGTGGCAATCCCGACAACTCTTTAGAGAATACATCTTGGAACTCGGTGATGATAGTATGTGGAGGGACATCATCCATCTCCATATAAGTTCCTAGTGTAGGTAGATCACTTCTTCCTTTTGCTCCTCTAACGAACTCAAATTCTGGCTCATTTGGTGGTCTAAAGACATTGCAACCTCTATGAGAGTCAAGGGATGCATAGTACTAGCTCAACCAGTCCATTCCAAGAACTATATCAAAATTTGCCATAGAGAAAATCAAAAATTGCCCTCATCTCTCTACCACAAATCACTACAGGACAAGGTCTACAAATACTGCTTACAGGTACTATCCCTCCCCAGTGAGAATTTTAATGTTCCTAGACAGTGGTGTAGTGGAAATACTATGTCTAGTGACAAATTAGTGGCTATGAATGAGTGTGTGGCTCCAGTGGCAAATAACGTAATGGTAGAAAACGTAGCAACTAAAACCATACCTGCTATGACTTCCCCTTATGCTTTGTATCCTCTACTGCTAGCAAAAAATCCTGCCGATAATTCTGACCGGGGTCCTAAGATCTGGCCCTGTTGTACTGCACTGCCTGGAGAGGTAATAGTGGACGAGGTGCTCCTACTGCTGGTGTCACGAGCCTCAGCACGTGCTGAACTGGTCGGGGTGCCGGAAGTGTTGGAGCTATGGGCCTCAGGGCCTGCTGAGCATGTACTAGGACTTGCTGCTCGGGACAATCTTTGGCTATGTGTTGTCCTGATCAACATCTCATACATATCCAAGGCGAAGTCGGCAGTCGTTCCTAATGTGACCTTGCTTTCCATAATAGTCGTAGGTAGACTTCTGGTATGGCATGCCCCTCTGCTATGGCTATACCACTTCAGATAGGTCCGTCCTGGGTCACTCTAGCTGGTGCAACTACTGGAGTGGAGAATCTCGGTATCTGCTGCATCTCCTTGCGAAGGAGCTCCTGGCTATGCGCTTCTTCGAGAATGACTACATGAGAGACTCTAAACTATATGGTAGTATAAGTCTTGAGCTCTGGTGCTAGCCCCAAATGGAATCACTTTGCTTTCTCCTGCTTTGTCAGAATTAATATCGTACCAAATCTGTTCAAACGACTAAACTTCGCATCGTACTCGTCCACTGACATGTTTCCTTACTTCAGATGGAGGAACTAGTTATAGAGGACATCTCGAACATGTATGGAAAAGAACCTCTCGTTGAATAGATCATAGAACTCCTTCCACGTCTACTCAGTGCCTAGTCTCCTCAACTCTGCCTTCCACCAGTGGTAAGCATTGTCCTTTAGGAGTAAGTCCACTGATGTCATCCATAAGTTTGCTAGAAACTGTGATGCCTTCAGTAGCTTCTCCGTGCTAATAAGCCATACAGAGACCTCTAATGGTCCGTCGGTACCCTTGAAGGATTTGTGCTTCATATCGATGAAGTCCTTGATAGAGCCCTCATAGGATTTGGTGCTGGTGTTGGTGCTAGTACTGGGGCCGGAGGTGGAGGTAGGGATTGAGCTAGTGCTGCCATTATGTTCTGTCTACTGCCATTGAGCCTGCATCATGGCGTACATGAACTAGGTAGTAGGGTTTTCATCAGCCGGTAGCGGAGGCATCTGTGGCGGAGGCATCTGTGGTCCGGACTGAGATGGAAACTGCTGAGGGGATGGTGGGGGTGGTGGTACATTCCCTTATGGTGGTACTATAGTAGTCTATCGAGTTTAGCTGACTGGTGGTACTTGAGTCTGGGTTTCCTACTGTACCATCGTTGGGGTCTTGGTAGCCTGCTGCTGTCATGGCTGGTACGGGATAACCGGGGTCAGTGGTGGGATCTGCTCATCTTGAGTGGTTGCATGTTGTAATACCAAGAGTGGAAACTCGTCTGCTTCGAAGGATCATTTTGCTGGCATGAAAGTAAGGATGAGTTAGGACAAATTCAAGCATGAGATAATTCAAGCAATCAAATGAGAGTTCGAAAAAGTTTAAAGTCAAAGGAGGTAATAAGTTGTGGATGAGATACTATTCCTATTCCTATATGCAGGCTTGCTTGGTACAGTCATGTAACCAAACAATATTTTTGTCGATCTACATGGGTCACCACAAAAACATGTAACGCCCCGGTCCCAATATACGTAGGACTAGGCATACGATACATGTCAGCTGCATGCATATAAAGAATACTCCAATATATAAAATTCTCGTACATATACATAAGCTGTAACTAATACATCATAGGCCAATCACAGATAATCTATATCTCATCCACAAATCACAAGAAATAAACAATACTCTAGATAGAATAAAATAAAAGAGTCAAATGATATATAGCCTGGTGGAAACAAATCTACTACCAAACATCTATAAAAAATAGTCTGAGATAACTAAAGTCCGACCTCCTAAAATATAATAAAAAGAAAATAAAAGATGTCCGCTACAAGGATAGCAAGTTATGACTAATAAACAAAATCACTAGATCTCGGAAGGCGAGACCTCATCAATTGAGAAAGATGGATCCAGTACAGAGCCATACTCCTGGGAAAAGTCCTGGTCGTCTAAGCCTGGAGAGATCACCATGTCCTCAGAGGGACGTAACAAGATACAAGAAAATAACATACCATATAAATTGTGTAAAAGATGCATGCAGTTGGCATGTTTCGTATGCCTAGTCCTACGTATATAGGGACTCACTACAACAAAAAGACCTATTAATGACGCTTGATAAGTAGATTTCATGACGGCTGATAAAGAAGCGCCATTAAAGTTCAGCAAGACTATATTCTATGACGATTTTCTATATAAACGTTATTGATTGTCTCTCAGTGATACGAGGGTTATGAAAAAAAACACAAAATTTTAAGTCGAAACCTCGACTCTCCCGCACTTACTCCTGCACTTAAGGAAAAGTCTAAACCCCTTCTCCTTCTCTCTTTCTCCTCCCGCTCCCCAACTCCCTTCAGCCCGCTCCCCGCTCCCGAACTCCCCACAGCCCGCTCCCCGCTCCCCAAGGTCTGTCCTAAATTATGTCTCGATTATTTCTTATTTTATGCCCTAAATTCTGCCTCGACATGATTTTAGTAAAATGTCCTAATTTTTGACCTATTTTCTATTTTCTAGTTTTCAAACAATACAATACTCTTGATATAATATTATGTGGTTGTATAGACTTTGTTTTAATTGATGTTCAAGCAGGGCCGAAAGGAAATCTTCGTGTCTATCTTGAAGGAATTTCTGCGTACGAGGATGTCCAACGATATGTAGAAAAATATCTATTTGGACAACATGCTATAGCCTCCAATGATGCACTTGGAGATTCTATCGCCAGGTTATTGACAGAATTGAGAAATCTTTAGTTCGTTGGTGAAACATTATACATTGGGAGATGACAGGTATGACTGAATTTCATCTGAATTACTTACTAGTGAGAGAGACAGCTCAAAACATTCTTCTCTAATAGGAGACACAACATTAATTGCAGTTGAGAGACTAGTTTTTTGTTAATGATTCCTGGACTGAAAGCTTGACAAAATCAATGATACTATGTACACCAGCGCCTCATATACATAAGTGCAGGCTTCACTAGCTATGACTAGTTCGTCTTTCCTGGGGATCATAGGGTTGTTGTATCGAGAATGAAGTTCCAAAAATGTGATAACTGTTTTGATGTAGAATAGTATAGTTCTTATATATATTCCATGTATTTTTTTCTACCAGCTTGAAATGGGCTTTATACCCACATCTAATTATCTGTAAAGAATCATTAATATATAATCAAACTTATTTTTGCCTTTTGTCATGTCTTCAGGTGTAAAACATGGTTTGCTAGTAAATATGGTGACATCTAAGTATCTATTTATTACATTCAACCCAAATGTCTGGGTCAATGCTTGTAATTTCAGTTGTTGTATGTAGGAAAGTTCACCACACCACATATCCTTCACCCCGAAATTTTGGTGTTGGCACTGTGTAGGAAAGTTTTGGAACTTTAAAAAAATGATATATATTTTTTTTTCGATAGCTCAAATATATATGCATGGTTTTAGGATCTCATTTATTGAAATTATCTGTTCTAATGTGTGAAGAAATCGAGGAACAGTAAATAAATGATTATATATTATATATGTGAATTTATATATTCTGGTGGTAATGATAATCAAGTTGTCTAATTCTTCAAATAAGGAATTAGGCATAATGACAGAATTCTGTAATTTCTAAACTAGTTCATGTCTCATTCATGAGAAAAAGATTATGGTCAGCTCATATATGTTAGGAAATAATACTGTTTACATACAACAAGTACGCCTCAGGTTGGAACTACTAACTTTGGAGGTAGTCTTGAACATACATACAAAAATGTTATAACGTAGATGCTAGTTTCCAATGGATGATTTTTTTTCTTTTGATAGTTGCATCAGCGATAGTATTGGACACGTGTTCCTTTTCAGGTTGTAACTGCTACTTTTGCAGAAAAAACATAATCTATTTGCATATGTGAGTTTGCTAAGCTAACTCCAATTCAACTCCTAGAAGAGATTGAAAAAGTTGTTGGAGATCCTGAGTTACTAATTCAACATCTGCCATTTTTGACCAATTTTAACCAGTTGTGAAAATGTTAGCGAATATATAAGGCATTTTTTGTGTGGAAAAAGTGTTGAAACTGCAGTATTCTCGATAATTAAAGCTAATTTCTATTAGTTTCAGAAATTTTAGTTTTGGCAAGTTTAAAGCCAAGACCGACTAGAAACTTATTAAAACCTTAAGCAATTAGCCTAGGCTATCAATTGATACTAGTTTTATTTGTAGTTTGATACGTGTGAAATTTTTAGCAAATATATAGGGTATTTTTGTGGGAAAAATGTTGAATTTTGCAGTGTTCTAGGTAGTTAAAGTTTACATTTTTTTTAAAAAAAATATGGCGACCTTAGTTTACTTAAATTTGGAAGATCTAGTTTCTAGCAACCTTAAGTACGTTCCTTTTACATGCAAGTTTGACTCCCTTTCATCATGGAAGTAATCTCTTTAACTGAATGACTTTCTTAAAACTGAATATGTGCACTTTGAATTTTTTTATCAATATTATCTTTTGCTAGGTTTTTCTGTTTGATTCCTATTTGCTTGTTCTTCATATGCATGTATTTTAGTATAATCTAGCAAGCTGTACCATGTAGTTTAGATATTTTTTGGTATTTGATTTTTGAAGTAAATCCAATTGCATTAATTTGGCAATATGTAAGAAGTAGATAAATGCATATGTTGTGCAAATGGAATTGGTGCAGTAAAGTTTGGATTTTTTATTGGAATGTTAAGTTACAATTTATTTTGCAAGATACCCAGTTTTTCACTCCTTATATGGATACAAAAATTCAGAGATCCAATGTTTCACACACATGTAGCAGGTATTATGTTTAATCTTTCTTCATGGTATCACATACCCTTAGTATAATGTAGCTGCTAGTTGAATGGCTCTCATCACCACTATTTCCTCTCTTTTTTCTACTTCCATATTGTGGTTATGTCTTTGTGCGGCCCTGTTCAATGCCTAGGCATCTTGTGCAGCTTGTGCGTCTTTGTGCGGCTTGTGTTGGAAGACGATAGAGAGGAAGAGTTTGATGCTTAGAAGTTAGGATACTTTTTATGTTTTGTCATGTTATGTTTTGGATATGTTTGATAAATCATGGATATATTTTGGATGTCTTATTGTTCATACAAAAGTAAAAAGTACAATGAAGTTGTCTTATTGTTCATACAAAATGATAGTTTGATCCAATGTTTTTATTGTTGCAGCCTTGTAGTAGTGTTTGAACTGTGTAATAGATAATAAGAGACATTTAGAGATGAGAGAAATAGTAAATAGAACCCAAATTAGTTAAAAACACTATATAAGTTGTTACAAGGGAGTAAGAGGAGAAAAAAATTGCATGATACTGTTTAGCGCCTAGGTGCCCCTCCTGCACACCGAACCCGCACAACGAATTTTAGAACACCGAAGTACTGTCTACTTTTATGTTGAGAAAATGGCTTCTTCCTGATAGGAATTGTACTAAACTTTATCATTTTTCATCAAGTATCAGCGCAATGCTGATTCTGAATAGGTTATATGTTGGCACATAATTTTTTTGATATTCATTATTATGGGATTCAGTTGGTGTGCACCCTGTGGATCAGTTTGATACTAGTGTATAGATTTGTTTATGCCTTACCTTATGTTTTAATATACTTTTCTCTTTGACTAGGATATAATAGTTAGGTACTTCCGCATGAAGGGGAGGCCTACACTCTGGCTTCCTGGAACTGATCATGCTGGTATTGCTATTCAGGTTAGTCTACCAACCATTACTGCTGGAATGAGTTGTCACGACCCGCACCCTAGAGTAAGGGCACGAGAAGTGGGTACGTCCAGCCTACGCCGCAGTGTCGGCGGTAGAACGCTGTCCTAGGTCAATCATCTAACAATATAAAGGTACCTGTACAGTATATACTCTCCGAATGGAGGTGACATAACAGAAAACAATCTCAATCACATCTAGGGTAGAAAAATGAAAGATAGATAGATAGACAGTAACTCAAAGAGAACAGTAGCATAGATGAAATAAGTCCAAGTGTCTAGGATAACATAACATCCAGAATGTCAACCCAAAATACAATATAAGTCTAAGAGTCTATACATCTCAACATCTCAAAATACAACTCAGAATGTGAGACAAAATGATAATATGAAAAGACTGACTAGCTAAACTAGCCTAGACTACTGGGGCAACATCCTCAGCTGCAGGTGGATCCTGCTGAGGGTCCACAACATAAGTGTTATCTAGTCCTGCTCCATAATAGGTAGACACCAGGGCCTCATCCTCATCCTCTGTAATATTTTCAACAGGTCCAGTCAGGACAGGAACGAGCATAATACATCTCACGCAGTTCATAGTATGATAGGAAATATAAAGCATGCAATAGAGTAAAATACAGGAAACGCTGAAGGAAGATACATGTAGTAAAAGAGATAACTGTAATGAAATATCTACTATAATAGAGAACTAGCAGTGACTAGTGAGTCAGAGTAAAATATAGACATGTGAATGGCATGGGAGATTCATGACTACAGCTAAGAGTGATTCATGACTACAGCTACTGGGGTAATATCCACATGACTATTTCCACTCCCCCATCCCCAATCAATACACAAGGATCCGTTCAAGTTATGTTAAGATTCGTGATAAGCCCATAAATGGATGATTCATGAGAGGCTCTGTGAACATGAGAGTACATGAGTCACAAGCGATTCGTGAATCTATGGAAGCATAGAGATACATGATGATTCGTGAAACGCACAAACATGCTGTATCTGATGCTCCCGAGGGGGATAACATCTCATGAAAAGATCCATATAGTACCAATCCGTGATAACAATCGTGTCAGCATCAAGTAAAGTAATCTAGAGCAAGAATATAAATCCTGGCAAGTATGAAACGGTCAGAGAATGTACTCGCCTGATAACTGAATGTCTGAAGAGGATATACTGCCTGAGGAGAGATGTATGGCTCCTAATCAGAGCAATACAAGTCACAATGTATCCACAATGGTAAAAATAAAGTATACAATGCATACTACATGATTCTAGGTCAATCTGGTCAAAAGTCAACTCTTGGTCAACTCTTGGTTAACTCTTGGTCAACTCTAAAAGTCAACTAGGTCAAACTAGTCAAAGTTAGGTTAAACATGGTCAGACTAGTTAGGGTTTAGTCAAACTAGTCATTCTAGGTTAATTCAAGTTCAATCTAGGTCAACTAGGTCAAGTTTGACCTAAGGTTGACTTTAGTCAACTCTAGTCAAACAAGGGTCAATAGGCCAACCTAATAACCATAGGCTCGTAATTAGGTTCCATAGGCTAATATCATATAGGTATCTACCTCTATACAATATATATATATATATATATATATATATATATATATATATATATATATATATATATATATATATATATATATATAAAACTTTACATATATATATATACAAACATTCTCCATAGGCCTATAGACTATGTAATACTCATATACCATATAGTATATATATAGACACAATATATAATCTAATACAATACATATATATATATATATATATATATATATATATATATATATATATATATATATATACAACTTATATATAATACATATATATAGAGAGAGAAGTGAGAGAGAGAATAGTGAATTAGAGTGAGAGAGAAGTGATGGAGGGATACTGATACAATGGGGGGGGGGGGTGTTTCCAGTTTCCTGAACTGGAACCAGACCCCCACACACACACAATAACACACACACACACACACCTATATATATACATATATGTATATACACATGTACACACATGTATATACCCCTAAATTCCACCTACACACACACAAACACATACACTATGTATATGCCCTATATACACAGATATTTACATAAAGAAATAACATCAAAAATCATTTTGAAATTGGATTTAAGTAACTGGAAAATACCAAGTTTAAACCCAGGAATCACTATTCACAGGAAAAATGGGTAAACCCGATACCCGATCCAAACCGAGCTAAGGCTCGAAACCCAAGGTTGGTAACACTAGCCCTAGGTATCCTCTAGTGTCCTAGGTGCCTGACACAAAGTCTAGACATGACACGACATGTCAAACTCACTGGAAACCCAATCGGGTAAATACTGACACACACACATGTACACGCTGCGTCGTGCACGCGTGCAATTCATCCTAGGACACGACACACACGCGCACATATCTCGTGCTCGTGAACGATGGTTCGCCTAGGGGTTGTGCACGTGTCCAAGTGACTGCCATGTGTCCACGTTGCTCCAGGACACAATACGAAGTCCGTATCAGTCGTGAAAAACACGACTGATACGCGTGTTCAGACCGCGTCGTGCACGCGTGCAACTGCCTCGTGTTCGCGACACAGGACACGACACATCTCGTGCTCGTGTCCATGTGTTCGCCACATGATGGGCTACCTCCTCGTGTCACCACGAGGTGCCCAAGTGTCGTGTCCGTGCGACACGACATGCGCGAAGTTGGCCCCCGCGCGCGTGTGCGCTGACAGTGCACGACCAGTGCACGTGTCCGTGTGTTCTCGATACGACACAAATGTGTCTCAAACTCGAGGGGGGGCATGATAGAGCTTGCTCTCTCCTCTGTGTAAATTTGCACGTGTCCTCATGGCGTGTCGTGTCTGGAATTGGGGTCGAGTAGCAGGGGATTTTTCGTGTCTGTGCACAGTGTAAAAACGTGGGTTCGTGTCCGATTTGGACACAAAAAAGAATCTAAATTGTACTCGGTCAACTAGGTATATATTCTACTAGTCTAGGGCTACAAGAAAATGTAATTAGTTTTACATTTTAAGAAAATCAAATCCTTTGTGGCATTTCATCAAACAAGGTTTAATAGCCTATGATACGTGTCCGATACGGACACCAAACCAACCCTAAATTTTACCAAACTTGACCCACAGTTAGGGTAGACCTATATGCATGCATTTATGAAGAAAAAAACAGAATATTAGCTAGGTTTATGGGTATTCACCAATTGATGCAAATTCCAAGGAAACTCAATAAAGAGGGGGTGTTTGTCCTTCCACTTGGTGATGCCCAAAGCTTGTAAATTCTGGATTGCTAGCCTCCCTTAGCACCCTTGATGTTGTAGGGTCCCAATGCAAAAGACTAGAGGTGATTTGGATCAAAAATGATCAAGTTATGGAGGTTTGAAGGAAATAGAATTTTGTAGGCTTAAAATTCATGTAAATTGATCATGAATGAATATAATGGGATTATATAGAATGGTGTAGTGCTAGGGGGTGCCCTATGGCCGGCCATGGCAAGGGGGGGTGTCCTTGGCCTTCCTTCAAGGTGAAGGCAAAGACTTTGGTGCCAAAGTTGAGATATTTTGAGGGTTTTAAGCAAAATATCAATTATGTAAATATCTAGATATTTACATTACTTTAACCCTTGACTAATTATCCATCCTCAAGCTTCTAGGTTAGTAGCTAACCTCTAGGTTAGGGTAAGATAGGTTAGAGACTAATCATGGTACTTAACAACAATTAAATAATATTAAAAACACATAATCTCAATAAAATCTAGTAAATTACCAAAATACCCTTTTAGGCTAAAATTACTAATTTGATGTTCTAAGCCTATGGCTAGGCTCACATGGTCATGGCAACTTCTAGGTTAAGGAATAACTAGGGTTTACACTAGGGTTATACTAGTAAAATCATAAAGTCATAAGTCATGACTTAGAAATAGTTTTAATTACACTAATAATCACCAAAAATCATATCATGACTAGAACACCATTAATAAATAATAAAAATAATAAATTTTCAAAAATACCCCAATTTCAGAAAACTGGGTGTTACATGAGTTGATCTAAATCGGAGGTTACAGATTCAGCTGCTCGCACCTATACCATCTTTTTCAATACTTGATCATGTCACATTGTTGGTTTAGCGTCACAACTGTCTAGTTTGGTCTCTTTGTCAGATTATTCATGTAGAAGAAGAATTTATTTCTTGGACTGCGACTTTCTGCCTACCTTGTTTGATACTCCTTCTTTCAAGTTATATCTATGAACTTTATTTTTTTTTTTTGATTTCTCAACTTCAAAACTACCACTTATCTTATCATCAAGCTGCTACCTTGTCTTGCTGCTAAGTTACCATTTTAATTTTATTTTTTTATTTGATTATTTCAGTTAGTTGTGGAAAAAAATGCTTGCAGCAGAAGGCATAAAGAGGACTGGTTTAAGTAGGGTAGATTTCAACAATAGAGTTTGGGAGTGGAAAGAAAGTAAGGCCTTATTTTACATTTTAATTGTTATTATTTTTGTTCGTGTGTTAACTCTCCCACTTCTGTAATGCATACTTGCTGTATTGTGCACCTCATATTTTATCAACTGCTCTGTATCATTTATTTTATCATTTTCCACTTTTTGTGGGTGGTATTTAGACTTAGTTTCTTAAACGAGGTAATAATACTTCAATTTTTATGTTGTAATTGCTAGGGGGGCATGCCAATTTTATTCTGTTTATTATCTGTAACATATTAATAGAATAGACAGATGCTTTTTGTGTTATTTTTCTTTATTTTGTAAATATAGATGTTATACTGCTTATTTTCAGGGGGTCTGATTCTGTTTTCCTCCTGGAAGTTTTAAATCAACATTCAATTTGATATTCTATTATTATTTTTGTTGTTTCCCACTCTAAGACTTTCCAAGCACGGAGAGATTTGCTTGTGGTTCCAGTATTAATATATCACCAGGACGGAGGTTGATAATTATGTGTGAACCTGCAACCATTTCTTGCAGCAAAGATATATAATGGAAGAAGCCTTAGAAATGAAGTTGGCGAGTACAATTGTTTTATAAATGTAATAATCCAGGTTAGTATTAGTTGATTTTAGTATAGAAGCATTATTTTGGGGATCACCTTATTTTACTTCTTCCTAACACTTAATAATATATTTTGTGATGGATATCTAGTCATTGTGGTCGATCCAAGTCAATTACAGACAATATTTGGAAAGGAGGAAACACGGTATACCTGTGATGACCATAGTTCGTATTACGTATTTTGGGATACGTGTACGTATCTGACTCGTATTGCATGTCTCCTGGCTTGGTTCGGCTTGTTTGGGTTGGCTTGGTTCGGCTTGGGTTGCTTATTGGTTCATCATGAACCAAGGGGAGAACCCTTACCTACCACCACCATCCCCATTTATTAACCCAACACTCTTTCTCTCTCATCATTCATTCTTCTTCTTCCTCACCATTACTCTCCACCTACACCCAAGAGCCCTAGGCAAGTGCAACTTGCTTCATGATGGATCTCAAGTTTTATTGTTCCATCCTCTTCTTTACATGATTATAAATCTCTTTAGAACTTGGAGTTTTTTATTTGTATGGATAGATTCTTCTAGATCTACATTGTAACTTAGGATTTCATGAGTTCATGGAGTTTTTCTTGGTTTTGATCTACTAAAACTTGTTATTTTCGAACACTAATAGTTCCATGAGCAAGAGCATGAAATTTCGTATGAATTTGGTTTTTGATTCACCTCATTTCGAGTTAAAATGAAGTTTTTATGGCCAAAACATGTTTTCTGAATTTTTCATGTCGGCTGAGTAAGATTTTACGCTGGATAGCATCCAGAATGTAAGATTTTACGCTGGATGGCATCCAGAATATAAGATTTTACGCTGGATGGCATCCAGAATGTAAGATTTTACGCAGGAAACCCTGAAATTGCGTATTATACGCTGGATGGCATCCAGAATATAAGACTTTACGCAGGGAACCCTGAAATTGCGTATTTTACGCTGGATGGCATCCAGAATGTAAGATTTTACGCAGGAAACTCTGAAATTGCGTATTTTACGCTGGATGGCATCCAGAATGTAAGATTTTACGCAGGAAACCCTGAAATTGCGTATTTTACGCTGGATGGTATCCAGAATGTAAGATTTTACGCAGGGAACCCTAAAATTGCATATTTTACGCTGGATGGCATCCAGAATCTAAGATTTTACGCAGGGAACCCTGAAATTGCGTATTTTACGCTGGATGGTACCCAGAATATGAAATTTTACGTTGGAATCCTCCCCTTTTGCGTATTTTACGCAGAATTGAATTTTTGGGGTAAACAGTGCACAGAATGACTGTTTTTGCCTAGTTTAGCTATTTTCTAGCCAGAATTTCAAAAAACTTAAACATGAAAGTTTTAGATCTTTGTCTTGTCTTTCCGAATATCTCTGGAGCACCTCATTTTGGGTTCGTATGTGGAAGTTATGCCCCGTCTCCCCTGAGCCGCATGATTCCTCCACAGCTCTTGCACCCTGTTTATATTTAGTTATTGCATATATGCTTATACCAGGTTAAATGTTAATTTTAAATATGTTTCATAAAACGATGGTGACCCGTTGTGGTACACTTTTGACGAATGATATGACATGATAGTGGCCCGTCGTGGCACACTCTTGACAGTGAATTTGACATATATCTCGAATGCTGTTGCGACGGCTAGCATGTCATGACAGAATTGAATGACCTGGACACCGTGGGCGATTGTGTTTGTACAAATAAACCAGTACTGTCTTGCATCATGTCTAGGATAGGGATCCCTGAGTACCATGGTCAGGGATATCTACAGTAATTGACTAAGGCTAATAAACTAGAATAATTCAGTAGACATGAAGAGATTCCCAGCTACAGGCAATCCTATTAAATGGGCGTATTAAGTGGACTTGTAGCCTACCGACAAGTAGGGAACATTTCCAGCACACAGTCACGTGTTGCATTTTTCATAAACGGACATTCTACCTGGGTAACCGGATGGTCTGCAGGGCTTGTGGCTGTTGGGATAATCTCATTGCATCTTGCTAATAACTAGGCCTGTGATAACCCTAGTTAGTTAAAAGTATCATGCCGTACTCTTGATTGGCCGTGATTGATTGGATGGAGTTTATTCCAGCTTAGTCTTATCCTGATCCTGTGCAAGATTGTGATATGACATGCTTATTGATGCTTGTCTTAACAATAACGATCGGGGGTCCAGTTCTGTTCAGGCGAAGGGTTACAACCCCGGTCCTTGTTTGGTTTAAGGGTTGTAACCTGGCTCCCGGAGCAGTTCTGTGTCCTCTCTTCGTTTATTGTCTTATTGCAACCCCATGCCATGTTCGTCATGTTTTATCTTACCTTAATACCATGATTATTTATACTGGCCTTAGCGATAAAGATCGGGGGTCCAGTTCTGTTCAGGCGAAGGGTTACAACCCCGGTCCTTGTTTGGTTTAAGGGTTGTAACCTGGCTCCCGGAGCAGTTCTGTGTCCCCTCTTCGTTTATTTTCTTTACTGTACCAATAGTATTTGAGACGGGTTTCTATTCAGGTGAAGGGCTGCAATCCCGGTCCTTGTTTGGTTTAAGGGTTGTGACCTGGCTACTTGAATGGTTTCCTCGTACTCAGTTTACTGTTGTTATCTCTATTATTATCAGTTCTTTATTTATTACCTTTAATATTCTATTGTGATATGCTGGTTTTAGTTCCTAAGCGAAGCATCCTTTGTGGTACTTGCTCTTTCTGGGGTCTGACCCAGCTGGTTTTGTGTGGCCAGATATCGGAGCAACACCAGAGGATCCACCTGTCTTTCAGCCAGATGGTGACCACCAGGCGTGACCCTGGCAACGAGTGGGTTTCTTTTTGTCCTTCCACTTTATTGTAAAAATTATTCTTTTGAGGCGTTTAGCCGACGAGCACGTGTTAGCTCGTATTGCACCTTTATTTACTGTCTGCCTACGGGCTGTAACATGATTGACAAATTCTAGGGTTGATCATGTATGACCAGAACTCTTGCTAGTCTTGATATTTTGTACGACTAGCTTCATAATCATCCAAATATGTAATGTATGGGACGCCTTACTATTATATATTTGGTGCTCTGACATCTTGTAACCGTTATTCCTTGCTTGAGATTGAGACAATAGGCTTATTTATGACCATAGGAGACTGATGGCTTGTAATTAAACCCTCATGTATTTAGACAGCCGTGACCGTATAGCGAGGTGGGTTACACTTCAATATACGTAGCTGGCTATGTACGCCTCCGCTCTCTAGTATTCTGGTTCTGGGGCATGACATGGTTTAAGTGGTGGCCCATACAGGTCTTGTAAATCAATATATGTGAGGGTTTACCGAATAGATGTCTCAATCAGCACTCGTCCTTGATCTCTGCTTGTATCTTTTGAATCCCTGTAATCTTGACCTGATCACATGCTTGTATCGTTGATCTGTCCTGGTCCTTCCTTATTATTCTCTATGTCGTCTTCTTCAGCTGCATTGTTCCTGGACCTGCCGATCAGCAAGACAGAGCACCTCCCATAGACCAGCAACAACCCGAAGATCAAGCCCAACATTCAGGAGTAGCCTCCAGAGTCATGCCTACTGGAGGAGAGCCACCAGTTCAGCCCGTCCAGCCTACAGAGCCTGATGATGGCACTTTGGTGGGTCTCATCAGGTCATTATTAGCTTTCCAGGATTGTCGAGGAGATGCCTTACACCAGGCGGTGGCAGACGCTTTGACCAGAGGAGGTCATCAGGGTAATAGCGCGGCCAACAGCTTCAAGCGCTTGAACCCTCCCTTCTTCGACAGTAGTAAAGATGCGATCGCTGCAGATGTATGGCTTCAGGACACATAGGTGATTCTAGAAGCAGCCAGGACTCTAGAGAACGAGAAGGTGGCCGTGGTGCGCCTACAGCTATTGGATCTTGCCTGCAGCTGGTGGGCGGCGCAAGCCGTTGGATTAGTGGCCCCTATTGCCTGGGCAGTATTCAGGAAGAGATTCCAGACCAGGTATTTTGATGCTGTAGCTCGGTATGATCTACAGACGAGGTTCACCAATCTGAAGCAGATGGACAGGACGGTCGATGGATATGCGGCCGAGTTCTCCAAGCTTAGTCGGTTTGCTCCCACCTTGGTGGCGACCGAGTTCGATAGAGCCCAGCGGTTCCAGCAGGGGCTCCACCTAGAGATTTTATTGGCGGTGGAGCAGTTTGAGCATCAGACCTTTGATGCAGTACTGAGGGCAGTCCGGAGGCATGAATATACCTCCCAGAGGATCATGGATAGGACCGGAGGTCGGAAGCGATCCCATAGCCAGATGAAACAGTCGTCAGCCCCAGCCCCGGCAGCCAGGGCTTTGACCATTGGAGCTCCGAGGCGGGCAGCCTCAGTGACGTCGGTTCAGCATTCCACCCTGATGCACCCTCAGCAGCTAAAGCAGAAGCAGTCTTCCGCAGTAGGATGTTCATACTGCGGGAAGCCAGGGCATGTGGTATCAGAGTGTCCCAGAGCACAGGATTTGTGCTTGGTTTGTGGTGCCCCGGACCACAGGGTTAGGAACTGCCCGAATAGGGAGAGTTCATCGGCCTTCTCTAGTCCTTCAGTTAGAGGACTAGCACCAGTCCAGCAGTAGCAGCAGCTGAAGTACCCGTTCCCGAGGCCATTGCCGACGTAGGCCCAGGCATTCCAGTAGCAGAGACCGCAGCAGTATGCCCAAGCCCAAGCCCTGATCCAGAACAGGCAGTAGAATTTTCAGCAGAGGGGACCCGCGCCTAGAGGGCATGGTCAAGTGCTGGCCTTGACCATGGGAGATGAAGGAATAGCACCCGGTGAGGTAGTGGCAGGTACTATTCTCGTCAACACCTTTCCAGCTTCAGTATTATTTGATTCTGGTGCCTCGTATTTATTTATGTCTGCACGATTCACGACACGGATAGGACTGGAGCCCGAGTCATTATCAGTAAGGCTCAATATACTTACTGGTAATGGTCTTGTGGGAGTAGATAGAGTGTTTTTCTCGTGTCGGGTCGTAGTTAGCGGTAGAGAGTTTTCTGCTAGGTTGATAGAATTCCCGATGGCCGATTATGATGTGGTCTTAGGGATGGATTGGTTGAGGGACCAGTATGCCAGGATAGATTGTCATATTGGCAGGGTTATTTTTAGCATACCAGGCGAGCCGGAGTTTTCTTTTTTCCGAGGCGAAGTTGAACCTTCTCCTCCCGTATTGCAGATGGCAGTAGCAGCAGTGCAGTTACCCCGGATCGTCGAGGAGTTTCCAGATGTTTTTCCAGAAGAGCTTCCAGGAATGCCGCCAGAACGAGAGATCGAGTTCACCATAGACTTGATCCCCGGGACCGCACCTGTGTCAGAGAGAGTCTACAGGATGGCGTCGTCAGAATTGGAGATATTGTACAAAATGATTGAAGAACTCAGGACCAAGGGATTCATTCGTGCTAGTGGATCGCCTTGGGGATCTCCGATACGTGAAAAAGAAGGATGGTACGTCCAGATTATGTGTTGACTATCGTACCTTAAACTCAGAGACAATCAAGAACAGATACCCTCTCCCGATGATAGATGACTTGTTTGATCAACTCAAGGGGGCAGCAGTATTCTCGAAGATCGACTTGCGCTCAGGATATCATCAGATCAGATTCAGAGAGAAGGACATCCCGAAGACAGCTTTCAGGTCTAGATATGGGCATTGGGAGTTCCTTGTGACGCCATTTGGAGCAACCAATACGCCGGCTGTATTCATGGACCTCATGAATCACATCTTCATGCCTTATTTGGATCAGTTCGTGATTGAGTTCATAGACGACATCCTAGTCTATAGCAAGAGTGAAGCGGAGCATGAGTAGCATCTCAGAGTTGTCCTCCAGATTCTCCGAGAGCACCAGTTGTATGCAAAGTTCAGTAAATGCGAGTTCTGGCTTGATCGTATTTCATATTTGGGTCATATCATCACCAGAGGAGGAGTAGAAGTGGATCCCCAAAAGATCATGGCTATTGAGACGTGGCCAGTGCCTAGCACAGTTGCAGAAGTTTGCAGTTTTCTTGGATTGGTCGGCTACTACCGGTGATTTGTTTCGGACTTTGCTCGGATTTCAGCACCACTGACGCAGTTGACCCGCAAGGATGTGCAATTTGCTTGGACAGCGGAATGTCATGATTCTTTTGAGAAATTGAAGCGAGGCTTGATGACGGTACCCATTCTCACACTTCCTGATGGGACCGGAGGATTTTTAGTGTACTGTGATGCTTCAGGCAGAGGTTTAGGATGTGTTTTGATGCAGCATGGGAAGGTAATAGCTTATGCGTCACAACAACTTCGTGACCATGAGAAAATTATCCGACCCACGACTTGGAACTGGCAACAGTAGTGTTTGCACTCAAGCTTTGGAGACACTACTTGTATGGAGATAGGGTAGAGATTTTCACCAACCACAAGAGCCTGAAGTATGTGTTCACTCAGAAGGATCTTAACATGCGTCAGAGAAGATAGCTAGAGCTGCTTGTGGATTATGATATCAACTTGCAGTATCATCCTGGGAAAGCCAATGTTGTTGCAGATGCATTGAGCAGGAGAGCCGGAGTCTATTTTCTGACATCGCAACTAGAATTATTAGCAGATCTTCAGAAGATGGGTATAGAAGTTGTCCTTCCTACCAGTATGGCATTGATGGCCAGCATGCAAGTTCAGTCCAGTATAGTTGAGAGAATCAAGATAGCTCAGTCATCAGATTCTAAGCTTCTGCGGCTTAGGACAGAATGTGTAGCAGGGCGAAGACCAGAATTATGCATTCATGAAGACGGTACACTTCGACATGGTAAGCGTCTTTGTGTACCCGATGGAGATATCAGACAGAAAGTCATGATCGAAGCTCTCAGTTCTCAGTATTCGATTCATCCCGGTGGCACGAAGATGTACCGAGATATCCGTCAGTACTTTTGGTAGAATGGCATGAAGAGGGAGATAGCTCGGTTTGTCTTTCGGTGTTTGGTTTGCCAACAAGTCAAGGCTGAACATCAGAGGCCAGCTGGACTTCTTCAGCCCTTGTCGATTCCAGAATGGAAGTGGGAGCATATAACCATGGATTTCGTGACTGGATTACCTAGGTCCCCGGCCGGTAGAGATGCTATTTGGGTTATAGTTGATCGGCTCACGAAGGTGGCTCACTTTCTCCCATTCAGAGTTGGTCAGTCGACGGCTCAGCTAGCAGAGATGTACCTCAGGCAGATCGTCCGACTTCACGGTATACCAGTCAGTATCACCTCGGACAGAGATTCAAGATTCACGTCGTACTTTTGGCGTAGTCTGCAAGAGAGTTTGGGAACTCACCTCCAGTTCAGCTCAGCTTATCATCCGCAGACAGATGGTCAATCGAAACGTACGATCCAGACTCTTGAGGATATGTTGAGATCTTGTACGCTCGACTTTGGCGGTTCGTGGAAAGATCACCTGCACCTGGTGGGGTTCTCGTACAACAACAGTTTCCATGCTAGCATCCAGATGGCACCATTCGAGGCACTGTATGGTAGGAAGTGCAGATCCCCACTAGCATGGGACGATGTTGGAGAAAGACAGATGCTTGGTCCCGAGTTGATCACTCAGACAGTCGAGGTGGTCAGGAGAGTTAGATATCATCTTCGCATTGCACAAGATCGCCAACGCCATTGGGCCGATTCTCATCGGCGTCCCCTTGAATTTTCTGTCGGCGACCATGTATTCTTTAGGATCTCGCCTAACCGTGGCATCATTCGTTTCGGCGTACGGGAAAAGCTTAGTCCTAGGTATATAGGGCCGTTCGATATCCTGGAGAGAGTAGGAGATGTGTCCTATCGTCTCGCTCTTTCGCCGTCTCTGAGTGAGGTACATGACGTGTTCCATGTATCCCAACTACGACGGTATATTCCGGACCCGAGCCATATCCTGGATCATTCAAAATTGGTTGTTGGTACCAACCTTTCGTATGAGGAAAGGCCTGTGTCCATATTGGACTGGAGAGAGAAGATACTCAAGAACAAGACTATCAAGTTAGTCCGAGTTGCTTGGGGTCATCACACCTTGGGTGAGTCAACGTGGGAGCGTGAGGATGATATCCGATCGCGATATCCCGACCTGTTTGACTCGTGAGGTATAATATCCTTCTTATGCCTCATGCCTTCGATTCCTTGCTTGCATGAATAATTGCTTGATTGCTAGACTAGTATAGCTTGCCTGTGATTAGTATAGCTTGTCCTTGCATCTCTAGCCTCTTGATTAAATTTTGAGGACGAAATTCTTTTAAGGTGGGTAGAGTTGTGATGACCATAGTTCGTATTAGGTATTTTGGGATACGTGTACGTATCTGACTCGTATTGCATGTCTCATGGCTTGGTTCGGCTTGCTTGGGTTGGCTTGATTCGGCTTGGGTTGCTTATTGGTTCATCATAAACCCAGGAGAGAACCCTTACCTACCACCACCATCCCTATTTATTAACCCAACACTCTTTCTCACTCATCATTCACTCTTCTTCTTCCTCACCATTACTCTCCACCTACACCCAAGAGCCCTAGGCAAGTGCAACTTGCTTCGTAATGGATCTCAAATTTTATTGTTCCATTCTCTTCTTTACATGATTATAAGCCTCTTTAGAACTTGGAGTTTTTAATTTTTATGGATAGATTCTTCTAGATCTACGTTGTAACTTGGGGTTTCATGAGTTTATGGAGTTTTTCTTAGTTTTGATCTACTAAAACTTGTTATTTTCGAAAACTAATAGTTCCATGAGCAAGAGCACGAAATTTCGTATGAATTTGGTTTTTGATTCACCTCATTTCGAGTTAAAATAAAATTTTTATGGCCAAAACAAGTTTTCTGAATTTTTCATGTCGGCTGAGTAAGATTTTACGCTGGATGGCATCAAGAATGTAAGATTTTACGCTGGATGGCATCCAGAATGTAAGATTTCACGCTGGATGGCATCCAAAATGTAAGATTTTACGCTGGATGGCATCCAGAATGTAAGATTTTACGCAAGAAACCCTGAAATTGCGTATTTTACGCTGATTGGCATCCAGAATGTAAGATTTTACGCAGGGAACTCTGAAATTGCATATTTTACGCTGGATGGCATCCAGAATGTAAGATTTTATGCAGGGAATCCTGAAATTGCGTATTTTATGCTGGATGGCATCCAGAATATAAGATTTTATGCATTGAACCCTGAAATTGCGTATTTTACGCTGGATGGCATCCAGAATGTAAGATTTTACGCATAGAATCCTGAAATTGCGTATTTTACGCTGGATGGCATCCAGAATGTAAGATTTTACGCAGAAAACCTTGAAATTGTATATTTTACGCTGGATGGTACCCAGAATGTGAAATTTTATGCTGGAACCTTCCCCTTTTGCGTATTTTACGCAGAATTGAATTTTTGACGTAAAAAGTGCACAGAATGACTGTTTTTGCCTAGTTTAGCTATTTTCTAGCCAGATTTCGAAAAACTTACACATAAAAGTTTTAGATCTTTGTCTTGCCTTTCCAAATATATCTGGAGTACCTCATTTTGGGTTCATATGTGGAAGTTATGCCCCGTCTCCCCTGAGCCGCATGATTCCTCCACAGCTCTTGTACCCTGTTTATATTTAGTTATTGCATATATGCTTATACCAGGTTAAATGTTAATTTTAAATATGTTCCATGACACGATGGTGACCCGTTGTGGTACACTTTTGACGAATGACATGCCATGATAGTGGCCCGTCGTGGCGCACTCTTGACAGTGAATTTGACATATATCTCGAATGCTGTTGCGACGGCTAGCATGTCATGACAGAATTGAATGACCTGGACACCGTGGGCGATTGCATTTGTATAAATAAACCAGTACTGTCTTGCATCATGTCTAGGATAGGGATCCCTGAGTACCACGGTCAGGGATACCTACAGTAATTGACTAAGGCTAATAAACTAGAATAATTCAGTAGATATGAAAAGATTTCCAGCTACAGGCAATCCCGTTATCTGGGCGCATTAAGTGGACTTGTAGCCTACCGACAAGTAGGGCATATTTCCAGCACACAGTCACGTGTTGCATTCTTCATAAACGGACATTCGACCCGGGTAACCGGATGGTCTGCAGGGCTCGTGGCTGTTGGGATAATCTCATTGCATCTTGCTAATAACTAGGCCTGTGATAACCCTAGTCAGTTAAAAGTATCAAACCGTACTCTTGATTGGCCGTGATTGATTGGATGGAGTTTATTCCAGCTTAGTCTTATCCTGATCCTGTGCAAGATTGTGACATGACATGCTTATTGATGCTTGCCTTAACAATAACGATCGGGGGTCCAGTTCTGTTCAGGCGAAGGGTTACAACCCCGGTCCTTGTTTGGTTTAAGGGTTGTAACCTGGCTCCCGGAGCAGTTCTGTGTCCTCTCTTCGTTTATTGTCTTATTGCAACCCCATGCCATGTTCGTCATGTTTTACCTTACCTTAATACCATGATTATTTATACTGGCCTTAGCGATAAAGATCGGGGGTCCAGTTCTGTTCAGGCGAAGGATTACAATCCCGGTCCTTGTTTGGTTTAAGGGTTGTAACCTGGCTCCCGGAGCAGTTCTGTGTCCCCTCTTCGTTTATTGTCTTCACTGTACCAATAGTATTTGAGACGGGTTTCTATTTAGGTGAAGGGCTGCATCCCCGGTCCTTGTTTGGTTTAAGGGTTGTGACCTGGCTACTTGAATGGTTTCCTCATACTCAGTTTACTGTTGTTATCTCTATTATTATCAGTTCTTTATTTATTACCTTTAATATTCTATTGTGATATGCTGGTTTTAGTTCCTAAGCGAAGCCTCCTTTGTGGCACTTACTCTTTCTGGGGTCTGACCCAGCTGGTTTTGTGTGGCCAGATATCGGAGCAGCACCAGAGGATCCACCTGTCTTCCAGCCAGATGGTGACCACCAGACGTAACCCTGGCAACGATTGGGTTTCTTTTTGTCCTTCCATTTTATTGTAAAAATTATTCTTTTGAGGCGTTTAGCCGGCGAGCACGTGTTAGCTCGTATTGCACCTTTATTTACTGTCTGCCTATGGGCTGTAACATGATTGACAAATCCTAGGGTTGATCATGTATGACCAGAACTCTTGCTAGTCTTGACATTTTGTACGACTAGCTTCATGATCATCCGAATATATAATGTATGGGACGCCTTACTATTATATATTTGGTGCTCTGACATCTTGTAACTGTTATTCCTTGCTTGAGATTGAGACAATAGGCTTGTTTATGACCATAGGAGACTGATGGCTTGTAGTTAAACCCTCATGTATCTAGACAGCCGTGACCGTATAGCGAGGTGGGTTGCACTTCAATATACGTAGCTGGCTATTTACGCCCCTGCTCTCCAGTATTCTGGTTCTGGGGCGTGATAATACCAACCTATATTTTTTGTAATTTCTGAAAGATTATTTAAGTTCCCTATGTCAGATCATCTGTGTGCCACACTATTTTATGTTCTTGGTGGTGCTAGCCCAAAATAGGTAAGTTATGCACCTTCTATATTTTTTACATAATTTTCTTATTTTAATGACATGAAGATTTTCATGCATGTCTTGCAAAAATATACTCAGTCCGAGCTGTCAGAAAAGCAAAATAATAAGAAAAATAGCTCTACAGACTTCGCTCATTTTATCTTACACAGATCTTAATGACTATGCATCTTCAAATTTTTGGAAAACTGTGATGATACTTCAGCTCGTTTGAAAGTTTTGTGAGATTTACTTCATATGCTGGATTTGAATCCTTCAAATATAGAAAATCTAATGGTATTGCTTACGTCTGTTTTCTTTGTTGGACTATTTGAGTTTCATATAGTAGCATGAACTTTTTGAATAGGAAAATGCTTGGACTTCCTGGTTAACATCTGTGAGGCTTAGTGCAGGTAGTTCGGAGACCAATAAACTTATGCTTGGACTATTTTAATCAGGACTTATACATCATTCAAGATCCGATAGTTACATATATATACATCATTATATCACATTTATTAAACCTTATTTTATCTTTTGCACGGTACATTTGTTGTGGACACATGTCTTCATGTGACTAAGTTGAAGTTAAAGTGTGGGATGTTTTCATGTGGATAGTTTTGATGTAGCTAAAGTGTACTCTATATTGGATACTCTATATATTTTGAAAAGATGTATATGGCCTGAGAAATGTAGAATGATAGCTAAAGTACTCTATTTTTAGACAATGGAATGTAGCTAGATAAAGTACTGTATATCTGTGAGATGTTGATGTACCCTATTTTGAGACAATGAAATGGAGATTAATGGTACTTTATATTACATTTCAATGTTTTGTTGTGAATATGGTTCAAAGTGGTTATTTTCGAATTGAATTGAGCAGTGTTTGGAATGTATAACATGCAGTATAGAGCGTTATAAATGTGATACAATGACCATTCATAATACTTTCAAAATGTCCTGACTTCTAAACCATATTAACTATTTATAACGGTTTTACATAACTATCCATAATGCTTTAAAAATAAAACGTAGCAGAAATTCAACCTATTAATGACGTTTTCGGAAGAATTATCTATAACGCTTTGAAAAACATTTATAACACCCGATTTTATAACGCTTGGATTAAGAAGAAAAAAGCGTCATGGTTCTTAATTAATGACGGTTTTTAGCCGTCATTAAAAGGTATTTTTGTTGTAGTGACTGGGGTGTTACATAGACAGCTTACTACTGTCGATATTGTGAGATAGAATGAACTTGATAACATATTTGTATCCCAGAAGTGGGAGCGAGTCGTGACAAGTTTTAATGGTGGCTCATGTAGCTCACATCTTCGCAAAAAGTATAAAGTCTTGGTAGTACTTAGGTTAGACGTACAACAGCGAGACTACAAGTAATTGAGGAATTAAAGGTTTGAAAATGCATCCACAACTAAGATTATAGGATTCTCTGTGACTCTCTAGGATTCCTTCGTATTATCCTTTGTTTTTGTTCATTATTTTATACCGTTCTCCTCCCCGCCTCTTGGCTAATGTTTCATGGTTTTCTCCTTTCTTGACTCTCATTCGTTTGATTTGTTTTAAAAATATCTCATGAATTTGGTTGAAGGTAAGTTTGATAACCAATATTATTTGGCGAGGCAGCAAATGCACTATAGCCATCTACTTGCATTATGGAACCAAAAGTTTTGCAGCTAGATACATGCTGGTGAGACAATAACTTCAGGTCACATGATTATGGAGATATATGATTCTCATATTTTACCTAGACTACGTCCTATTATGCATCTCGATTGACCTCCTACCACCATTGGAAAATTTTGTTACTACCTTTCCTAATTTATTTGACACTAACCTTGTTTAAAATCAGTGTGAATTTCTCGACTTATGAATATAATATATCCCATGTATACATACATGACCTTAGGACACTTTATTACTTCACATTCATGCTTGGCATGCTTCCTCATATTTGACGTATTGTTAGAGCGATCGAAACATGTGATCAGTTCTAGGTTCCCGAGCGGGACACATATTTGGAGTTACTTCCAGACTTATTATATATTGTTAGAGGATCCGATCAAGTACATCATGGATATGATACATACGACCACATGGAGGGAAGGATAGTCACTTGGCGCTTAGGCTACATTTTCACATTGCTTTTGTTGCTTCATTACCAGAATTGTAGAATTTTTATAGTTACGACAATTTTCTTTCATGGACTTCGAAGTTATCATAGTTACCAGAATCTTTCTACTAGAGCTTGGAGTACATCATGATAGCTCACTCGTGCGAACATTATCCTAAAATTGCACATCACTAACCTATTACTTTAGATGTACCTGCTTAGATTAGAATTGTTATATTTTGTTTACTTTTGACATATTATTATGTATCTTTCTACGGTTCTCTGAGGACCTAGTTTTCTTCCAAGTTAGTTGAGTTGATTATGTTGAGCCTATTTTTATGGAACACTATCAATTCTTTTCTCAGATTCAATATTGGATACTCATCATTTTATCTTACACAGTTTATAGTTCATTTATTTTATTTATCATGTTGTATAGTATATTGTTTATAGGCATGTATCAATCTCTCGTCCTATTTGAACATGTGTGCTATTAAGCTGGTGTCACGCCCCATTACCATCACGACCCGACTTTTGAAATATGAGTACGTAGCCAAGTCTAGCCTACGCCACAGCTTTGGCGGTAGTACGTTGTCTAGATCTCAATATAAATCTCAAAAGTAAACAAACAATATTTAATCACAAAATTATCTATTTGTTCATTCACAATAACTATTCCATTAATCTTCAATCCAATAAGACATCAAAATGATATTCGGGAATAAGTCTGCAATATATATATATATATATATATATATATATATATATATATATATATATATATATATATATATATATATATATATATATAAATTTAAGTTCTATCTATAGTCTAAGATTGGCCTCCGAAATGCTCCATCTTCCCAGAATGGTCCAAAGTGCATAAGATAGCAAGTCACATGCAATGATCCTGTCATGACATGACAAAGTACAACCCTATTGTAATAATGTAATTTAATACAAACTAAAGCTAAATAATAGAGATACAATATAACTATAAACGAAACATGTGTATGAAGTGGAAGCAATAACACGTACAAGAAGATCACTGGCAAAAACATGTATAAACAATATAACTGGACAACGAACAAATAAGACTAACTGACAGTGTATGTGAAATACCTTTCGACATGTGAACGACTGGGCTAATATGGCACATCATATAGATAGCTATCCACAAAAAAGGTATGGCTAACCCATATGTGAGTTGTATGACTTAGCTATCCACAATAACAATAATTGTAATTTGTTCACATACTTACTTAGCATTTTCCCTCTCGACTCACTAAACAATAATAA
The DNA here is from genome assembly GCA_029216955.1 of Iris pallida. NCBI lineage: Eukaryota > Viridiplantae > Streptophyta > Magnoliopsida > Asparagales > Iridaceae > Iris > Iris pallida. The sequence continues at coordinate 8,093,703 of JANAVB010010791.1, forward strand.
TAACAACATGGTACAGTAAGTCCTATCGTGTCATAATCGTGTCCCAACTAGATACTAAATGAAAACACAATAAAGAGTAGCATTATAACGTACTAAGAACATAAAGTAATAGTGTACTTGCCTCAAGTTAAGTTGCAGTTGTGTGACTTGATCAGGTTGGCACATAATAGGTTCAAATAAAAACTACGCAAGATGACATCAAATGATGGAACATACCATTCCATTGAGTCCAGGATAGTCCAATTAGCTAGGGTTGATATGATGAAGTCCGAATTTGCAAGAAGAATAAGAAATATCGGATTAGTCATAGTCAAGACTTGATATTCAAAGAAAATGGGTATAAATAAATATTTATAACCTTTAAGAAAAAAAAAATATTTGAAACCATATTTATCAATCAAAATAATTTTAGATAAATACTTTAGAAAATCTAGGCCAAAAACTCTAATTTTGTCATATACACTTTTTAGGTCAAAAATATATATTTAAAGTAGGTAAAAATAATGTAGTAACATATTTAGGGCTTCTAACCCAATTTTAAATTACAATAATGGCCAAGCCCTATACTATATTTTGTCACAAATATAATAATTTATTTTAGGAATTATTTACTATATATTTGTTTAAAATAAAAAAAGTATAAATAAATTAAATAATATTATGGTATCAAATAATAATAATATAAAGCAAATTTGAAGCCCAAAATAAAGCCAAGGCCCGAGGCCCAAAACTAGCAACCAGCCCAAACATTATATATTTTTTTTGAAAGGGCTTAAGCCCAATTTCTCTACTAGGCTCCTCATCCCATCCCATAAATAAAAACAAAATAAAAACCAAAAGAAAAAGAAAGAACAAAAGACGGAGGGTTTGAGAGTGGGAGAGAGATGAGGCTCACAGGAAAAGTTCATCGATCGGCTTGGAGGAGAGAGCGACGGAGCTTGGACTGGGAACCGATGCAGCACGCGATGGTGGCGGAATGATCGGTGCTGACTTGGAGTCGTCAGTGGTCGGTCTCGGCGAGATGGTGGCTCTTGCTGGACAGTGGCGTCGGCTCACGGCAACGCGGGGAGGCACATGGCGGTCAAAGGCGACGGTGGAAGGAGGTTAGGACGGTCATGGCAGCAAGATTGGACAACGGAGCGTGGGTTGGCTGGCGCGAGGTCGACACCGGAGTCCTTGATGAGGGTGGCCAGTGGCTGAAGGTGAGTGGTGGTTGCGGTGCTGTTGATGTAGGTAGTGGTGGGTTTACTAGTGGTGGCAGAAAACGAGGGTATGACACAGTCAACTACATGCTACGAAGTACGTCAATATCCTACAATACGGTCATGATTGTCCCTAGACAAGGTGGTGCATACTACAATTAAGTCTCTTATGGTCTCAAAGAAATGTCTCAATCAGTCAATCAAGAAGCAGTAAATAAAGAGCTTGTAAGATAAAATAATAAGGCTCCCCGACTCTCTATTAGAATGTCATGAATACTAGCTATGCAAAATAGTAAGCTAGTACGGGACCAAAAGTACATGATCATATGCCAGCTATAGTATGAATATACAACCATGAAAAGGAAATACATATCCAGAGTATCTGACTAAACAGATGCATGTGGCTAAATGCCCAAAAGAATACAAAATACTATACGAGTGGTGAATGAGAAATCCACTCAAGTCCTTCGGCAAACATCTTCTGAATGCGTGTCATCAGTTAGAAGAAGATACGTTGGATCCCCATCTCGGCTACCAAATTTGGTGAAACAAAACCAGAGGGGTGAAGCCCCTAATAACAAGTACCACAAGGAGGACCGAGTGATTGAAACAAAACCCAAATAATGCATAAGTAAGACCTGTTCGACAATCATAGGCGTATACCCTATCATTGAGGCAATGCAACACCCCTACACTAGAAGAAGATACGTTGGATCTCCATCGTCCCATTTTCCAAAATTCTTTTTGTACTCGGGGATTCTCAGTACAGGATCTCTAAGGTGTACTCGACTTGTGGTGTCTTGCGCTAATAAGAAAAGACAGTGATTCTTCTCTTTTTTGTATGTGTTCTACATACATATATAATCACACACACACACACACACACACACACACACACACACACATATATATATATATATATATATATATATATATATATATATATATATATATATATATATATATAACATGCCTAGCTAACAGTAGTACATATATTTATTTACATACACTTGATGCTAATTGAACCAAGAATCTAACATGTGTATAAATGGGAGTATTCAAATTAGCTAACAAAAATTTGGGACCCAAAGATGGACAGAAATCAAGTCATGGCTGAATTAAAAGGGCATGAAGGATGATGCATTACATAGCATATATATATATATATATATATATATATATATATATATATATATATATATATATATATATATATATTTATATATATATATATATATATATATATATATATATATATATATATATATATATAGGGAGGGGGAGGTAAAGGTAATGTATATAAGAATGTGTATGTGTGTGTGTACGTGTGAACAGTTAAGGGTGTGTGCTAGTGTGATACAAGGCAATGTGTGTGTGTGAGTGAGAGTGGGGTTATGGGTTATGTGTACAACTGAACACAACAAAAATCTCAACTAAACCGAACATATCAGTATATATATATATATATTAAGGCACACACATGTATATAGATACCTAAGTACTTATATATATATATATATATATATATATATATATATATATATATATATATATATATATATATATATGCCCAACTTACATCTTATCTCATCTCATCTCCACACACATCAACTAATGAATCTATCAATTAAACAAGAAATCTGAACAACCTAACATATATATCAATACAACAAATCAAATCCCAACAACTCTCACTGAAAACTGGAAAAACTAAACTAACTCAGCCACATCTTACCTATTTAACTGCTAACACTAAGCCCTTCTTCCTATGCTATACAATGTACACTAGTGCCATATATTTCTAAACCACCTGCACATGAACCCCTCTCACTGCTCTCTCAGGAAACTGAGCTCAACCTCCATCATGAACCAATATAACACCTGTATATATATATATATATATATATATATATATATATATATATATATATATGACACATACATGTCTAATTCTCACCAAAATCAACTCGAACACTCTCATTGTACTCTCTGAAACCAACTGAACATATGTGGTGCCTGTACAGGCCCTAAGACTTGCACTTGGCAATGCCACATGGCTCAACCCTCTGTTCCTAATTGAGACATCAGTCACCATAGGCCTATGGCCAAAACCAAATGATACCAATCAATGCCCGACTCTAAAATCCTCTCTACAGGACTCTCACAGTCAGTCTACTTCTCTCGAAATCCTGAACAAAGTCAAGGCTAACCAATTGTTAATGGGTGACTGAACATTAGCATCTTAAAGATGATGCCAAGTCCAGCTTGCCACAACAGGGATAACCCATATATATAACAGACCTATATCTTAAAACTAAATCATAACAAAACCCAAGATACAACCCTAAATGATATAAATCAAACTGAACCAATCCACTCCAAAAATCCTATCTATTACAAGTATACACTCACACACATTACATACATATATATGTGTACGAGTGTGTGAGTGTCCAGATCAGGGTGTCAAGAGTGAAGTGTCAAAGTAGTGCGCCCTACAAAGTGTCCAACCCGTGTCCAATCAGTGTCGAAATCCTAAATACAACCTGGTATTAGAACTGTGCACATAGCAGCCTCGTGCGGGTGTGTCAACCCCTCTAGGATACGACACACATCACCACGAGTCTCGAGTTCATGTCTAGAGCTAGGGTAGGTTTAGGTCTAGGTGTTAGGCACCCTGAATCGTATCCAAGTCGCCTCGTGTCCAAGTGTCAAGCCCGAATCAGAGGCTCAATTTTGTGTACACACAACCAGTGCAAAACTACTGCAGACACGATAACGTGTTCGATACGACACGAATCGACTTGAAACTTGGGGAGGGGCCTGACAGTCATGGCCCCCACCTCCTGTAGAAGCATGGAATTTCACAACCAGAAAGCCCATGCGCCAGACACTACATGCGCTAGAACTCAGACGAAGAACTTCACAGCAAAGTCAATAAGTATAGACATTTGAAGAAGGACTTTTTATTTTATATATAAAAGTCTATTACATGTCTAGAAAAGGTTGTATAAAGGAGAATTTCTACAAAGGAAAGATCCTAAGTCTACAGCCAGCGGCCACCATGCGCATTCAGATAAGCGCAGCGGCCACCATGCGTCTCCAGATAGGCGCAGCATCACCATGCGCCACCAGTGAGGCGCAGCAGATACTATGCGCCTCCATCCAGGCGCATCCCGCCATCTCTTCAGCAGCTCAGTTATGTGCATCCAGCCCAGCTATGTGCATTCCTTCAGCCAAATTCTTCCAGCCAGGCTCACCTGGCCGAGCAGAGCCCAGTTATGCGCCGCTCTTCCAGCCAGGATCACCGGATAAGTGCTTCCACAAAGCATTTAACCCTCTGGCTGGAACCAAGGAAGAGAAGAGCACCGCAAATGCTGTGGCCAGGGGAGGCTTCGAAAGAGCCTCCAAAGGCGAAGGAAGACCGTGATCGAAACCGCGGCTAAAGGAGCAGCTTTCAATACAACCAAAGTGGGCAAACCCCACTTTGAAGGAAGATAGAGCCTAGCACCGCCATTCCGATCTACGGCTCTTCCGGAATAACGGAGACAAGGCCCGAGCATCCCTATCTTTGGATGCAACAGGCACCTTCCGCCTGCCTCGGAAGCCCTCGACTCCGTCTTTTGGATGTAACAGTCACCTTCAAGTGCATCGAAGACAACACAGCGTCTCATCTTCACCCTCGGGAGCACTTCGTCAACAGAATGCACCCGCATGTTCAAGTTCATGTTGGAAGTACGTGAGGAAATGAGAAGCAAATCTTCTCTCCATGCCACTATTTATAGGCCGGGCAGATCAAACCCACGCGCCAAGTGGATGGCCCTCCGATTCCGTGCAATGAATTTACATTAAATGGATGAACCGGACGCCTCGAATTCAGCCAAACGGCTATTTATAGCACTCGAAGAGCGAGACAGCCGCATCATTAAAAGACATGTCCGATGCGCCAGCCAGACAGCGTATCACACGGACGCGCCCTTCGGCATCAGGCGCATCACACAGACGCGTCCTACAGTACTCGGTGCATTACAGAGGGTGCGCCCCCACACATCTCCATACCGAGTGGAACGCCAACCGACGCGCCCACTCAGCTGTCCATCGAACGTCACCAACATTAAATGCTGAACTGACAGAGTTGGCAGCACGCCTCCCAAAGTCTGAACAGTTGACAGCTTTTTCAGAAAACGAAGCGTCGACAACGTCAGCATCATCATGACTTTATTTCGACGGCTACTGCCACGTGGCCACTCAACCAACCGCATGCGCCTCTACGGCCATGCGTCCAAATCAGCATGCGCCTCAAAAGCCATGCGCCTCAGACTGCTCTCTGATCCCGAAAGACAGAAGGAAAGTCGCCTGCATGCGCCTCAAAAGCCATGCGCCCCAAATGGTTTGTAACTCCTAAAGGTTATGAGCCGCAGCCTCCTCCTGCGCCCAATCCAAGGCGCAGCCCACCAGATCACTCCTCTCCACCAAATCCGAGATCTTCGAACCATGAGTCGACGACACGTGTCCTTTGACTCAACTCATCCAAGATTTCAGCAACGGAAAGATCTTCTCTCTGCTACGTGCCAGCTCACAACAGCAGTATGAAGAGTTCTCCCCCTCGATCAGGGCACAGCATCCGTGCGCCTCCATCAGCAACCTCCACGTGGCGTCCCCACACCGGCGCATCCTACATGCGCGCATGAGCAGCCAGCCTGCAAAACTATAAATAGAAGGATCATCTCCTTCACACACACACAAGACTCACAACACAGAGAGAATCCACAACAGAGAATCACCGGAGAGGCAGTTCTAGACACTCAACGTCTTCCTCCTCTCAGCAAGTTCCAGCACCCAGAGCAATCAACACCTTCAGAGAACCGATAACCATCGTCAGCCGGTCAACGGAGTCAACGCATTACCACTCGCTCCATTGGCACTAAGGACCCAGCTTAAACAAAAGTGTACTCCTAGGACTACATCTAAGTCCTACATTGTAACACTGTTCTGTTTGTATTAAAGTTTTCAATCAAACAATTTTAATGGCAAACAAGCTGGCGACTCTGCTGGGGACTTCTTTCTCCTCTACCGAGAAAGTCGTGTCACAGGCCGACGACGTGAAGGTGGGCTCCTCCCACAAGACGCTGGTAGTGCGCCTTAATCAACAGGCGTACGAGGAGTTCATTTCTGAAGGAAGTGCGAGTCTTTCGAAGCGGCTGTCGAAGCCGAAGAAGACCCGCGCAGTCTGGGTGTGCAAAGTCGACGCCTCGGGCACCACCGTTGAAGGGGATGCGCCCGTCCAGCCTTCCCTTCCTGCTGACGTCCTCAGCAGTCAAGGTGCGCCCGCTGATGCAGCGCATCTCTCGGGGAAGCGTGCGGCTGACCACGTTCCCCAGCCATCTTCCTCTCAGGCGAGGAAGATACGTCGACGGAGCAGGGGCGCAGCCAATGCCCCGCGCATCACTTCTGATGTGCCACAAAGAGCCTCTGTCTTTGACAGACTCACTCGCTGTAATGGTGAGGAGAATTTGGATGCTGAGTACTATGCGCTCCAGCGGGCTGGTACGAAGAAATCCAAGGCGGCACGGGCCATGCGCCACAAACGTGCTATGCCAGCAGCCGGCCAGAGGCACGCGCTTACAATCACACGCGCTGCCGATGGCAAGCTGTACAAGGTTGACTCAAGTGCTTCTGTACCGACAACGAGTCGACCTTCAAAGTCCTCATCTCGCTTGGACGCATTCACTGCGTGCACAACCAAGCCGAGAGAGGCAAACTCAGTGGTCTTGAACTCCCGCGCCTCCTCTGGTTGTGCGTTTGAGGTCCGTTCAAGTCACTTCAAATGTTGTGGTTCCCCCACTACTGATCGTGATGCCTGCTTGGTATTAGATCAGGGGACGCAGCACTCACCCGACCACCCCGGTGCTTGGCCCTGCCATGCGCCTGAGAGGGGTGTGAGGGTAGCACTCTCCTCCAACGACCTGCGCAACGTGATCACTCACAAGCGCCGGTCAGGAGAGTTGACCAACAAGCACGATGCACCTCTCACGGGGCACACTTGTGCAGTGGTCACCATCAACTGCTGTTGCAAGACGGCAGTACCGCCAAAGCAGTCGGTCTTCCAACGGCTACAATCATCGACACCCCTCCGACATCGCCTTGGGACGAAGGTGTCAGCAGAAGAGGAGCTAAAGGTTGCTTCATGCAACGTGATCTCCAACTCCTCATCTGTCCGAAAGACGACTGCCAATTCCTCGTCTTCATCCAAAAGCCAGCCGAGGAAAACCAAGGCAGCCGTCTCGACCTCTGGAGTGTTCGAAGGCACTCGGTCGAGGAAGAAGTTCTTGGAGGAAGCTGGGGGTAGCCAGACCCTTGTCGAGCCTCCTTCCGAAGACGAAGATGTCCAAAGCACAGCTGCGGCGGATCTTCATCAAGGCGAAGATGGCCTCCCTGAAGCCCCTCAAAATGACGATGTCCTCCAGGACACCGCCAGGGGTAGTGGTGGAAACGAAGAGGCCCTTCAAGACAGAGCTGAGGGCAATCAGGCCCTTGCAGATGCGCCTGTCGAAGACGAACTCCAGAATGTGGCTGGGGGTGGCCAAACACCAGGAGAAGTGACTCCCCCACATGAGAGCGAGGCTGAGAGCGAAGCCTCAACTAATCCATCCACTTCCGGCCGTGTCATGACAGTATACATGACCGGGGGTGATCTTGAGACTGATGCGCCGCCACAGGACATTGTCCAGCGCATAGACTCGCTAGAGGGAGGACTCAAAACCCTTTCTGCCTCAATGCAAGCACTGACTCAAGCAGTGTTTGAGATGCAGTCGGCCTTGATCAGGACACCTTCAAATGGTCCCAACCCAGGAGCCAATGGAGAGTCGAGTGTGCCCCTCCAACGGACACCCTCAGACACAGAAGCACCCCGGACGTCGGAGCCCTCAAACGCTCCACTCCAGGTGGTACCTCCTTCCCCGACTCCTAGCTCCACGGAGGACGTGGTCGAAATGATCAAAGATCTGCGGGAGCGCTTCGAGTCCAAGAACAGGCAGGAGGAGCGCCAGAAGATGGGCATTCCCCAGCCTTATCCCCTTGAGTGGAACAAGGTAGTTTATACCCCAAAGTATAAACCACAAACACTCACGCCGTATGACGGAAAGGACTCTCCACGACGGTACCAGACGTACTTCCAGTCGCAGACGGGGCATCTTCCGAAGGAGGACGCGCTCCTCACCAGCATCTTTGTTGGGGCCCTGAAAGGGGTGGCGTATGACTGGTACTGCAGCCTCCCCGATAATTCTATATCGTCCTTCGACGACCTGACACGCCTCTTCCTCGACCGCTTCTACGACGGTGGGAAGGACATGACGATGGCGTCTCTCATTGAGATACGCCAGAAGGACAAGGAAACGGTTCGGGCATTCATCGAACGCTTCCGTCAGGCCTGCTTCAGGCTACCTCCAGGCATGCCAGAGCATGCGCTTCTCTCCGCTTGCAGTATGAACATGCTGCCTGCAGTAAAGCTCTGGCTTAACTCTACTCTCCCTCCCGACTGGAGCTCCCTAATCATCGAAGCTGAAGCTGCAGAGAAGAAGGCGGCCAATGCACGTCTTCTGGGTGTTAGCTTCCCCGCCTTTGACGATAAGGGGAAAAAGTCCGCAATCAACAACTCCGGACGAGAAACAAAGGGGAAACAGGCATTGACTGTTAATGCCTCGAAGGGCGCATCTGCGCCTACTCAAAAGCCTCCACTGGCACCGAGACCCAAGGAGGTTTATTCATTCAATGATGACGATACCCTGCAACTCTTTGAGATACTGAAGCAGGGTGACAAGATCAAGCTTCCGGACCCGAAGCGGCCCGATGAAGTCGGGAAAGTGGACAACCCGAGGTACTGTCACTACCATCGGTTTGTTGGACACCCGACCAAGGACTGCTACGTCCTCAAAAATTACATCCAGCGCATGATCAATGCGGATGTAATCTCCGTCGACTACGAAGAGAAGACGGTGTCAGCTAATGTGGTGTCACTTCAGTTCGGCACCTTGCCGCCGACTACCACACAAGATGGCATCGTCCCCATCCCTAAAGCGACAATGGAGGTGGTGAACTTGCCACCCACCCGTGACAATGTGAGTGGACTTGTCCCACTCACCACATCTCGAGGAGAGGTCCTCTGGGTTCACCCCGACCTCGTCTCCGAGGTAATTCAACCGGAGGTACGCCCTACCTCCAAAGCAAAAGGCAGGAAGATCAAGTCTTGCCGCACGGTCTCTTCTTCAACGGAAGAGGCGCTTCCGGTGCAGACGCGTGCACAACAGAACTCCCAGCCCGGTGAAGCTGCCGTCGAAGTGGTGCCTCCTGGCACCATCCCTGAGGAGGGTCCATCCAAGCCCTCAGCAGCCAATAAACAAAAGCAAGTGGAGGCCCGTTTCGACAGACCTCTGCGGAAAGAAAATGCTTCGGGGCTAGCCAAGCCCCACAATTTTGACATTCTGGCACAACTAGCCAGTACTCCTGCACGCTTGTCTTTGTTCGAGCTCCTGCGTCTCTCCAAGGACTCCCGAGAAGCTCTCTGCGAAGCTCTGAAGGATGCCGAATCCTTTCTCAGTCAAATCAAGCAGCCTGAAGACCTCCCAACTACTTGTGCACACTGTCATTGTGCGGATGAAGTTATCCTAAACATAACTTTCACCCAACAAGACATGCTGCTCAAGCATCACCGACATAACCGATCGTTGTATTACACAGGGTACATCGGTTCGGTAAAGGTGAGCAGGATTCAGATCAATCCGGGGTCTTCCCTAAGCATCATTCCAAAGGCGCTGCTATCAAAGCTGGGGATCCCAATGTACCGGCTGGCGCCCTCCAATACGACCATCAGTGGCTTCAACGCTAGCAAGAGCGAGCCACTGGGCAAGATCCGGCTGAAGTATCACATCGGCAGCCTCAAAACTGAGGTGACTTGTTATGTGGTGGATGCCGAGGTCAACTACAACATCTTACTCGGACGACCATGGTTACATGAGTACATGGTGGTGCCCTCCACGCTCCACCAATGCATGAAATATGTATCCACCAATGGCGTCATCCGGACGGAGTTTGCAGATATCGATCCCTTCAAAGGGATTGAGGCCTACTTCACCGATTCCGACTTGTACAAGCCACTTGACGAGGAGGAAGCCAACGACGCCGATGATGAAGCAGAGACGGCAACAGAGCCGGACTTGGAGCCCGAAATGACTCCCGACGCCCCCTTGAAAATCCGATTGAAGGGCAAGCCTCCCCAGAAGGCGCCTCCAATGAGCATCAAGCTATCAGGGAAAGCACCGACTCACGAAGCTCCCATGAAGATACGCCTCAAGGGAAAGCCACCTCAAACAGCGGCTCCCCTGGTGGTAAAATTACAAGGGAAGGCGCCACTCATCAGAGGCGCAACCGAGGCACCTCTCAAGGTGCGTCTTAAAGGCAAGCCGCCGTAGTCATCCAAGGTGCCGGAGAGGGCTCACATAACCCTCTCAGACCCCAAAGTCAGAGCGGTGGAGGACTCTCCTGACCCGGCCCCAGTGCTTACAGATGAGGAGCTTGGCGAATATATCTCTGCTGATGTAGACGCACCCTCCTTCGATAATGTAATCCCACGGGATAAAATCTCGTACTTTATCAATAATAGAGTGTCTTTCAATTATTCTTGTCTTCCACACTGGAATGCCATGTATACATTAGACAACGCTCTACGGTCGTTGCAAACACAAATAACGACCGTCCACCATAATCGAGTGGCCCCGTCTCAAGGAGTCTTCATAATCCCCCCACGAAGCCGAGACGAAGGCACCATCATCTCGGGCAAAGTCGAGCGTCATCAGGACCTCCCGTCAATCGAGCCCGAACCTGATACCGGCAGAGTACAAGTCTATCGGTACACGGATACGGCAAAGCGCATCATCCAAAAGATGGGCTACGACCTGAAAAGCAATAAAGGCCTAAACTACGGCAAGGGTCGGCATCTCCCTGTCCGGCTTTCGATGCCCAATGGAAAGCCACAGGATTACTATAATCGGACTCAACGGGGGTTAGGCTATGTCATGCCGCCATCAACTCCAGAGAGTTCAGACGCAGAAGACATAGAACATTCCCACTCGTCTGAAGCATCGACGTGGGATTCCAATACCAGTATCGGATCAGTCTTTAGGAAAGTGCTGTCAGCTAACATGACATCGGCGCAACCTCAGAAAGATGAAGGCGAAGACCAACCGCCGGAACCCTTCGAAGAGGAACCCTGGGCTCAACGCCTAGGAGAACAATGGGAGTCTCGTTTTGAGTTACGAGAACCTCCCACCGAAGACGAAGTCGAGCAGATCGACCTCGGGGATGGGTCTTCTTCTAAACCCATCTTTATCAGCAAAAGCTTGGAAGGAGAAGACCGAGAATCTTTAGTCCAACTGGCTAAAGAGTATATTGACGTCTTCGTCTGGAGCTACGAAGACATGCCGGGTCTCGATCCACAGATCGCGATGCATAGGTTGAACATCTTACCAGATGCCAAACCTATCAAACAACAACAGCGACGCTTCCGCCCGGACATCATGAATGCCATCGATCAGGAGGTGGACAAGCTCTTGACCAGTGGCTTCATCCGTGAGGAACAACACCCGGACTGGGTAGCCAACGTCGTCCCTGTCACCAAGAAAAACGAGAAGATACGAGTCTGTATCGACTTCAGGGATCTCAACTCTGCTTGCCCGAAGGATGAATTCCCGCTCCCAATCACCTATGTAATGATCGACAACACATGTGGCTTTGAACGCATGTCCTTCATGGACGGGTATTCAGGCTACAATCAAATCAAGATGTTCCCCGATGACGCAAAACACACGTCATTCAGGACTCCGAAAGGTGTTTTCTGCTACACAGTAATGCCCTTCGGCTTGAAGAATGCCGGTGCAACATACCAACGAGCGATGAGTACCATCTTCCGTCAACATCTTCGCAAGACAGTTGAGTGTTATGTTGACGACATCGCAGTCAAGAGCCGCCTCAAAAGAGATCACCTACAGGACCTGAGGACGGTCTTTGATCTCATGCGGGCACATCAACTCAAAATGAACCCCGCTAAATCTTTCCTGGGGGTTTCTAGCGGCAAATTCTTGGGCTTTGTCATCACGGTAAAAGGCATTCATGTCGATCCCGAGAAGACTAAAGCCATCCTCAACATGGACCCTCCGAAGAACCTTCGAGAACTTCGGGGCTTACAGGGACGTCTGGCATACATCCGGAGGTTCATAGCAAACCTCTCCGGTAAATGTCAACCCTTTACTCAGCTCATGAAGAAGGGAGTCTCTTACGTCTGGACAGAGGAGTGCCAAAAGGCTTTCGACGACATCAAGGCTTACTTGACAAGCCCGCCAGTCCTAGTGGCACCTGTCGCCGGCAAACCATTCCTCCTCTATGTCCGTGCCATGGATCATTTCCTCGGCGCTTTACTGGCTCAAAACAGCGATGCAGGCTACGAGCAGGCAATCTACTACCTCAGTCGAACACTCATCGGGGCCGAACACCGGTACAACCCCGTTGAAAAAGAGTGCATGGCTTTGGTGTTTGCCATTCAGAAGACTCGTCATTACGTCTCGGGCCAGACAATTCACGTCATCTCCCGAGTCAATCCACTCAGAGTTCTCATGACGAAGCCAGGGTCATTAAACTCCCGGCTGGCTACATGGGCGATCCTACTAACGCCATACAACATGGTGTTTGTCCCGCAGAAGGCGGTCAAGGGTCAGGCTCTGGCTGACTTTTTAGCTGCACACCCCATCCCAGAATCTTCAAAACTCTATGAAGACATCCCGGATGAAGTCCAAGAATCAAACGTCACTGAAGGAAGCCCCGTTTGGCGGATGTTCTTCGATGGCGCTTCAAGAACGGGCCCCAACGACCAAATCATCGCAGGAGTGGGGGTAGTCTTGGTCTCCCCCGATCAGCTGGTCATCCAGCGCGCATACTCTCTTTCGAAGCCGTGCTCCAACAATGTTGCTGAGTACAACGCACTCGTCATGGGACTCCAGCTAGCACAACAGCTGGGGGTGGATCATCTGGAAGCCTACGGCGACTCGAAACTCGTCGTAAACCAGATTCGGGGGCAATACGAGGTTCGCCATGAAGATTTGATCCCTTACCATGAAGTTGCATTGAACATCATTTCAACCTTCACTGGGTTCTTCATCGAACATGTACCCCGTCTACAAAACTTGGAGGCTGACGCTCTGGCTGGCCTCGCAGCCTCATTGGCCGCGTCCCTTGGGACTCAACACTATGTCACGGTAACTGGCCGAGACTTGATTTGTCCCAGAAACAACCTATGTTTGCAAATGGCTCACGCCGTGCCGACAAACACCGATGTTAATGTCCGAGACTGGAGATTCCCGTTCATCGACTTCGCCGTCTACGGAATCCTTCCGGAAGACCCGAAGGAAGCCGTCTCAGTCAGGAGACGCTCTCTTCGATTCTACTACGATACAGCCACTAAAATGCTGTACCGACGCTCCTTCGACGGGCTTCTCCTTCGATGCCTGTCTAACGAAGAAGCGGCCGAAGCTCTTCGAGAAGCTCATGACGGAACTTGCGGAGCTCACCAACCAGGTCCTAAGTTGCAAGATCGACTGCGACGTATGGGCTACTACTGGCCAACCATGGCCGCCGACGCAGTGGAATATGCTAAGAAGTGCCATGCATGCCAACTTCATGCAGACTTCATACATACACCGTCTGAACCTCTACATCCTACAGTCGCCTCCTGGCCATTCGAAGCCTGGGGCATGGACATTGTAGGACCAATCACCCCTCCTTCATCAAGAGGACATCGTTTCATCCTGGCCATCACCGATTACTTCTCCAAATGGGCGGAAGCAGTCCCACTAGCGGAAGTAAAAAGCTCCAGGGTGGTCAGCTTTATCAAACACCATGTCATTTACCGTTTCGGAGTACCCAGGCGAATCATTCATGACAATGGTCCCCAGTTCATCAGCCACATTTTCAGCAGGTTCTGTGACAAGAATCGCATTCAAAACGTGGCCTCAACCGCCTACAATCCGGCAGCAAACGGATTGGCCGAGGCGTTCAACAAAACTATCGTCAGGCTGCTCAAAAAGGTCGTGTCATCCAACAAACGCGACTGGGACGAAAAGCTCGGCGAATGTCTTTGGGCCTACCGCACAACGGTACGGACCCCAACAGGCAACACACCATTCTCCCTGGTCTACGGGAGCGAAGCGGTACTGCCTCTCGAGATCCAGATCCCCTCACTCTGAGTAGCGATCTCAAACAAACTCACAGAAGAAGACAATCAACGTCGTCGTCTGCGGGAACTAGAGGCACTTGACGAAAAGCGTCTCCTAGCTCAACAACACATCGAACTTTACCAAGCCCGTATATCACAGGCTTTCAACAAGAAGGTCAAGCAAAGAACTTTCCAAGTTGGCGACCTGGTTTTAGCAGTCAGAAGGCCAATGGTGTTAACTCACAAGACACCAGGGAAGTTCGAGCCCAAATGGGAAGGACCCTTCATCATTGAGACGGTATACTCAAACAGTGCTTACCGCCTCGCCAAACCCAATGGGGACTTGTTCATGATGCCCATCAACGGCAAGTTCCTAAAGAAGTACTATTCTTGACATCCTCCAAGACATGTATTTCCCCAAACAACCTCTTTTCACAAAGTCAAACGCTTCCGGAACCCAGCTGTTCCGTGGCATCCTTCCGTAGAAAGATAACCACGTCCACATTACCTCTGAGTTGTCTCTCTACATCCTACAAAGCGGAACCTTATATTTCGTGAGCTTACGCTATCCTTCATGTTTACCACGTCCACATTACCTCTGAGTAAACATCCCGTACAAACAACTCCTGTGTTGTCGTACATTGATCGCAGAACTTCCACGTCCATATTACCTCTGAGTTGTTCAGCGTATCCCCCAGGATCATTCCTACCACGTCCATAAATACCTCTGAGTAGGAAGATTCTATCATTTGAACCTAATGATTGCCATGTCCACATTACCTCTGAGCAAACATGTTGGTTCCTTCAAACTTATTATCTGTACCTAAAAACCAAGGTGCGCAAAAGATAATAGGTCCACATAAATCATCTAGTTCATGAGATCAAAAATGAACACATCACAAAAGAAAAAAGAGATAGTGTATTTCTTTATTTTTCAAAAAAGGGAGTACAGAAATACGCTATTTCCCCAGCAAGAGTTGCAAAAACACATAAAAAGAAGAGAAACTACAGTCCCCGATCCTCTCCAGGGTGGGATGAGAGCTCTTTGACTCGACGTATCAGGTCGGCAGTACGAGTTTCCACAGTCGCCTGGACTCGGAGCTCGGCTTCTTGACGCATTAATCCGACAGCCTCAGTGGAAGTTTTACTCTCATACTTCTCATCAAGCTGTCGTCGCTGCTGAGCCAAAGCAAGGGTCCGCTGAGTAAGAGTCGCTTCCTCCTGCTTGAATGCCACGTGTTCAGCCAGGACACGATCAGCTTCTAGTTGAAGTTGGGCCCGCTGGTCTTCAAGACGGCGCATCTGAGCATCAACCTCTGCGATGTTAGCATCCACCGCAGCCCGCTTCTCCGTCGTCTTTTTCATAGATTGAGACAACTGCTCCGCCGCAGCCTCAGTCCCAGCCACTTCACGCTCCCAACTGCTCACATCGGCTCGATGGGAAGCCTCGATTTCAGCAATCAACTTCCCTATCTCTGCATCTATCAGGACAGAGAGGTCATTTCGTTGGATGCGATGCAGTTCTGCGAGCCGCTCGTCCAGCTCAATCACCGAAACCTCCAGAATTTTGGCCATATGGTCATGGCCTTGGTGAACGCGGATCAGCTCGATACAAGGCATTGCCAAAGCTTTTGCTGTCGCAAAGCTCCCCTTGGCATCCATCACTGCAGATACACCTTTCTCCAGTATTTTGTACACTCCCTCGACGAGGAACTTCACATACTCGTCGGCATCCGCCAGCACCTGCGGCGTCATAGCAGGAGTTGGGGGAGCTACTACAGTTTGCGGACCGGAGGAAGATCCGCCAACCTCGATCTGAGAGGTTTGAACCTCGGCAGCAATAGGCTCTTCATCAACAGGGGCCAGACTGCTAGCCCGAGGAGCCGAAGGAACAGAAGGAGCCGGCACATGCGTCGTGATAGTACCCCAAGTGGAAGAAGCAACAGAGGGTTCCACACCCTTACCCTTCTCAAGCCCGGAGAAATCACCGACGTCAACGGCCACCTCTTCTACCCCCGACGTTCTATCAGCATCAGCTACCTCCCCCGGCAAAACGGAGAGATCAACATTTATCTCCTGGCCAGCCCCAGGAGACAAGACCGGCAGAAGGGTCTCATTCTTCTCAAGTCCCTCTACAGGGACAAAATCTGTCGCTACCGCCTGATCGGTAGCCATCTCTATGTCCATGGTTGAAGCCAAGGAAGAATTTGGCAATGATTCAGCCGACCTCCCTTCATCATGACAAGGAGGGGAATCAACCCTCTCCTCTATCCTCACTGCTTCTGCTGCCCCCGCAACGGACCCTTGCAACGCTGGAGGGACGTCACCAGAAGGCGACGAACTCCAATCCACTTCATCATCAGGATGCCTCGAGTCTGTAGGACTCTCAGCGTCCAAGGCCTCCACGGCAGATGGTACTATCCCAGAAGTTGTTGCAACTTCAAAGTCAGGAGATACTAAAACCTCCGCGGGAACATCTTCGGGACCCTCCTCCACAGGAGACATCATCATCGGTGGAATGCGCTCCTCAGAAGAGCCTGCCACCTCCTTCGGCTTACTGGTGCCCGGTTTCGAAGCACGAGACTTCTTCTTCAATCCCTACAAGAAGAAGAACATAAGTCGCCACAATGACATAAAAAACTGGAATTATGAAGCACTCCTTACCTCAGCGGGAGCTGAGCCCGTTGGCATTACAAGTGGCGCTTCCGTAATCTTCGGGGTCGACGTCCTTCTCGACCTTTTCGGTACAGAAGAACCAGCTTCTGGGTCAGCCCGCCTTTTCCCGACAGACGGGTCTCTCACTGGTGCCACAGCAGCAGCCCGATACCCCGCCAATTCTGGCGGACGATATGACCGAGCTGCCACCAACATATTCGTTGTTGCCTCCAACTGGGTTCCAATGATGAAACTAGTCTCCCTGTCATAACCAGGAGACATAGTATTCATAGTGCAATACAGCTTGGCGGCCGGATATAAGATCGGCGGCCGAGGATTGCGAACTGGTGTGGTAAACTTAACGCTAGTGCATCCAGCGTTATAATACTGCCAGCCCCGGGCTCCATCCAGCAAACTCCCGATGAAGCCTAGACTGCTACTGGGATTCCGCAGCATTAGCTGAGTGTAGCCAAATTGACGAGCAAATCGGCTTGGCAAGTACGGTTCCAGATAACATCTGTTCTGATTACGGTAGACCAGGTGCGAAGGCCGGATACTCTGCAACCAACGAAAACTCCATTTCGGCAAAGTAACCGCATCCTCGCCAGAATCAACCAAATCCTGGTCGGCCTCGAAATTCTTGAAGATCGGGCCAACCTTCACGATTTCCCACCCCTGAAGGAAGGACAAAACCCTCCTACAAACGGGGACGCCAGTGTAAGACCACTTCCTCTTGTAGAAGCGGCGAATGAAGGCATCTCCTTCAACATGGTCCTCCTCAGGGCTAGGACTCATCACATTCGGATGATGTAAGATCAGCCACCCCATAAGATAATGGAAAGGCAGCTCGGCCCGGGGAAAGTTATCATTATTACCTTTCTCGTGGATCACATCATCAGCAAAAGACCTCAAACCGCGCAACAGGTTGCACACCATCGCGGGGAGGAGAGCTAAAGGTCGTCCAAAGGCCAACTTCACTGCAGGCAAAATGAGATTCCGATGTACCCTCTCAACGGTACCGGATCCCCCTGCAAATATGCAATCCCGGAGCCATATCATCAAGTAGGCCGTCAACACTGCCTTAGATGACATCCGGTGCACGCAGTGCCAGAAACAGCTGTACGTATCCTTGCCGCTCTCATTGGAATGTGGGGTCCTCTCGTCCAGCCGGGTTATTTCAGAACTCACTTCCGCGGGTTTCAAGCCCTACGGAGTCGCAAACCGGATCCTCGAAGGATCCGCCAAATCCTGTCTGAAGACATAGTCCCTCCAAGCAGTCACGTGAGGCTGGGTCTTACCCTTGTCCCTCCGGTGCATCAGATAATGATGGCTCGTCACATCCTTGAAAACGGCCATCATCTCCGGGTCCTTATCTTCCAAGACCTGGATCTCTTCATTTGATGGAAAATATTCTTTGTACGGTTCCGAGCACCAAGGAAGCTTGGACACTTCGTACATCTCATGAAGGGCCAATCCCAACTCCCCCACTGGAGTAAAGAAGCTGCCAGTCTGGGCGTTGAAAAGCTCCAAGAGCGCAAGGAACATCGGCTTATTGAGGTCCACGCCTGCCTGTGTGGCCCGAATGGCGGCAGTCAGCCCTATCTCTTTAAGCTCAACTTTGAACCTGGAAAGCACCCAGGAGGTCAACTCGTCCCACTTTGGGATGTAGTGACACCAACCTTCGACTCTAAAACCAGCTGTCGGATACGTGACCTTCGACATCAGCATTCGATTTGCAAAAGTCGGGGCACTGAAGGGAAACGTGTCATTTGGGACTTCACTATAGATGCTCCCGGGACGCAAAGCTCGGTAACTGAACGAAGAACCGGTTCGTGAGGCGGTCAAGGTGTCTCGCTGATTCGAGGTGGTGTCAATCGAAAGGGAACCCCCCAAGGCACCTCCTTGAGAAGGAGTAAGTTCCCAACCCATCCTTCTTTTCGAAGCTAGACGATAAAAGGCTGTCAGTGGCAACTGGCGGTCAACCTGCCGCATGTATAACATCATGCCCTTAGCAGCAAAGAACCAGTCTTATCTGATCTTCAATATCTTCGCTTCGGAAGAGACTAATCGGTCGCCAAACAGAAAGGCAGGCTTTAAGAAAGTCACACCTTCAGAATCAGCAGACTTCAGTTTACCGCTCTCCATCATACTCTGGAGGAAAAGCGGCAACTGGACCTGGATTTGTAGCATCCTCTCACGAGGTTGGTCCTGAAGGATAGCATCCTTTGCAGGGTTGATCACCGCCTCATCAAAATCAACTCCCATCTGACAAAGAGAAGCGTCCAGGAGGACCTCATTCAACAAAGGGATCGTCATCGACACTGGCACAACAAAAGTGGAAGTCAGGCAAAAAGACAAAATATGTCAAGCAGACTGGCGCATTGCCAGGGTATGAACCCATGCGCATCTGCTTCGGCGCATCATCAGGGCATAGGCCCATGCGCGTCAGCATGTCTCGGCGCATCATCAGGGCGTAAGACCATGCGCGTTGGCATTGGAGCTTCGGCGCATTATCATAGCGTGAGCCCATGCGCGTCAGCAAAGGCTTCGGCGCATCTTCAGGGAATAAAACCCATACACGTCAGCCATTAAAACCTCGGTGCATGATAGAGGTATAAACCTATGCACGTCGGCAGGATAGAACCTCGACGTATCATCAAAGACCGAAGTCTATATGCGTCGACAGTTAGGGCACAGGGCCCAAAGCAGAGACGAAACCCACCTGTCACCTCAGGACGAACGTCGGCAAGAGTCGCAAGAGTGATAGGTACATCCTCATCGACAGACTCCTTCGCTTTCTCCTTCCCCTTGCCGGCAGCACCACGAGGAGTCTTGGGAGCCATTCTCTCGAGGAAGGAGAAGTTAGGGTTTTGAAGAAGAAACTCTAAAGAAGCAGAGACACAGAGAAGAAGAACCCTTTCTCTCTCCAACTCTTACCTATTTATAGGGCTTGGTCGCACGCGTGAACAGATGACGTGTGATCTCAGCCGTCGCCTCGGGTTCTGTGCAAGGATAGCAGCAAATAAAACCAAAAGATTATCATTAATCTTTTCGGTTACCGAGGCACCATCATCATTAACTGAGAAGAGCATGCGCCCGAGCAGGCATGCGCCCAGAAATCATGCGCCCTGACCTCCATGCTTCTTATTCAAAGTATTCCAAAACTTATTCAAAAGTTTTGAAAACTTTGAAGGGGGTCTTGTAGAAGCATGTAATTTTACAACCAGAAAGTCCATGCGCCAGACACTACATGCGCTAGAACTCAGACGAAGAACTTCACAGCAAAGTCAATAAGTATAGACATTTGAAGAAGGAATTTTCATTTTATATATAAAAGTCTATTACATGTCTAGAAAAGGTTGTACAAAGGAGAATTTCTACAAAGGAAAGATCCTAAGTCTACAGTCAGCGGCCACCATGCGCCTTCAGATAAGCGCAGCGGCCACCATGCGTCTCCAGATAGGCGCAGCATCACCATGCGCCACCAGTGGGGCGCAGCAGATACTATGCGCCTCCATCCAGGCGCATCCCGCCATCTCTTCAGCAGCTCAGTTATGTGCATCCAGCCCAGCTATGTGCATCCCTTCAGCCAAATTCTTCCAGCCAGGCTCACCTGGCCGAGCAGAGCCCAGTTATGCGCCGCTCTTCCAGCCAGGATCACCGGATAAGTGCTTCCACAAAGCATTTAACCCTCTGGCTGGAACCAAGGAAGAGAAGAGCACCGCAAATGCTGTGGCCAGGGGAGGCTTCGAAAGAGCCTCCAAAGGCGAAGGAAGATCGTGATCGAAACCGCGGCTAAAGGAGCAGCTTTCAACACAACCAAAGTGGGCAAACCCCACTTTGAAGGAAGATAGAGCCTAGCACCGCCATTCCGATCTACGGCTCTTCCGGAATAACGGAGACAAGGCCCGAGCATCCCTATCTTTGGATGCAACAGGCACCTTCCGCCTGCCTCGGAAGCCCTCGACTCCGTCTTTTGGATGTAACAGTCACCTTCAAGTGCATCGAAGACAACACAGCGTCTCATCTTCACCCTCGGGAGCACTTCGTCAACAGAATGCACCCGCATGTTCAAGTTCATGTTGGAAGTACGTGAGGGAATGAGAAGCAAATCTTCTCTCCATGCCACTATTTATAGGCCGGGTAGATCAAACCCACGCGCCAAGTGGATGGCCCTCCGAATTCCGTGCAATGAATTTACATTAAATGGATGAACCGGACGCCTCGAATTCAGCCAAACGGCTATTTATAGCACTCGAAGAGCGAGACAGCCGCATCATTAAAAGACATGTCCGATGCGCCAGCCAGACAGCGCATCACACGGACGCGCCCTTCGGCATCAGGCGCATCACACAGACGCGCCCTACAGTACTCGGCGCATTACAGAGGGTGCGCCCCCACACATCTCCATACCGAGTGGAACGCCAACCGACGCGCCCACTCAGCTGTCCATCGAACGTCACCAACATTAAATGCTGAACTGACAGAGTTGGCAGCACGCCTCCCAAAGTCTGAACAGTTGACAGCTTTTTCAGAAAACGAAGCGTCGACAACGTCAGCATCATCATGACTTTATTTCGACGGCTACTGCCACGTGGCCACTCAACCAACCGCATGCGCCTCTACGGCCATGCGTCCAAATCAGCATGCGCCTCAAAAGCCATGCGCCTCAGACTGCTCTCTGATCCCGAAAGACAGAAGAAAAGTCGCCTGCATGCGCCTCAAAAGCCATGCGCCCCAAATGGTTTGTAACTCCTAAAGGTTATGAGCCGCAGCCTCCTCCTGCGCCCAATCCAAGGCGCAGCCCACCAGATCACTCCTCTCCACCAAATCCGAGATCTTCGAACCATGAGTCGACGACACGTGTCCTTTGACTCAACTCATCCAAGATTTCAGCAACGGAAAGATCTTCTCTCTGCTACGTGCCGGCTCACAACAGCAGTATGAAGAGTTCTCCCCCTCGATCAGGACGCAACATCCGTGCGCCTCCATCAGCAACCTCCACGTGGCGTCCCCACACCGGCGCATCCTACATGCGCGCATGAGCAGCCAGCCTGCAAAACTATAAATAGAAGGATCATCTCCTTCACACACACACAAGACTCACAACACAGAGAGAATCCACAACAGAGAATCACCGGAGAGGCAGTTCTAGACACTCAACGTCTTCCTCCTCTCAGCAAGCTCCAACACCCAGAGCAATCAACACCTTCAGAGAACCGATAACCGTCGTCAGCCGGTCAACGGAGTCAACGCATTACCACTCGCTCCATTGGCACTAAGGACCCAGCTTAAACAAAAGTGTACTCCTAGGACTACATCTAAGTCCTACATTGTAACACTGTTCTGTTTGTATTAAAGTTTTCAATCAAACAATTTTAATGGCAAACACCTCCATGCCAAATCTTACGTGTCCACAAGTCCTATCCAGCGAGAAATAGGTGTTGGGTAGCAGGGCAGTGTCCAACGTGCTGTGCGAGCATCCCGTGTCCAAATTTGGACACGAAGATCGTGTCAAATCGTGCTCAGTCAAATGGTTTTGGAATTCCTTCATATAGGGCTACAATTTAGTGAAAATAGTTTTAGAAAACAGCAAGGTAAAATCCTAAGTGGCATTTCACCAAACACTTTACACTACACTCCGATACGTCTCCGATACGTGTATCAAATGGATTCGATTTCTCACCAAACTTGGTCTATTGCTAGGGGGACCCTAAAAGAATGCATCTATGGAAAGAAATCAGGAAATAAAGGGGTTTAGAGGCCATTACCTATTGAGAGTTGGCATCTCAATGTAAGTGCACTTGAGAGCCAAATCCCTCCACTTCCAATGGTCAACTTGCTTCAAATCCTTGCTAGCTAGTCACTAATGACCTCTTCTACAGTAGGGGAGTGTGTTGCAATTGATTGTGATCAATTTGGAGTTGATTTGGAGAAAGGGGGTGGATTTGGGGAAGAACACAAATTAGGATTTAAGGAGGCAATAAAAAGAGGCAAAGAGAGGCTAATGAGATGTTATATAGGAAAGGGGGCTGCCCTTGGCTGTCATGGGATATCTCTAGGGTTAGAGTTTAGATATTTAGCTCAAATATAGGCCTCTACATGAATAATTCAAGCCCTTCTATTAAAAGCCCATGTAAATTAGGGTTTCCTACAAATATCTCCATTCTAACTTAATATCTAGATATTCCTAAACCTTGTCATTTAGTTAGAAACTTCTATTGAAATATCTAGACTAATGACTAACATCTAGATTAGGGCAATTCTAGGTTAAGGCCTAATATCTCAATTAGCACATTACTAATTAATCAAAATTCAAATTAATACAAAAGTCACAAAATAACCAAAATACCTCTAACCTAAAAAGTGGTAAGTAGTCAATCTAATCACATAGTTAGGTCTCCATGGTCATGGTTAGTCTCTAGGCTAAGTAACTCTTGCACTAGTAAAAATGCCAAAGTCACAATACACTAAATTAAATAGTATTAAATTAGTTAAAAATTACCATAAATCATTAACATGGTTTAAATCCTATTATTCAATGATTAAGTTTACTAAAGATTAAAATTACCCTCATTTTAGAAAAGTGGTCGTTATATTCCTTGACTTGGTGCACCTGTCGACGTGGACGTCGACGAAACAGGTAGGGGAGAGTGTCACGCACAAGTTTTCTGTCCCACCGAGACGGATCTGTATAACCCTTGGGTTTTTTTCAAAGTCCTCCAGAATATGGTGGAGTATTCTTGAAGATTCATGAAGTCTCCATAGCCTTCTAGATACTCTAGAGACTTCAATAGGAAATATCTAGGCCTTAGAATATTTTGTTTTCAGAAGCTTCATGTAAGCCCTTTGAGGCACTATAAAAGGGGGAGGCTCATTTGTTCCTCATCACCCAAGAAGTTGTAAACTCTTTCTAGTATAATAAAGTTTTCAATCTTCCAATTTCTCTTTTGCTCCACGAACCACGTTGTTCTCATTATCGCCATAGTGATCTAGCTAAGCATTTTGGGAAGGCTGGCACGGATCTTCAAGTATGAAGCTTGTGTACTGCACGAGTCGAAGTGTAGATAAAAACACTAAGTCCATGACATACAACTTGCTATGTGATATCTAAGTTGCCCAATAATGCAATAGTATGTATTAGGGATCCTCAAATTGTGCTATCAACGGGCTAATTATGCCAAATATACAAGAAGTAGTATAGATAAGATGCTCTAGTCCCTCGTAAGTCTACTACGCTAAACCTGATCAGTAACAGTTCGAACCCTCCTAAAGGGGGATAATGTCTCGACATATAATAATATTCAGATACTACACTCAACTAGTGCGGATGATATACATTATCCATGATGGTCAACCTTGCACTCTAGACGGATAACTCATGGTATCTGTGGGTGAACGTCATGTATGATCTCGTGATCACGTTCTTCCAATGCTTCTACAAGTTTATTTACCTGATTTAACCCTACAATTTCTTGAGATCACGTGCGATTAACACATGATCATACTCCTAGATGTCGTACCTTAATACGACTTAATATAAGTACAGTAAGTATAAATTTGCATTAGTTCCCATGGGCCCAATCTATATTCATTCCAAACATAATGCAACAATCAAACATAACTCCTATCCATGCTACATTTACTAACTGACTACAAAGTATCCGTGTAGTAATACTGAGTATACGATCAGGAATGTATCAGAAAACATATAACACCTTAGTGCACATGTAGCACATCAGTACACAGTATCAGGATAACAAACTCGATGTAGTATCGTGAAGTATCAACACAGATACAAGTAGTCAAGTCAGGATACATGATCAATTAGTCAGTTAAGTGAAGTCCTTAGCTCACCTTGTAGCATTTATATCAGGTCAGGTATAAAGTTAGTGCCTTTACTGCAATAGTATGCAACTCTATCATCGAATTCATCGAGCAATGATCATTATCCAAAAAAATTGGAACAACATAAGTCCTCAAGTTCAATATCATATACATCCTGCACAAGGTCTAGAAATCCTCAAGTACCATCACTAAACTATAATACAGGATCCTAATCATCATAGGCAAAGGTTCGAAAGTCATCAGGCCCTTAAAACTATCCAAACTCATTTGGGCCGAAAATCGGTATACCGATGATATACTATAGTATACAAGCGGTATGCCGGCCCAATCCCGAGCATTCTAGTATTTAAAAATGGCATACAGATGGTGCGCACCAGTACACCAATGGTATGCCAGCGATGCTGCACAAGTGTAGTAAACCGACAAAAATGACATTTTCGTACTTCTGATCTCGCTCCAATCTCATCCAAATACTTCCTAACAAGTTCTAATGATACCATTATGCATCATATATCATTCTGGACTAGTTACTCAAAAAAAATCTCAAATGTCTCAAGTTCACTCACCAATATCCTCGATATCATAAGTGAAACCTTAGATATATTCTAAGACTTCATTTTAAGTCAAACACCCAACAAAACTATACTGTAATTGTAAAAGAAAGATAAAATACAGTGATGACATATATTAAAGAGATTTAAATATACATATGAAGGAAAATAAAAATCAAAGAAGATATATATTTCTTCACTCTAGTAAGATGTACTTGCCTTAGGTTAGCTATAGTCATCTACTCCTCCAAGGGGAATTCAGAAATCACTCTCTAGGTTCCAAAATGTAGTTCCAATGGAAGCCCAAGGAAGAAGAATGAGAAGAAATAGTGAAGAGGAGGGAACAAGAGAAGGAGAGAGAAAGAAAAGTGTTTTATACGAATGGAGGTTGAATCTTGGCCATTGGTCATGCCAAGTCATCAATCCAAGGCCCCCAAATCAAAACCTAGTCACAAAAACAATATCAAAGATCCAGTGGGTAAAGAAATGGGTTTAGTCAACAAGCAGATTGGACAGTTTTGTGAGCATATAGTATACCACTGTAGGATACCGGTAGGACAATAGTCTAAAGCCAAATTCTCAATTTGAGAATTTTTGGGTACTCCTTCTAGGAACAGGTCCTATCGCAGGTCAATGGCAATGCCAATGGGTATTTGACTGGTCTAGGATAGTCTCACTCATTAAGATCTTTTTACAAAACCAATAATCAAAACACAGTTGCATAAGTCAATTAATCAATTATCCTATGAAAGACCACGACGACTATCTTATAAATAGAGTCTGAACAGTAGAATAAATTTGTATCCTATCATCGATGCAGTAATACACCCCCATAACCAAACAAGGACAAAGGGTGCAATGTACTATGTCGAAACAGAGTACACGTCCAATCCGGGGGTTAGGGGATAACATATAAAATAAGTTGATCTAGCTGATCAATCCATCGGGTCTCCAACTATCACAAGAAATCCAATAAATATGATAATCATCAAGATACTCAATCACTAATAAAGGGATACAGGCATGAGCAATACCTGTAAGATACTATATCAAAACATGATACATGAAAACTGTGATACATGATACAGGAGTAATACACGAAAATACGTATATCGAAAACGGGGAGTGACATCTAGAGACTTAAGTACATATTGTTTATCATTTATATTCAAATTTGAGATATAATTTTGTTTAATTTGTTATAGTTATTGATAATCAGATTGTCGACTTGGACAATGTATACATATCGAGTAGGACTGGAGCCCGCTTGATGCGTAGCTAGACATTGTCATCTGTCCATATCCCTTGTAATTTAGGACTGAGGAATGACATATTTTTGGGATGGCCTATGCATGTCCGTGCATATCATCTCGGTTACGCTACTGTACCGAACGAGCCTGCGATAAGATTAAGTATGATTATGATCTCAATCCACAAAATGTCTTAAAACCTTCTTTTAATCTGTCATCGCCTTTGAACTTCGTAATCGTCGTCAGATAATATAAGCTTGTGTTTGCCAGAATGCTTCAAAAGAAGACGGAAGGCAGGTACATACTCTCATTCTACTTTACAATTTTGCATTCCTATATTTATGTATTGTTTGTTTCACGTGTCCTTGCTTGTGTCTTTATTGATCGTGTTGTGTCAGGAGGAAACTATTATAGCATGTAGTCTACCTAGCCTTGGACAAATTGAGACTGCTAGCATTGTCGTGACTCGTGTCTTATGTCCATACATGTGTGATTGCTAGTACATCATTCGTGATGTGCCTTATTTTTGATCAGCCCCTACATGCTTATTTAGTGTGCTGATTGCACTTGCCACAAATAGATTATGCATGTAGTCAGGTATTTCACTAGTTTATTTCATGTTTCTTATTTTGTGTTTATTGCATCATATTGTTTAGTACTTCTATTCTAAAATTGTTATTTTTTATACATGAAAGAATACGACATAATTAAATATAATTAAATTTCTTAAACTATAGCTGAGTTTAATGATCAAAACTACTCTTTTTTCTCAAATTTATCATGGTTGGTAACTTGGTCAATAGAGTTACTAAATGTGACATTCCAAATCATCGTCCAGAGACTACCTCCTCCAACCTGCTTCGAAATTAATTGACTAATCAGAGACGGTCGTCCTTGGCTTTTTCGACCGCCCCTCGTCGAGGTCATGTTTCCAGCACCTATGCTTATGGCATGTCCAGGCGATGACACGTATGCCTTTGGTCAAACCAGAGGCCGCACTCCAATGCCGATGGCCGGCCATGGACATTCCACCTTGGTTGAGTGCTGGCCATGGTCGACCTATGTGATCACTCTTCAGATTTGGCCGAGCACCGTGATCAAGCGTCAAGCGTCAGCCATGACCGACCATTTTTCTGAGAGCTAGCAAACCTCTTGTATAAAAGACTATCATCATAGGGACAAAATTGTTCTCTCCTCTATACTTCTAACTAGAGCTCCGTCAAATTTAACAAGGACGCCTTCAATGAAGGACCTACTTTCAATGTATTGCTTTTCCACTTGTATTCCTCCATCTCCATGCCAACCACTCTATACAAAATTACGTCTTCAAAAAATATATATACATACAGGAAGAACCATTTTTTTGAGAAAGGATGAGCTTAAGCAGATCACAGCCATAATTTATTAATATGCAAAAATAATTTAAATATCATATGTTATAAGTACACGCAGTTATGTTGTAGCAGCGCCAATGAAGCCAAACATCTACTGCGTGCAGTCAGCAAGTTCGAATAGTTCTTTCCATTTCTCTGGGTCACTTCCAGGTCCTTCTCCCTTTTATCCATAAAATTTAGTCAAGTTAGTAAATTCAGGGTTAAGAGTATCAAGTGATCCACAAGTTCGTTATAGTGATTTTCCAGATACATGTACCAGTATCTTAACATTATGCAGACATCCTTAGCAGTAGATGCTTTAAGTACCTTGACTGAGTTGATCTCATATATCTGTCCTTCAGTACATTCAATGTCCAGAGCCTGTATGCAGGCTTCGGCAACTACGAGTCTGCTAACCTCACCTACAAGTTTGTCACCTGAACAATGAAAAAAAAAGGGAGGCACATCTGTAATTGGCTAATAGCAAATTGAAAGTTCACAAAATAAAATTACCAAGCATCAGTTGTATCAGAGCGAAGCTAAACTGCAATCTGCTCAATCACAATCAAGTAGTTGTCATAGATGAGTGAAGCTACATCATGCTCAAAGTACCATAATGAAGCATCCTTAACACCAATTATTAAATTAAAGAAAATGTATAATAGCATGCCCGGAAGTAATGAATGAGTAAGTTGATTGGTTTTTTACCATTTGCGCTTCAAATCATAGTTTTCACTATTGGTCGGTACCTATCCGATACGGTTTGAGATGTCAAGATCCGACACCGATACCGACATTGGGGATCTCTTTTTTAATCAATTCGGCAAATAAAATTAAACGAAAAAGACCAATCAACAAGGGAATAAAAGCATAGTAAGATCATAAAAGCATGTAAAAACACTTATTTATTGCAGGTAAACCAATTGGCAAGGTTGACTACTACTTCATTCAATTTCAAAATTACTAAGAAACAAGACATAAACTAATTAAAATAATGTCCAAGTGTACAAAATATTTTTTCTAAAATTTTAATATTAATAATTATTTGATTTCTGATACCAAAAAAGTTGATACTCCGATCTGAAATTGCAGATAATGCCGATCCTGGTAGTCATAGGAAGGCTCCCATACCGATTCCGATACCCGATAGTGAGAACCTTGCTTCAAATATAAAGTTAACTTAATTCTCAGTTTTGTTTCCACTTTTCAGCAAGGTTGCAAGGTATTGACATACTCTAACTAGTTGTAAAATGTTATGAACAATTTCTAGTTTTGTAAATAGCTGTGTAGAAATTTATTGAAAAAAATTCTGAATATGATTTCTGGACTTCTTGTACATGTTATTTAGATCTACCTTGCAGTCAAACATTATTCTAAAACTGACCTAAATATTATATAGATTTCTTAATTCTTTATTAGATGGAGATGCAATATGGATGCCATGCTCAGAACAAGCAGGCTTTAGTGCTCATGACTTTCTGTAGCTTGATGTGGTGGTGAAGAGCTCTCTTCTATGTCAAAAATGTTCATTCTCAATAATACAATACCTAAGGCTAAGGTGCCTTAACATGATGACTAGATTATAGCACAATAAGATATATCTGTTGGGTTGTATCTCGTTTCCGGTTGAGCGCTCAAATGGGGGGTGACAATGGAGTTGGTAATTTGGTCCCACATCGATTAGGAGGTGGGATCATGTGGTGTAGATAATTGGAATTGGTTCAGGTCTTACAGGAGAATTCCCTTTTAAGGCTTATGGGTCCAATTCAATATTGCACCTCATGGGCCAACTCCGGTTCGGGTCACACCGCGTTCCCAACAAGTGGTATCAGAGCCCTTGGTTACGGGACTGGTTTGGGCGGCTCTAATTAGTTCGAGACAGATGGTGCTGAACGTTCATGCGTATACACAAATATACGAGCTCTCTTCTCAAGGTGGAGTAGGAGCATCAACTACACGAATTGGCTTCAAATGTGGGTTTGACGAGTCCAAGGTGGAGCAAGCCGTTGTGGTTGGCACACAATGGTGGTGTGGATGAACGTGTCGGTTTGGTTCTGTGGTCGAACGGATCGAGATATGACAATATGTTGGATCTCCTGGGTGCTCGGCTGGCTGTAACAAATAAAAAAGTAGCAATGAGTGCTAAGGTTGTTCAGCTAGTGGGAACGGACAAATGTACAAGGTGCTAAGGTTATTCGGTTAGTGAAAACGAGCTGAGGTGGAGATTATTGGGTTGTATCTCGTTTCCGGTTGAGTGCTCAAATGGGGTGTGACAATGGAGTTGGTAATTTAGTCTCACATCGATTAGGAGGTGGGATCATATGGTGTAGATAATTGGGATTGATTCAGGCCTTACAGGAGAATTCGCTTTTAAGGCATATGGGCCCAATTCAATATCGCACCTCATGGGCCAACTCCGGTTCGGATCACACCGCGTTCCCAACAATATCCTCTCAATTAACTCCCCAAGGCTTGCAACTAATAAAGTTACATAGGGAATTTATAACTGAAATTGTCTTCATACTCTAACATAAAATTACTTTTAATTCTCTTTTAGTATGTGCCTAATGATGGAGATGGGTAGGGTTCCCTTCCTATATAGAGAAGATTCTAGAGTGTGACGAGCATCATCCGTGTGTCGGAGAAGCTTGGAAAGCCATTCGCGACAAAGGGGGCTCGATTTGAGCTACTTGTGAGATGTATCAGAATCATATCAGAGTTGGCGGCATACAACCGATATGTTTTAAAACGCAAAAATCGTCCAACAAGTTTGTGCAAAATTAGTGTTCCCACAGTATACCGGAGGGCAAGAGCTAAGCATTTTCATAGTTTTATTTGGACCGTTGGCAAGGTTCTAAATGGCAGTAGGCAGGCGCGCGACGGATAAGGTCTGTCTGCCACTTGCACCATCCTGATGTAAGTTCACAGTCCAACCGGGTAGAAAAAATAGACGTAAAACATGTACGTATGTGTAACTTAAACAGTACTCATATATTTAATTTGGACAATACAATCATTACTGGCGAAGTAAGATTAAGAATCTTCTGTTCGTCAAGAAGTTGCATCTTCCAGTATTTGCGTCAGAGAAGACGAGTAATAAATCTGATAGGCCAGTGATAAATCCGATGAGGACTGGACGTTCGAGCGCATACAAGTCTATAGGTATATCAAACAATTCGTAGATGAGAACGTGTACAATCACATCATGAACATTGATCATACCAAAACTTTGTGAGAAAAGCTCGAGTCTTTGTATGCTAAGAAGAATGGTACCAATAAGCCGTTTCTGATCTGACATATGATGGGTCCGAGGTACAAAGATGGTACACCAATTATAAATCACCTTAGTGAGTTCTAGGGCATGGTTGGTCTGTTGTCATCTATGGGAGTCAAATTCAATAACAAAGTATAAGTGCTTTGGTTGTTGGGTACATTGTCGGACTTATGAAAAACTGTATAGGTGTCTATGATCACTTCTGCTCCTGAAGATGTTGTAAGCTTGGAGTTCGCTAAGAGTGGTGCTGAATGAGGAGATGCGAAGGAAATCTTTACGCATATCGTTTTCATCACATTCTGAAGCATTCGTATCAGAGAGCTGGGGGAGGAACAAAAGTAAGGGTTCACGCAACTAGATGGGCAAAGGAGAGGAAAGTCCAAGGATCAGTACGAGGACTTTGAGTGCTATTACTATGGCAAGAAAGATCACATTAAAAAAACTATTTTGCTTGGAAGAGAAGAAGTGCGACAATGGGAAGCATAACGAGAACAATACAACGACTTCAGTACATGGAGATGACATTATCCTTGTAGGTGACAATGTTACTATGAACCTCAAATGCATTAACAGTAGTTGGTTGGTGGACTCGGGGGCTTCAACTTACATATCTCATAAATAGGACACTACTTGCTACTTACACAATAGGAGTCTGTAGAGTTTTCAAAATGGACAATGAGAGTGCCAAAGGATATTGCTATTGGAGATGTGCACTTGGAAGCAAATACATGAGCTATTCTAGTGCTTAAGGATGTCCTCCATGTCCTAGATATCCGCTTCAACCTGGTGTGGGTTGGAAAGTTGGATGATGATGAATCCTTCATTCTCTTAGGAAACGATTAGTAGAAGCTTTATAGGAATTCAATAGTTGTTGCTAGAGGAAGAAAGAGGTCCGATCTCTATTATATGAAAAGGAGCGTACAAGGGACACATGAGTTAATACGATCAATGATCTATCTATTGAGTTATGGGATAGACAGGTTAGCCATATCAATGATGAGGGAATTAACTACTTAGCTAACCTAAAAGTGATTCAAGAAGATTACAAAATTGGAGAGATGCACACGTTGTATGACTAGAAAGAAGCATATGATATCCTGTTAGAGTCATCTATCTTAGAGGAAGCCGGTGTTGCTCAAGTTTATTCACTCAGACATCTGCAGTCTATTGAAGGTAAAAATATATTGGCGTGCTTCTTATTTTGTAACATTTATTGATGAAAGTTCCAGAAAAGTTTTGGGCCTACACCATAAAAATAAAGGATCAAGTATTTGCACTATCAAGGAGTTTCAGGCCTCAGTTGAAAGAGAAACCGACTTAGAAGTGAAGCGTATTCGCTCTGACAATAGAGGCAAATATATAGGTTCCTTCGATGCATATTGCAAAGTAAGGAATACTGTCACGCCCGAGTACCGAAATACGGAGACGGACTAGGCCAGCTACATCATATGAGGTACGTAACGTCACACGGCGATCGTGGCTGTCGAGAGACTAGGGGGTACATGCTACAATCAAGTCTCCTATGGTCCCACAGAGTTCTATGTCTCAATCAATCAAATCATATCAGCAAATAGATGAACATTAAAGATAAAGCAGTAAGGCGTCCCCGACGCTTCATCAAAATGATCATGAGAGACTAGCTTCATAATTTAGCTATCTCGGAGAGTCAGGAGTACAAAATTATACACAGCTGCAGTCTGCTTAATTACAATTATGTACTGACACAAAATATTAAGTAATCCGGCTAACAGGTGCCGGTGGCTAAACGCCGCAAAAGTATAAGCAGGAGTGGTGGAGAAGAAATCCACTCGAGTCCCCGAACTGCCATGCTCCTAGTATGCACCATAGATGTCAGGGAGGAAGATCGTGTCCTCTGGCTCTGCTACGGGATCTGGCCAAACAAAACCAGCGGGTTCAGCCCCGAATAGCAAGTACCGCCAAAGGGGCACAAGAGTTAAGATTAAAAACCCAGTTAAATAGAATGATTGATAAGAGTAATACTTATGCTACTATTATAGGGTAGCGCAACATCCTCGAACCCATATGGCACCCTTACAACCAAACAAGGACAAAAGGTGCCGCATGGAGTCGGGACGTGTCGTACTCTATAGCTTTCACATAAGTTAAAAGGCATAAACAATAAAATCTCCTGATCGTGACTTCGGTCGATAGCCTATCGCAACACAATAACCAACCCAACAATCAAACAAGAACATGGGTTGGATCATGTACCATGATAGACCATGTTCCTCAGTCATTCCCAGAAGTAGCACTCCATAATCAGAATAAGTCTTCCGTTCATAACTTCGGTCCACAGCCTATCATAGTACGATAACCAACCCAACAATCAAACAAGAACATGGGTTGGATCACGTACTATGACAGTCCGCTTCCCTCAGTTACTCACGGAAGGTAATAGGATACAAGCGAGTCGTTTTCACGGCCAATCAAGTCTACGAGTTTCAAGTGGGACGAGGTTATCCTCGCGTCATGTTATTGGAAATCCTCAGATCGTATCTTCCCAGCAAGGCTAGCCAACCCAGGGGTTCGCGTAGACAGGTATGATTGAGCACAGGTCCCTCGCAAGGCCACCTTGCTAAAACATATAATATATAGCAGGAATTAATCGGATACAGTCATCCACTCGTTGCAGATGACACAGTATCCGTGGAGACCAGCCGGCGCGTCAAGACAGTATCTCAAGGCGGCTGGTGTAACACGATCTCGGGATTCTGCCCTCCCCATGCATCTAGTATATTTAGTTGCCTAATTTAACCCTAGGTGAAATCTTGGACTTTCATGCTGTGGCCTGCATGATTATCCTCCTAAAGTCGTACTTTAGTACGAGCACCCCAAAGAGGATCCATGTCAATCAGTATGTCAACATGTTCTACCCTCCTTAGTGTAATGCATCATTGCAAATACGCCACGTGGAGTTACGAGTCATTTGTCGAGCATGAACAAGAACTGGGACATTCAGGTACATGTATCAGGTAGGAACACTTTGTTCTCCGGGGTCACATTAGTGCTCATATCATGCTCGGGACAAAAGGCGTAAGGATATAAAATGGACATATAATATATATATAATAATAATAATAATAAGGTAACAAGATAGGGCACAAAAGTCCATGCGGCTCAAGGGGAGTGAGTCCATGCGGCTAAGTCAACACAGGTTCATGCGGCTGGGACTGCACGCTCATGCGGCTAAGGGAGCCCAAGGCGCATGCGGCTGGAAGGGCGGGTTCATGCGGACGAAGGGGTATCAGCGTATGCGGCTGCGAAGGGAGCAATCGCCAGGCGGCCGGGGTTCAACAGCATATGCGGCTAGGATCAGACGAAGTCTTATGCGGCTGAACATGGGCGATACATATGCGGCTGGATGATGATGGATGGGCCTTATGCGGCCCAAAAACAGTAGCGCATATGCGGCTGGGTGCAAAAGAACTCATGCGGCTGCGAAGGCTAGCCGCATGAAGTCCATGCGACAGGGGCTCATGCGGCTGAGTCTGAACAAGGCTATGCGGCTCAATTACTTGCCGCATGAGGATTCATGCGGTCAAGTACTCAAGCAAGTCTTATGCGGCTAGGAAGAACCTTCCATGCGGCTGAGCTCGAACGAGTCTCATGCGGCTGGAAAGGTCATGCGGCCAGAGACTTGCCGCATAAAGATTCATGCGGTCAAGTACTGCTCTTCTTCTCCACTTGTCCGAGAAGAGGAGCCAAGCAACCATGGCTTCCAAACTACACAAAACCTTCATCCGGAGCCCAAATCGGAACTTCCTTAGGTCAAAATGGGGTAGAATAAAATTCTCTACAACATGGAACCATCAAAACTTAAAAATAATGAAGTTTGCTAGATCAAAACCAAGAAAATCCGAAAATGGTTAAAACCTAGATCTACAAAGATTAAAGCTTCAAAATGGAAAACTTCAAGTTCTAAACTAGTATAGAATAAGGAGAAGAACATATTTTGACAAATAATTTTGTAAGAAAACATCAACAACATTTATGGATCCATCTCTTGAGCAAGTTGGTACTTGCCTTGGTTGGTGGAGGAAAGTAAATGAGAGAAAATAAATGAGAGGAGAGAGAATGAGTTGAGTTATTATATAGAATCTTGAACCCATGAGTTCATGATGAACCAAGGTGAACCAAGAATAGGTTACCCAAATGAGCCAAAACTGTAGGCCCAAATGCAAAAAATAAATTACGAAATAATATTTTGTCGAATATTTTTGGAAAATGTATGAAGAAATACAGCATAATAAATATAGTAAAAATACAAGAAAAATACAATTTACCGGTTTACGTATTAAAAATACGTATTCCAGGATCGGGGAGTGACATCTCTACCCTTCTTAGAAAAATTCCGTCCTCGGAATTCCAGCCAAGACAGGATAGTGAAATCAGGGCAAGCAAGGCTCAATCATATATAAGTTAACTATCATAGCAGTTATTATCATACATCAGAAGGTGCAAAACAAGCAGGTACAGATAAGCATGGAATCGTGTCAATAAGGTGCAAAAATATACCTTATCAGTCAAACAAATGCGGATACCGAGATCTGATCTCGTCCTCGCGCTCCCAGGTTGACTCTCCCGGAGAGTGATGGTTCCAAGAAACACGGACAAGGCTTATCGTCCGATTCTTGAGTACCTTCTCTCGCCGGTCTAAAATAGATACGGGTTGTTCCTCGTAAGTTAGGTCGGTACCAACGACTAACTCAGAATGATCGAGGACATGACTCGGATCCGGGACATACCCACGTAATTGGGACACATGAAACACATCATGTATGCCAGTTAACGAAGGCGGAAGGGCAAGTCGATAAGCCACATCGCCTACCCGAGCGAGAATCTTAAAAGGACCAACGTATCTTGGACTAAGCTTTCCTCGGGTTCCAAATCTAATGATACCCCGAGTTGGCGAAATCCGCAGAAACACTTGGTCGCCAACTCTGAACTCTAGAGGCCTACGATGCTGATCTGCCCAATGACGATGTCGGTCCTGTGCAACTCGAAGGCGCTCTCTGACCAACTTAACTATCTCCACAGTCTGCGTGATCATCTCTGGTCCCAACAACTTTCGTTCTCCGACGTCGTCCCATGCCAAAGGGGACCTACACTTCCTTCCGTACAATGTTTCGAACGGGGCCATCTGAAAGCTAGCCTGATAGCTGTTGTTATAGGAGAACTCCACAAGATGAAGGTGATCCTCCCAAGATCCGCCAAAGTCCAAGGTACACGCCCGTAGTATATCTTCTAACATCTGAATGGTTCTTTCTGATTGCCCGTCAGTTTGTGGATGATAAGCAGTACTGAATCTTAACTTGG
The DNA here is from genome assembly GCA_029216955.1 of Iris pallida. Taxonomy (NCBI): domain Eukaryota; kingdom Viridiplantae; phylum Streptophyta; class Magnoliopsida; order Asparagales; family Iridaceae; genus Iris; species Iris pallida. The sequence continues at coordinate 8,130,451 of JANAVB010010791.1, forward strand.
TTCCCAAACTTTGGTGTAAGCTCCGCCAAAAATGGGAAGTAAACCGCGTATCCTGATCTGACACTATACTAACTGGAACACCGTGCTGCCTTACTATCTGCTTCATGTACATTTCTGCTAACTGCTCAGTAGTCTGTCCAACTCGGAAGGGAAGGAAATGAGCGACCTTCGTGAGTCGATCTACTATTACCCAGACTGCATTCTTGCCAGCCGGGGATCTAGGTAAACCGGTCACAAAGTCCATCGTGATGTGCTCCCATTTCCATTCTGGGATAGGAAGCGGCTGTAGCAATCCTGCTGGTCTCTGCTGCTCGGCTTTCACCTGCTGACATACCAGACACTTGGATACAAATCTCGCTATCTCTCTTTTCATGCCATTCCAGCAAAAGAACTGCCTGATATCTCGATACATCTTCGTTCCTCCTGGATGAATGGAGTAAATAGAACTATGAGTTTCGGACATAACTTCTTGCCGAAGGTCTCCACTCGGTACACAGAGTCTGTTTCCAAACCTGAGCGTACCATCTTCATGAATTACTAACTCCTTCCTACGGCCTGATTCACACTCCGACCGCAACTTCTGAATCTGTGGATCTCCTGCTTGTGCTGCCCTTATCATCTCTACTAAGGTTGACTGAATCTGCATACTGGTCATTCTTCCTATATCCCCTGGCAAAACTACTTCGATTCCCATACTCTGGAGGTCTTCTAAAATATGCTTCTGCGAGGTCAGGATAAAGGCACTGTTTCTCCTACTCAGTGCATCTGCAACTATATTCGCCTTGCCTGGATGATACTGAAGATCTAAATCAAAATCCTTCAGCAGTTCTAACCATCTTCTTTGTCTCATGTTCAAATCTCGTTGCGTGAATACGTATTTCAAACTCTTATGATCAGTATAGATCTCTACCCGATCTCCGTATAAATAGTGCCTCCACAACTTGAGTGAAAACACTACGGCTGCTAACTCCAAATCGTGAGTCGGGTAATTCTTCTCATGGTCTCGAAGCTGTCGAGACGCATATGCTATCACCTTTCTGTGCTGCATCAATACACATCCAAGACCCTTCCCAGATGCGTCACAATATACTGTAAAGCCTCCCGCTCCTACCGGAAGCGTCAAGATCGGGGCTGAGATCAATCTCTTCTTCAATTCTTCAAATGATGCCTGACAGCTAGCTGACCAAACAAACTCTACGTCCTTGTGCGTCAAACGCGTTAAGGGCGCAGAGATCTTGGCAAAGTCCGCCACGAACCTTCTGTAGTAACCAGCTAATCCCAAGAAACTTCGCACTTCTGCAACCGTTCTCGGGACTGGCCAATACTCTACGGCCTCAATCTTCTTCGGATCCACTGACACTCCTGCCCCAGAAATTACATGCCCCAGGAACGAAATGTGATCTAACCAGAATTCACACTTGTCGAGCTTCGCATAAAGTTGATGCTCCCTCAAGGTCTGCAAGACAGTCCTAAGATGTTTCTCATGCTCCTCTTCACTGCTGGAATAGACAAGAATGTCATCTATGAACACCACCACAAATTTATCCAAGTATGGCAGAAAGATGCGGTTCATTAAATCCATGAATACTGCGGGGGCGTTGGTTAGTCCAAAGGGCATTACTAAAAACTCATAATGCCCGTATCTAGATCTGAATGCTGTCTTCGGTATGTCTTGCTCCCGGACTCTTACTTGATAGTATCCCGACCGAAGATCGATCTTGGAAAAGACACTGGCCTTGCTCAACTGGTCAAACAGGTCATCAATCCTTGGTAGCGGGTACTTATTCTTCACTGTTACTGCATTCAGCTTGCGGTAGTCGATGCACATCCTCGTCGACCCATCCTTCTTGGGAACTAGAATCACTGGCGCGGCCCATGGCGATTTACTGTCTCGAATGAATCCCTTAGACTTCAACTCTTCCTCATGTTGATACAACTTATCCTGTTCTGACGACGACATTCTGTAAACTCTGTCTGCAATAGGCCTCGTTCCAGGGTTCAACTCAATGCTAAATTCTACCTCTCTGACTGGGGGTATCCCTGGGAGCTCATCAGGGAAGACGTCGAGAAAATCTTCGACCACTCTCGGAATCTGTCCTGGCTCTGACACTGCTGCTGAGATGACGCCTCCGGCCTGATTCTTCAAGGTTCGAGTAAAGATGAACTGCTCCATCCCAGGAACGCTGAATATGACCCTACCTCCTCTACAATCAATTGTCGCATGACTGTCTCTCAACCAGTCCATGCCAAGAACGACATCAAAATTCCCCATAGGGAATTCAATCAATGATGCGGGCAGTAAATGCCCACACACCTCCACCGGACATGAAAAGCGCACTCTGCTAACTTCTACGAGCCCATTGCCGGTGAGTATATCCATCCTCTCCGGCAATGCCTCAAACTCTAATCCAATCCGTGTAGCATATTGTGCAGAGATGAATGAATGAGTAGCGCCTGAATCAAATAATGCTACAGCGGAAAATGAGGTGAGAATTTTACCTGCCACCACGTCACTAGACGCTAGAGCCTCTCCCAAGGTCAATGTGAGAGCCTGGCCCCGCGGAGCCCCTTGTTGCGGCCTTCCTCGACCATGCTGTTGCTGCCTCTGAGGGCCTCCGGCTTCCTGTGCCTGGCGGAACATCTGAGCCTGCGTTGGTAGGCGCTGGGCTAGGGGCCTTACTGCTAATACTGGCCCTCCACTCGGGATTGCCACTGGAGCTGGCAATGCTGGAAACTGCTGAGCTGGCCCTCCTGGCCTCTGCATCATAGGACAAGTGGAAATACGGTGGTATGAACTACCACACCTCAAGCATAAGCCATTCGCTGACCGGCACACCTCCCTCGTGTGCCCTGCCTTCCCACAGAATGTACAGCCCTGGGGTGCTCCCTGACGCTGTTGCTGGTTCCTCGGCTGCTGATGCCGAACTGGCGCTGTATTAGTTGACACGGCCGTCCTCCGCGGCGCTCCTGCATCATGAATACGTACACCGGGTGCTGGTGCCGATGTTCGCTGCATTGCTCCTCCTCCAACCTGGGAATGAGATCTCTTCTGACCTCTTGTCCTCGATGCCAACCTCTGCTGGGTAAGCTCGTGCCTCCGGGCTGCCGTCAAGACAGCGTCAAACGTCTGGTAGTCGTGTCCCTCCACAAGCTGGAGTAGTTCCAAATGAAGTCCCTGCTGGAACCTCATAGCTTTCTCTGGCTCCGTTGCCACCATTGATGGTGCGAAACGGCACAATCTGCAGAACTCTGCTGCATACCCATCTACGGTCTTGCCTGCTTGCTTGAGATTGATGAACTTCTGCTGGAGCTCATATCGAGCTACTACGCCAAAATACTTGGCCTTGAATCTGTCACGGAAGGTGGTCCAACGAACTGGGCGTCTTGTACCTACTTCTTCTGATGCCCACCAGTCGCGGGCAAGATCCTGAAGTACCAGTTTGACCTGATCAACCTTCTCATCATCTGGAACCTTGGCTGCCACAAGAATGGCTTCGATGTCTTGAATCCATGCATCCGCAGTGATGGCATCCTCCGTGCCATCAAAATACCTCGGGTTCAAGCGACGGAACCTTCCTGATGCTCCCGAGTCAACCCCGGCACTCCTCTCAAGAGCTAACTGAATCCCTTGGTTCAGCAACACGTTCTGCTCCTGCTGCCGAGTCTGTTGCTGTTGGTTAGTGACAAGAAACCCCCGGATGATCTCCAGGAGTGCTACGGCGTCTGGTACTGCCGTCGCTGCTGGTGCTGCAGGAGTTTCAATAACCTGCGGCTGCACTGCCTCTGGTTCCATTCCTGCTCGTGCCTGCACTGGAGAAGGTTCTCTCCCCTGTTGCTGCCCAGTCGAGCCATGCTCTTGTTGCTCTTCCTCATGGACCTCACCCGCTACTGAGAATGAAGCTCCCCTATAGAGAAGAATATAAGATTATCAAGTCCGGACGAGGAAGATTTCGAAGATGCAAGTCAGGTTAGAGATCAAGGCAAGGACAGAGAATTCGAAACAGAATTTCAAGGGGAACAAGTTTTGATTGAGACTCCTAATAATTCGCAATACCCCACAAGTCTGAAAATCAGACCTGCATGGGCCACCACTTAAACCTTGTCACGCCCCAGTACCGAAATACGGAGACGGACTAGGCCAGCTACACCATATGAGGTACGTAACGTCACACGGCGATCGTGGCTGTCGAGAGACTAGGGTGTACATGCTACAATCAAGTCTCCTATGGCCCCACAGAGTTCTATGTCTCAATCAATCAAATCATATCAGCAAATAGATGAACATTAAAGATAAAGCAGTAAGGCGTCCCCGACGCTTCATCAAAATGATCATGAGAGACTAGCTTCATAATTTAGCTATCTCGGAGAGTCAGGAGTACAAAATTATACACAGCTGCAGTCTGCTTAATTACAATTATGTACTGACACAAAATATTAAGTAATCCGGCTAACAGGTGCCGGTGGCTAAACGCCGCAAAAGTATAAGCAGGAGTGGTGGAGAAGAAACCCACTCGAGTCCCCGAACTGCCATGCTCCTAGTATGCACCATGGATGTCAGGGAGGAAGATCGTGTCCTCTGGCTCTGCTACGGGATCTGGCCAAACAAAACCAGCGGGGTCAGCCCCGAATAGCAAGTACCGCCAAAGGGACACAAGAGTTAAGATTAAAAACCCAGTTAAATAGAATGATTGATAAGAGTAATACTTATGCTACTATTATAGGGTAGCGCAACATCCTCGAACCCATATGGCACCCTTACAACCAAACAAGGACAAAAGGTGCCGCATGGATTCGGGACGTGTCGTACTCTATAGCTTTCACATAAGTTAAAAGGCATAAACAATAAAATCTCCTGATCGTGACTTCGGTCGATAGCCTATCGCAGCACAATAACCAACCCAACAATCAAACAAGAACATGGGTTGGATCATGTACCATGATAGACCATGTTCTCAGTCATTCCCAGAAGTAGCACTCCATAATCAGAATAAGTCTTCCGTTCATAACTTCGGTCCACAGCCTATCATAGTACGATAACCAACCCAACAATCAAACAAGAACATGGGTTGGATCACGTACTATGACAGTCCGCTTCCCTCAGTTACTCACGGAAGGTAATAGGATACAAGCGAGTCGTTTTCACGGCCAATCAAGTCTACGAGTTTCTAGTGGGACGAGGTTATCCTCGCGTCATGTTATTGGAAATCCTCAGATCGTATCTTCCCAGCAAGGCTAGCCAACCCAGGGGTTCGCGTAGACAGGTATGATTGAGCACAGGTCCCTCGCAAGGCCACCTTGCTAAAACATATAATATATAGCAGGAATTAATCGGATACAGTCATCCACTCGTTGCAGATGACACAGTATCCGTGGAGACCAGCCGGCGCGTCAAGACAGTATCTCAAGACGGCTGGTATAACACGATCTCGGGATTCTGCCCTCCCTATGCATCTAGTATATTTAGTTGCCTAATTTAACCCTAGGTGAAATCTTGGACTTTCATGCTGTGGCCTGCATGATTATCCTCCTAAAGTCGTACTTTAGTACGAGCACCCCAAAGAGGATCCATGTCAATCAGTATGTCAACATGTTCTACCCTCCTTAGTGTAATGTATCATTGCAAATACGCCACGTGGAGTTACGAGTCATTTGTCGAGCATGAACAAGAACTGGGATATTCAGGTACATGTATCAGGTAGGAACACTTTGTTCTCCGGGGTCACATTAGTGCTCATATCATGCTCGGGACAAAAAACGTAAGGATATAAAATGGGCATATAATATATATATAATAATAATAATAATAAGGTAACAAGATAGGGCACAAAAGTCCATGCGGCTCAAGGGGAGTGAGTCCATGCGGCTAGGTCAACACAGGTTCATGCGGCTGGGACTGCACGCTCATGCGGCTAAGGGAGCCCAAGGCGCATGCGGCTGGAAGGGCGGGTTCATGCGGACGAAGGGGTATCAGCGTATGCGGCTGCGAAGGGAGCAATCGCCAGGCGGCCGGGGTTCAACAGCATATGCGGCTAGGATCAGACGAAGTCTTATGCGGCTGAACATGGGCGATACATATGCGGCTGGATGATGGATGGGCCTTATGCGGCCCAAAAACAGTAGCGCATATGCGGCTGGGTGCAAAAGAACTCATGCGGCTGCGAAGGCTAGCCGCATGAAGTCCATGCGACAGGGGCTCATGCGGCTGAGTCTGAACAAGGCTATGCGGCTCAATTACTTGCCGCATGAGGATTCATGCGGTCAAGTACTCAAGCAAGTCTTATGCGGCTAGGAAGAACCTTCCATGCGGCTGAGCTCGAACGAGTCTCATGCGGCTGGAAAGGTCATGCGGCCAGAGACTTGCCGCATGAAGATTCATGCGGTCAAGTACTGCTCTTCTTCTCCACTTGTCCGAGAAGAGGAGCCAAGCAACCATGGCTTCCAAACTACACAAAACCTTCATCCGGAGCCCAAATCGGAACTTCCTTAGGTCAAAATGGGGTAGAATAAAATTCTCTACAACATGGAACCATCAAAACTTAAAAATAATGAAGTTTGCTAGATCAAAACCAAGAAAATCCGAAAATGGTTAAAACCTAGATCTACAAAGATTAAAGCTTCAAAATGGAAAACTTCAAGTTCTAAACTAGTATAGAATAAGGAGAAGAACATATTTTGACAAATAATTTTGTAAGAAAACATCAACAACATTTATGGATCCATCTCTTGAGCAAGTTGGTACTTGCCTTGGTTGGTGGAGGAAAGTAAATGAGAGAAAATAAATGAGAGGAGAGAATGAGTTGAGTTATTATATAGAATCTTGAACCCATGGGTTCATGATGAACCAAGGTGAACCAAGAATAGGTTACCCAAATGAGCCAAAACTGTAGGCCCAAATGCAGAAAATAAATTACGAAATAATATTTTGTCGAATATTTTTGGAAAATGCATGAAGAAATACAGCATAATAAATATAGTAAAAATACAAGAAAAATACAATTTACCGGTTTACGTATTAAAAATACGTATTCCAGGATCGGGGAGTGACAAATACGACACTAGAAGACTCCACCAAAGAGGCCTCAAGTCAATAGCGTAGCGGAGGGGATGAACATGATGCTAGTGGAGTGAGTGTGGTATTTGCTGGCAGAAGGAAAGTTATCGGACATTTAATGAGGTGAGGCCTTATATATTGCAATTTATATTATTAATCTACCTTACCTGATAAAGTATGGTACGACAAAAAACTGCCATACAGTCACATGCGGGTGTTTAGGTGTAAGGCTTTCGTGCATGTACCGAATGATGAAAGGTCCAAACTTGAGCCCAAGACAAGGTAGTGTTACTTTATCGACTATGGGTATGATGAGCTCAAGTACAAACTCTACGACCTAGTGTAAAATAAGCTTTACAAAAATCGAGATGTAGGATTCGTCAAGGATCAGACTATGATTGATATTAAGTAATCCAAAATGCTTTCTGAGGCTAAGGGTTTGCATGAGTTTGAGTCATTTAAGTTCGAGTCAGTTCCAACAATTACTGTAGATGTACCAGATAGGGGGATCTAGAATATGGAGTTGATCCCAACCTCGATCAGCACCCTGTCGAGGATGATCAGGATAATCTTAAGGAGAATAAGCATGCAAACGAGGCAATTCCTGAAGGAAATGAGGTTGTTGGTGAATAGCCAACACCAGAGGCTACATTGAGGAGAGGTATCAAAGAGCATAGACCTTTGTAAGGTACTGAGATGATGAGTATATGTTATTGACTGACGGGGGAGAACCCGTAAGTTTTGTAGAGGCGATGGAGGACGAAAATATAAAGGAGTGAATGCAGGCCATGCAGGAAGAGATGAGTTTCTCCAGACCAATCACACTTACGAGCTGGTGAAGTTGTCAAAGGGCAAGATGGACTTGAAGAATCATTAGGAGTTCCAAGTGAAGTCGGAAGAAGATGCTACTTGCCCGAGATAGAAGGCGAGTCTGGTAGTAAAGAGCTACGGTCAGCAAAAAGACATAGATTTTGACAATAAAAAAATTTATCGGTCATCAAATTGTCGGTCATCAATCTGGTTCTAGGATTGGCAGCATGTTTTGACTTGGAGGTTGAGCAAATGGATGTCAAGACAATGTTTCTTAATTTGATTTAGAGGAAGAGTTTACGAGGAGCTTGAGGGTTTCGGAAAGAAGGGCAAGGCACATTTGGTTTGTCGGTTGATTCTACGGTTTGAAGCAGACTCGTGAAGGTTGGTCCAGTAACTTCGAGTCGTTCATAGGGGAGCATAGCTATGCTAAGATGGCGTCAGATGACTATGTCTTTGTGAACTATTTTGACGAAGATGATTTCATGATCTTGTTGCTCTATGTTTTGTGGGAGAATATGCCACTAGAATAACATAGTTAAGATGGAAGGTCACTGGAATGACAATCTCCTCCATCTAGTCGGGAAGGAAAATATTTGTTAGAGTTTGGTAGAGTTTATTCCTATGTGGGAAACACCCGGGAGTGCAACAAGCGTCATCTTTGGGTCGTAGAAGCTCGAGAAGTCATTTATGATGAAGGAGGTTCGATTTGAGCTGGTTCTGAGACGTATCAAATCATTTCAGAGTTGGTGGCCTATACCGGTAGCATACCACCGATATACCGCCATTATGCCTCAAGCAAAAATCGTCCAGCAAGTCTGTGATGCAAAATCGGTATTCTACAGTATATCGTCGACATATATTTGAGCGCGGACTGAGCGTTTTTCGTAGTTTTATTTGGACCATTGGATAAATCAGATGGTTAGGTTTTGTCTTGGGATTAGGATGAGCTAAATAGGTTATCCTAACATAATTCCAAGCAACAATAAAAAGGAGAGTTTTCTCAAAGGTGTGCAACTTTCAAAGAAAGAGAAAGACGATATTCGGTAGTCTGTGGTTGATTTGGAGAGGATCATTCGAGAAGACCCACTTCGGTTCGTTCTTGTGATCTCATCTTCACTAACTTGCTAATATCGTTGTATTATATTTCCATTCATATATATATATATATATATATATATATATATATATATATATATATATATATATATATATATATGAGTAGTTCCGGTATTTAGTTTGGATCGGTGGGAGAAGTTGAAAGGTGAATTGGTGTATTTTTCTTTATTCACTAGTGAAGTTTTTTCGGGTTGGACTGATCGTCCCTTTTCTTCGTCATGATTTTCTACGTAAAAATCTATTGTGTTTGTGTTGCATTTTGTGCTTGGAAATTGTGTTATTGTGCAGGTGCTTCACTTTATTTCAGTCCTCGCCGTTTCTTCCGGTTTTGGAACGATTTTATTCCCGCTGGTTATGTGCTCCATTCCCAACACCTCATATATAATGGGACTCAAGATTCTTCTACTAGCCAGGTTTCACATACTTCTAAGTTGTCAACTTAACGAATTGAGTATCATATTTAATGAGGAAGGAATTATGCTAAACATACTTGAACAGATTGATTAGTGTTGAGAGTATTAATGGGCTTTTAGTCCCACATCGGGTAGAATAATAGGGAGAGGGGTTAGCCTCTCCTATATAAGTGTAGCTCCACCACAATAATAAACAAGTCAAATATTCTACTAAATTCTATTTGGTATCAGAGCCACCACCTCTCTCTCCACCAAACCCTAGCCATCATCCCTCTCCACAAAACCCTAACCCTACTCCACAAAACCCTAGCTGCCACCCCCAAACCCCTTCCCACCTTCTTCGCCCCCACCGCCCCTCCTCCGCCCGCCTCCCCTCCCCCCAGCACCGCCCGGCCTCCGCCCGACTCCCCTCCTTCGCCGCCAGCACCGCCGGCCCCACCCAACACCACCGGCCGCTCCCCACCGTCGTCCCACCCCATCTCCTTTTACGTCGGCCTCCACCCCCCTCTCCCCACCGGCCCTTTTCCTCCTCGTCCGGCCATGCGACCTCCAGTCGCAACCCAACATAGGACATGAGGAGCGGCTCTCAGAGACGCCGCTACCGCTGAAAGAGGAACAGTAGACGTGGAGAGGACGGTGACCAAAGGTGCAGACGGTCTCGATCTATCTTGTTGATGGAAAAGGAGAAGACGAAGATGATGGAGACGATCTACGACAAGCTGACGGCCAAAGAGATGAAGGCTTTGGTGGACGATGACTTCTCCAGGAGGCTGACTGAGACTAGTTTCCGTCCTGCACACACAGATGTGGATCCTTCGCCATACAAAATGGCAAAGTTGGAGAAACTAGAAATAAAGTTGAAGGGTACTTCCAATTATTTGAAGTGGTCGCGTCAGGCGATGCGGACTCTGAAGGCAAGAGGCTTGGTAGGTTATGTGAATGGCCAAACCAAGGCACCTGAAGATCACTCCTCACGGAAGTTTGCTGTGTGGAAGATTGTCGACAATGTTGTAGCAGAATGGTTGACCGCCTCCTTGACCGACCAAGTGTCGGACAACGTGGAGGCAACGGAAGGAGCCAGTGATATTTGGATGACACTAAAGGACATGTACTCGGGGACGGGCAACCCTATGAGAGTCTTCCAACTGCAGGATGAACTTGATAAGGTGGTCCAAGAAGATCACACCATCTCCGAGTATGTGGCTGTGCTGAAGAAGTATTGGTCAGATCTCGACCACTATGATCCCATTGGTGTGGAAGATAAACAAGTGGAACCAGCATTTCCGAAGCATTACCAGAAGTTCATGGAGTATATCTCGCGACAGAGGATGATGAAGTTCCTGAAGGGGCTCAACCCAGCATTCGAGCAAAGGAGGAATGTGCTACTCGCACAACCCGGACTGCCATCACTAGAGAAGGCCATTGCTGCTATGGCACAAGAAGAAGCACGGTTGAAGCTGATGCCCAGCACCACTAACACTCCGGGAGAGAAATCAACTCTAGCAGTCTTTAACCCAAACCCTTCAGGAGGGGGAGGGTGCTACAACTGTGGAGACCCAGGATACTTCATCAGATTCTATACGAAGTCTATGAGAGACCAGTCCAGCGATCGTGGACGCGACCGTGGAGGACGTAGAGGCGCAGAGGAGGCTATGTCGGTGGCAGAGGACATTATTCTGGAGGGCACAAGACAAACCTGGCAGAAGGGGAAGGTGAAAATCAGTCATCTGATGTGACCCCTAGTAAGAGGAAGATATTGAAAATATGGAGGAACATAAAGCTTGGAACCAGCGACATTCGTGCCAACACTGCTGGGACATCGACTCTAATCACCTCCGGGGGTAACATCACATACTATGCCAGTACAAGCACAGGTATACCTGTTCATGCCCTTGCATCTACCCACAAACCAGGAAGTGTAAATTGGATAATTGATTCTGGGACATCCTGCCATGTTACGGGTGCCCGTGATGAGTTCTAATATTACACTCACCTGATGACACCTGAAAGCATTCAAACTGCTGATGGTACTGCTAGACCTATTGTGGGTAAAGGGACTGTTGAATGCACCCCTTTGATGTGTCTAACTGATGTCTTGCATGCTCCATCCTTTCCTGTTAATCTATTGTCCATAAGTGTCATTGTTCTTCAACTTAATTGTGTTGTTTTCTTTGACATTCCAAAGGTTATTTTTCAGGAGAAGGAAACGGGGAGACAGTTGTGGACTGGCACTTGGCATAAAGGGCTATGGTACTTGGACAGGGGTGGGCTGGATACAGCACTGGCAGCACCGGTGGATGAAGCATAACCGGAAGAGCCGCGAAGTACCGTAGAAGAAGAATTATTACTCCAACATCAGCGCATAGGACACTCTTCATTTAGTCTACTTCCATATATGTATTAAAAAGCTAATAAGCAGAAGTTGGTTTGTGATGCTTGTGAACTTGGAAAATACACCAGAAGTTTAGCTGCTTTTGATATGATACACTCTGATGTGTGGAAATCTTGTCCTACAACTGCTGTTAATGATTTTAAGTGGTTTGTCACCTTTATTGACTGCCATACTCGTGTCACCTAGGTATACCTAATGAAAAGTAAGAGTGATGTTTTTGCATGCTTTCAAGACTTCCATCGTAGGGTTTTAACACAGTACGGTGCCAAAGTAAAAATTTTGAGGTCTGACAATAGGACATAATATACTAACAAAGCCATTAAGGAGTACTTATCAGCCAATGGGATATATCATCAGACTTTATGTACCTATACACCAGCACAAAATGGCGTGATGGAACGAAAGAACAGGTACCTGTTGGAAGTGGCAAGATCGATGATGTTTGCTATTAATGTTCCAAAATACCTACGGGGACATGCCGTGTTGACTGCTGCATACCTTATCAACAGGATGCCCTCTCAGGTGTTAGGATGGAAGACACCATTCGAGATGCTTACAGGTGAGAACAAGTACATTGTTCTCCCAAAAGTATTTGGTTGTGTACGTTTTGTAAAAGATAATAGACCTGTAGTAGAGAAATTGGGCCCTCGGGCAGTGAAGTGTGTCTTCGTTGGCTATTCAGGGACTCAGAAGGGATATTCTTGCTGGAGTCTAGTGGAGCGAAGACTCTTTGTGAGCATGGATGTTATATTTAGAGAGATGGAACCATACTATCACAATGGTTCAGGTGAAGGCTCCGCATTTGGTGACACTCCTAACACAGGAGGTGTTAGAAGTGAGGGAGAGATAGTCCCAAGCGTGATTGTTGGGCCAGTTCCATGCCCAATGATAGAAGTTAGTCCAAGAAAAGCAGGAGGAGATAGCGAGAGTGAGGAAAGTGATGATGATGTATATAATCAGGAGGAAGTGATGCTCGTGATGCTCCAGTGCAGGGAGAGACTACAGAACAGGAGGAATGAACTACAGAGCTCCAAGTCTACAGAAGAAGGAATCAGCAGTCCACTACTGTGCCTATTGTCCCTACTGTGCCAGCTGTGCCATGTCCCTCGCTTAACCCTGCCCCAACTCCTGAAAATGCGCCTTCCGCACCGGATCTCTCTAATTCGGATGCGTATCCCTCTGATTCGGATGGTATGATCTCTCCTCCACTATCTCATATTCCCTTAAGAAGATCTTCTCATAGTAATGCAGGAAAATCTCCTATTCGTTATGGTTATGAACATGATATTGCTCATTTTCTATCATACTCTAATCTATTCCCTACTTGTGGAGCATTCGTTGCATCGTTAGACACCACCTCTTTGCCTAAGTATTGGCAGGAAGCGAAGGAAGATCCAAGGTGGAAAGCTGCAATGTTGGAGGAACTTGGGACACTGGAAAGAAATGGAACATGAAAACTTGTTCCATTATCTGAAGGAAAAAGGACAGTCGGGTGCAAATGGGCCTTCACGGTGAAGGAGACGCCAGAAGGAAAGGTGGAACGATACAAGGCAAGATTGGTTGCAAAAAAATTCACTCAGTCCTATGGCATCGACTATGATGAGACGTTTGCTCCTGTAGCGAAGATGAGAACTGTAAGAACCCTGATCTCTCTTGCAGCCAACCATGGATGGCAACTTTCTTCATGGAGATCTGCAGAAGGAAGTATACATGAAGACTCCCCCTGGATTTTGTACGAGGCAGTCAGCAAAAAAAGTGTGCAAGCTGAAAAAATCATTGTATGGACTCAAGCAATCTCCTCGGACATGGTTTGAAAGATTCAGAAAAGCTGTCACCGGCATGGGGTACAACCAGACTAATGCAGATCACATAGTCTTCTTCCGACATGCGAGAGGCCACGTTACCATACTTGCGGTATACATGGATGATATAGTGATCACAGGTGATGAGGAAGAGGAGATTACCCAGCTGAAGAAGAAACTTGCCAAAGAATTTGAAGTAAAGGACTTGGGAATGATGAGATATTTTCTTGGAATCGAGGTAGCTCGAGGAAAAGATGGGATCGTCTTCTTTCAGAGGAAGTATGTACTAGACTTGCTCACAGAAACTGGTATGCTGGGATGTCGTCCGACAGTCACTCCGATTGACCAGAAAGATAAATTGGGGGGCAAAGACAGGACTGCCGGTTGATCGTGAAAGATATCAGAGACTTGTAGGCAGATTGATTTATCTGGATCACACTCGTCCTGATATCTCATTTGCTGTGAGTGTAGTGAGTCGTTACATGCATGACCCAAGGAAGGGCTACATGAATGCAGTTTTCCATATTTTGAGATATCTAAAGGGGGATCCTGGAAGAGGGATATGGTTCAAGAACAATGAACAGCTTAGCGTTAAGGGATACTGTAATACAGATTAGACAAATTGCATGGATGACAGAAGGTCTACCTCAGGGTATTGTGTATTTGTGGGAGGTAACCTAGTCTCATGGAGAAGCAAGAAACAATCTGTGGTAGCTCGATCAACCGCTGAAGCAGAATATAGAGTTATGGCTCTGGGAGTGTCAGAATTGTTGTGGGTAAAAGTATTGCTGACAGAGTTGAAGCTGGACCAAGGAACACCGTTGCGTCTTCTGAGTGACAGCCAAGCAGCACCGAGTATAGCTAACAATCCAATTCAGCATGACAGAACGAAGCACATCGATATCGATCGGTTCTTCATCAAGGAAAAGCTGGAGAAAGGAATACTAAAGCTCAATCATGTTCGCTCAGAAGAACAAGTTGCAGATTGTCTTACTAAGGGGCTTAATTCATTAAGTCTCGCTAAACTATGTAACAAGATGGGGATGACTGATATCTATCGCCCATCTTGAAGGGGAGTGTTGAGAGTATTACTGGGCTTTTAGTCCCACATCGGGTAGAATAATAGGGAGAGGGGTTAGCCTCTCTTATATAAGTGTAGCTCCACCACAATAATAAACAAGTCAAATATTCTACTAAATTCTATTATTACAATATGCTCTACCGACCCTTGTTAGCAATTCGGCAAACGGGAAAAAAATTGGGACGACAAAAGTACGAATATAAATCGGCTCAGCGCAAATAAAATACGTTCAAAAATTTGGTCAAATATTCGGAAAACGAAAATATTGAGGTTAGAAATTTCACATTCTTAGATATGTTGTCAAATTTGGTTAATTAAACACGTTCACACCATCGTTTTTGCCAAATTTTTCAATATTTTGTACGGAACACGTTTAAAACATTGCATGCTTAAAATTTACGTACTAATTTGAATCTTTCATTAATTCGAATCTTTCAAAAGTATGCAAGTATTATATGTTTCTAAAATATACGGAAAAATTCGCGTATAATACGAGTTTTATTTGGGTGATTGCTAACAGGGCTACCGATTTCTAGCAATCCGAGCCTTAGGCAGATGACATGTGACTTTTTAGATCTACAAGACCAATAGTAGACTAGATAAGAGTTTAAGCTAATCTTAAGGTAAGGATAAGATGTCAACTTGATGGTGTCGTACAATTTATGAGCTTTTAATTGCTTCCAACAGAATTTTTTTTCTTGCTTTGTGGCTTTGATACTCTATTCTAGCTAAACACACCATTTATTATAAGATTTCCTTTAAGCATAAAGGCAATTGTATAGACAAGAACAGGATGGACTGTGAGTTAGCATTACTGAAATCTGAGTTTGGTATCACCATTCCATTTCTGTCGAACTTCTGAACATACAGTTGATAGTGCTGAACTACACCATTTTCTATTTTATTGTGGAATTGGATCATAGTTACCTTGACCTACAACAACTGCACGTCGTTCTCCTGCAGTTGCTTTAAGCAACGTATTTAGATCATAAGAAGTGTAGGGTCCATCAGTCAATCTTCCAGCCCTTAAAGTCATAAATTCACTGTGTCAGTAAAGCTTAACCTTTCTCAAACTTCTAGGTCCAAATTTCTCCTAAATTATACAAGCAGCAATTGCTATGAATTGTAGGTGTTTAGATACAGACCTGATAATTGTGAATGGAATGCCAGAGTTGCGGACATAATCCTCCCCCATCTTTTTAAACTTTAATACACCAAACATATTCATGATACTACACCAACAAACAATTAGCCATATCACTAGCAGTTATGCACAAAATATATGATTTATGATATATTGAAGGAGTTATAGATGCAAAGCAAGTATATAACTAATTAACTAAAGACTTATTTGGCAAGAACTTCATCTTCTTTCAAGGAATTCTTGATTATATCATCAAAACTTGTGCAAAGGAAATGATCAGGTATAGGCTCTGAAAGGTGCAGCAAGTGGTTGGTGTTGGGATGTAACACAACGACAACAAAGCTGTTATCCTAAATTTATGGGGTCAGTTGTTTGAATCATCTTTTTCCATTCGGCTAGCTTAACGGTCATGTTCTCTGTACAAAGCCTTTATCCCAGATTTTAGCCATGCCCTTTGTATGTGAACAAAATCCATATCCTTCTTTTATACTTCAAACCGTGTTCTTCTCAGCCTACCTCAAGTCATAGCAGCTCCATGAAATTAACTACAATATTATCGCTCCTCCTTACAGGAGAATTTATTGGTCTGTGTCGCACGTCCAAAACCCCTAAATCAATTTTCTCTCATCTTTTCCTCAATTTGTGCCAACTCTAACTTCCCACTTATGCACTTATTTTTATCTTATCCTTTCATGTATTGTCACTCATCCATCATAGCATTCTCATTTTATCTCCAGTAATGTGTTGCTTAATTACCTAACAACATTTTGATTGATATAGTATGGTTGGTCTTATAGCAGTCTTGTAGAATTTTTCTTTCAACTTCAGAGGTATCTGCAATGTCTTGAATCCTAATTAAATCATCTAGTTCCCAAGTTTGTTCAGTTATACGAAACAATAAGGACCATTCCAAAGGGACAAATCCCAACTTTTTGGGTGGGTATTGTATTTTGTATACCCGAAATTAGTTGAGAGATATTTTGGGATTTTTTCTATAACTTATCTAAAGTTAGTTTAGGGTTTCTATAAGGCTATTCAATAGCTGTCATGATAATCTTGTATTTTGAACCATCAAAAAATAGTGGAAGAAAAAAAATTGTCTTCTTCTGCCCGTGGTTTTTCCGATATCGGTTTCCCAGCAAAAATTGTCTCACCTGCGTTCAAGTTCTTTTGTGTTTTTTGTTTATCTCCATCTGTAAGAGTTTGGCTTTGTGTGCTTAGCTTATCATACACATAGTTGTTAGTCATTATGTATTGCCTGATATAGCCTGCACTCTAGACAGGACCGCCTGAGTACTCTTGTGTGCACTTCTTTGGTGGATAGAAGAGTTGCATTTTAGAAACTTTTAATGCTTAATATATGCACCCTGATCTGTATTGTTTTACAGCAGCTTATTGAAATTTGCTTTTCTCTTGTTGCACTTCAGAATAGTTACATCTGTAGCATGACAAGAATAGCTCCGTATTGAGCTATACCTATAAATCATGTCAAGGAAAATTTTTATCTGATCAAAGCAACTACAGTTTGATTTGTGAATATGAAATTCAGAGAGTAGATAGATACACAGAATATATTTATCAAGTATCTTAAAAATTCAAGTTAAACTTCAGAAGACTTAGATTCATTAGAACATATGAGCTAGCATTCAGTTCTCACATAAAAATGACCTAAATACCTCCATGGTAGTTCATTGAATTTTGTCACACCAACTGAGGAGACGAGGATAAATCTCTTCAATGTTGGAGGCAATGCTGATACAAGATTCCTGATTCCCTCCCAATCTCAAAAAAGTAACAATGTTTTGAGATGTAAGTAGATCAATACTAGCAAATGGCAATGCAAAAAGAGTTTTATTTATGAAGATTTAGCAGCGAATGGAATGGCATTATAATCATGTAATAAGTATCAATATTTGGTAGATGTTGTCATACTATGCCTGTATCTGGAAGGGGTCATTCACACTATATGTACACTTGAAAATTGGCTTTAATTATTAACTTAGTGGGTCCTTCTCAAATTTATTTTTCTATAACTAGTGTCTTTACCATGAAAGGCCATGATGAGCAATATTTTTTCCCCTTTTTTGGAGAAGGTAAATTTTATAAATCTAAAAATATGTTACATGAAGCCTCCACTCCCTCCAGCACTCCTATCACACACTTAGTACAAGATTAGTTACTCATCTAGCACACATCATATTCAATCTCTCAAAAACTAAAGTTCATAATTATTTGTTCACTCCCTTGGAGACTTGCTTGCTCGACCTAACAAGTGGAGTAGCTAACTAAACTTTCTCGTACTTCTTCAATATCCACTCCTTCTCAGCATTCTGGATGATCTAAATCAATTCTGGATCATCCTTGACCAGCAGACATCTTTCTTGGTAGCTTCCTTAACATCATTCATCTCTTCTACTTCTTATGTAGCTTCCTCCCCAGCCTCACTAGGGAGTTCTCCCACCGGTGGGTTGTCTCAGTCATAGTTTGCAGTATCGGTCGATATCGATCCGATATGAACGATACCAATACGGTTTGGCATATCCCGATCGATTCCAACCATTACCGGTACTTATCGATACCGACGTTGGGGTCTCTTTCACAGTTAATTCGGTAGAGAAAATTGAATAAAAAGATCATTTAGCAAGGACGTAAAAGCATAGTAAGGATGTAAAAACATGTAAATGAAAAAAAAATTATTTATCGCATGTAAACCAATCAGTAATGGTGATTATTATTTCATTAATTTCAAAACTATTTAGTAAGAACACATAAAATACTTAAAATTATAGCTAAATCTATTAAAAAAACCAAAATTTTAATAATTAATTAATAATTGCTTGTCAATATCAAAAAATTCGATACTCAGAACCGAAACATCCTATACTATCGATACAGACGATCCTGATACTCACAAGAAGGGGCTGATATCGATTTCGATACCAATGTTGCGAACCTTTGTCTCAGTCTCTACCGGTAGAGACCTCTTTGGAAGGTGAAGACTATTTTGGAGGGGGCATCCAACTTTGTTAATCTAGACGGGTTGGCGGGGGAGGTTCCTAGCAAAACGGTCCCGATGAATCCTCTAGTGTGGCTTCTGCTACTAATTCTGCAACCTGAGACCTCCCCGTCCTGGAGATGCATGTACTACGCATCTCATTTGTGTGAGAGGCCGTAGAAGATCCCCCTTGTTCGAAATTAGTTTGCATTATTGCATCCTCCATCGGATTGGACGACACCTTCTTAGGCATCTCATTTGGGTGAACAAGTGTCATATCTTCTCTGGTATAACAGGTAGTTTCTCTGCTACGGTCTCTTAGGACTTCGGTCAGTTTATTTCGAATAGTTTCTCATGTTTGATCTGGACAATCTGCCTCCAGGTGACCAAAGCAATGTCACCCCATACACGACACTGGTACCGACTCGAACTCGACCAGTTGCTCTATAAAGCGACCATCCGAAAGTTTGATTGTAATTGTCTTCGACAATGACTGCAGGACCCGGATCTCAACAAACACTGGTGTAGGCCAAGCTCTGATGTCTCCCCGTTGCCAAATTCATATATAGGGGAATGCCAACCACACTACCAATCTTGCAGATGGAATATACAGTTATAGAGGTAGACATGGTTGTAGTGCCCCGTCTCTACACCGTGCTCCGTTTTCGTCCACGGGGTGCGCAAGAAAGGAACACTGTCGCTACCGATTCAGTCGGGACTGATAGATCGGGATCGGTTGAATCGGTTGAACGGGAACGATTGAATTAAGAAGCCTTTCCAGTGTAGTGCCCCACCCCTACATCGTGCTCCGTTTCCGTCCACGGGGTGCGCGAGAAAGGAACATTGTCGCTATTGATTCAGTCGGGACCGATAGATCGGGATCGGTTGAATCGGTCGAATGGTAACGATTGAATTAAGATCATTTTCTCGTTATGGAAATGCTTCTTCGGAATCAAATCCCATATTCAGCGGGTTGCATCTCGAGGATTGGTTCTGCGGCTGAGTCGAAGGAGACCTCCCGTTGCTATGCTTTTCATGACACACTTGCTTTGGCTTTAGTTTTTGTGAATGTTTTCGATGGTTTTCATGGCTTGCGTTTTCGAACTTCGCATTCGTATCGAATTCCTTGAATAATATAGTGTTATAATCAGTTGCTTATGCGATTACAGGTGATCGCGTAGGCGACATCTAAGTGCAGCAAACCAGTTCCTCGTCTGAAGCAAAGACTAAGGTGAGTGGCTGACCTCCTTCACTTCGACCCTCTGTTTCAAATCAATCATGAAACACAAAATCAATGCTTGTCGCCATAGTATAGAATCAATGAATTGAGGCACGATTCTTCACGAAACACTTGCTAAAGGAAACTCAGAATGATTGCATCAATTTGAGTAATTTACTCAGAAAATGTAAGTTTCACACCAAAAAGAGAAAACATAAGGTTCTAGAAAAGAGAGAATTATTTCAAGATCTGCAAAAACGGTCATTGGACAACTTCTCGACAAGGTGTAGTTTCCTCGAACGGTTGCTTAGGCCAAGGAACCGATTCGATCCGGGAGGAACGAGTATAGCAAGTGCCAACAATGAATCGGCGCAGGTGATTTGCGAACTTTCGCATAGGGCTCGCTACCCGCCGCGAAAGGGTCGCCGTCTAACCCAGCTATAGTCCGTGATGGCTTGACATTACCAGTGACCTTCACACCCCTTTTACTGCTTGAACTAACGCACGTGACACGGGATGATTATGATAACTGATTAATGTATACAACTGCATATGCTTGCCTCAAAATATGTTAACATGCAAATCGCACAGGATGGTTAGAAAGATCACCAAATAAGCTAATATGTTTTATAAAACTGTTTGAACCAAATACAGAGCTTGGATTTAATTAGCCACTCGCCAGTACATGTGATCGTATTGACCCTCGCTCATTGCAGGTGATAGGAATCAAGGAGAACGCGTCAACTGACCAAGGCGACGTTCGTGCTTTTGAAGCTTCGACCGCACGTCGAAGATCCTGCCACTCAACTTTTGAAGACTCTCTGCAAGTCCAAAAATATGTCTCGACTTTCCTCCAATCCAGGTGGCTGGAATACTTTTGTTGTAAATAAGGGATGTATGTATGGAACGGGTATCTCATCGGCACTCCTTTTGTAATCGAGTCATGTTGTAAAACCCGCACGACATGATTGTAATAGAGTCTGTAAATGATGTATATTATCAATAAAATACAAAGTTTCTCTGTCTCAATGTGTTGTTCAATTTGTCTGCGCTCTCTCTCTTAGATGTTGTGTTTCGGATTACCTTATGACTATGCTTTGTGCGATCGCAACCTATGTTCGCACGATATCACACCCGGAGGACAACTGTCGATTCTTCGAAATCAGGACGTGACATAATGGTATTAGAGCACGACTTTACGTCCTTGGCCTCCAGTCTCGAGTTTCTAGTCTCGAACCGTTGACCTCGTGTCGATGAGATGAGTTGTTCCATACGCTGAACCTATGACATTTTCTGAAACTAACGAGAGTTGCCTTTTTTCCAGGAGTTGTGGGACCTTGGGCAGAGGGTGAGGCGAGCGCTTCTAGCAGCTCGAGTAGTTCCGAAGTCGAGCCTTCCGTCAACTCAATAGGGAGGATCCTACCGAAGCCGGACCTTTCGGTAATCCTATGGAGCGAATGCTGCATATGCTCGAAATGCAGCTGAGGCAGGCCGCAGCATTCCAACAAGAAAGCGAGAAGCAATGCCTGCAGTCCGAAAGGCGACGGCCCAATTTGAAGCCCAGTTCGAAGTGCAGTTCAAGATGCAGCAAGGGCAACTTGACACGCTACGACAGCTGGTGCAAACAGTCGTGACCAACGGAAACTCTACAACCCATACTGTCGAACCCGTGAACCAGCCTATTGAAGTCGTACCCGGAGAGCCTTCGTCTCAGCTTGCGCCGCCAGAGAATAACATCTTCGACTATACCAACTTCAAGAAGGCGTTTCGCACTTCCTTCTCCAGCACCGAAGACCCTTCCCTTGCGATCGACTGGTTAGACGAGATCGAAGACAACTTCGAGCTCCTCGGCATCGATGAGGTAAAGAAAGTCGCTTGCGCTCAACTTCAACTTCGGTTGAACGTGCACGACTGGTGGGTGGTACAAAAACAAGCTATTCGTCGCGATAATTCCACCGCGCCGATCTCCTGGGCTACGTTTCGCAAGGCCTTCGAAGTCTAGTACTTACCTGCGGCGATCCGCCAGGCGAAGGAGAATGAGTTCATGCAGCTGAAATAGGAAAACATGACGGTATGCGAGTATGCTGCAGAATTCAACAAGTTGGCTCGATTTACGGGTGTCTACCTGCCAAAGGCGGCGAGTCGACCACGGAGATTCGAAGTGGGCTTGAGGCCTTCCCTTTCTGCTCATGTGACGGTGCCTGAGTATCAAACAATGGGCGAGTCACTCAACCACGCCCTTCGTCTCGAGCCTGAATACCCCCCGATCGCCACATACACTGTCCATACCTACAATAACAAGCGCCATGGCAACCCAGGAGGTAACAATATGCATAAGCGTCCAAACCACGGCAACGAAGGTGACAACCAGGGGAGGAACCGAGTAGTTTGCAGTCATTGCCACAAGCTGGGGCACGCGGCTAACGAATGCTTAATGAAAAGTGGAACATGCTTCGGGTGCGATCGAGTAGGGCACATCGCACGCAACTGTCCTGAAGGTGGACCGAACCAATACCCCCCTGCAACACCAATAAAACCGAGGCCAAGCACCTCGGGCTCCACAGACCGTACCACAAAATGGCCAAGACTGTCGTCCCAATGCCCAGGGTCGCGTCTACGCCATGACCCGAGATGAAGCGTTCGCATCTGACACAGTCATGACAGGTATACTGTATTTCAATAACAAACCTGATCATGTATTGTTTGATTCAGGTACTACACATAGCTTTATATCGACAGATTTTGTCGCCGAACACAAATTTCCTATGACACTGTTAGGCCTTAATCTTAGCGTCAACATACCGTCGGACACGTCACTACTTGCAAATTTAGCCTGCGGAGACGGAATCATCTGTATAGGTGGTCAAAAGGTTGGTCTCGATACGATAGTCCTAGACATTAAGGACTACGATATCATTCTGGGAATGGATTGGCTCAGTCCGTATAATGCAACCATCGACTGTACCAAAAAGACGGTCACCTTCCGTATACCTGGAGTGCCAGAATTCTGCTATTCGTGTGGTGAAGCGTCGCCGACCTGCATGGTGACCTCGACAATATCGGCTCGAAGGATGCTGCATTCCGGGTGTAAAGGCTATTTAGCGTCTGTTCGAGACATGAGACAGGATGGTGCAAATGCGGGTCAGACCGACGTTATGGCAGAATTCCCAGACGAGCTGTCCGGCATGCCACCTGATCGAGAGATAGAGTTCACCATTGACACGTTCCCCGATACCCGACCGATATCTAACGCTCCGTATAGAATAGCCCCCGCAGAACTAAAGGAACTCAAAGTACAGCTGCAAGAGTTGCGCGAATGAATTCATACGGCCTAGTGTCTCGCCATGGGGAGCGCCCGTGTTGTTTGTCAAGAAAAAGGACGGCTCAATGCGTCTTTGTATTGATTACCGAGAGCTGAACAAGGCCACCATCCGGAACAAATATCCATTGCCTCGCATAGACGACCTGTTCGATCAGTTAAAGGACGCTTTGGTGTTTTCTAAAATTGATCTTCACTCGGGTTACCATCAACTCAAGATTAAGCCGGACGATGTGTCAAAGTCAGCCTTCTGCACTCGATACGGCCATTACGAATTCCTGGTAATGCTGTTCGGCCTAACGAATGTCCCAGCTGCTTTCATGGATTTAATGAATTGGGTGTTTCGACCCTTCCTCGACAAGTTCGTAGTAGTCTTCATCGACAATATACTCGTCTACTCCAAGGACAAGCGGCAACACGCTGAACAAATGCGAACCGTGCTTCAGACCCTTCGAAAAAATCAGTTGTATGCGAAGCGGAACAAGTGTAAATTTGGCCTGAGCAGCGTCGCATTCCTCGGACACATCATTTCATCCGAAGGCATTGCAGTCGACCCAAAGAAAGTTGAAGCCGTTGTCGATTGGAAACGACCAGTGTTAGTCGGCGAGATTCGAAGCTTCCTTGGCTTAGCAGGATACTACTGACGTTTCGTGAAGGATTTCGCGAAGATCGCATCGCCTCTGACTCGCCTCACCCAGAAAGGAGTCGTCTTTGAATAGTCAGACGACTGTGAAGCTTCCTTCTAGGAGTTAAAGCAATGGCTCGTCTCGGCCCCGATACTCGTACTTCTAGAAGGGACTGAGGAATTCCAGATCTTCAGCGATGCGTCCGACCAGGATTTAGGGTGTGTGCTAATGCAACGGAACAAGGTGATATCTTTTGCTTCCCGACAACTAAAGTCGCACGAGAAGAACTATCCCACCCATAACCTGGAGTTAGCGACGATTGTATTCGCGTTGAAATTGTAGCGTCACTATCTTTATGGTGTTGCATGCGCGATCTATACGGATTACAAGAGCCTCAAGTATCTGTTCACGCAGAAGGAGCTGAGGTTGCGGCAAAGGCGTTAGCTAGAACTAATCAAAGATTACGATTTAAGTATTGACTATACGTCGAACAAAGAAAATGTTATGGCAGATGCTGAGTCAGAAGTATATTGCCTCGCTATCCAGCGACCGCGGATTGCTACGTGACTTAGAAGAGATAGGCATCGACCTCCGGATTTGATTGAGAGATGTGCAGTTGGCGCAGTTGCAGCTAGAGCCGAGCTTGCGGAAAAAGATCAATACCGCTCAGAAGGATGATCCTTACCTAAAGAAAGTGCAAGAGCAAATTTCAACGGATAGTGCGACCGACTTTGCGGTAGACGAAACCGGCGTGCTTCGATTGAAGGGTAGGCTATGCGTTCCGGACGATTCAGAACTTAGAAAGAAGATATTGACGAAAACGCACTATGCGAAGTATACATTGCATCCAGGCAATACTAAGATGTACAAGGACCTCCGTACGACCTTCTGGTGGCACGAAATGAAGAGAGATATGGCGCTCTTCGTGTCGCAATGCATGGCTTGTCAGCAGGTGAAAGCTGAACATCAGAGACCGGGTGGAGAGATACAGAACCTTGCCATTCCAGAATAAAAATGGAATCATGCCACTATGGACTTTGTTGTTGACTTGCCGAAAATGCCGCAGGAAAATGATGCCATCTGGGTCATCGTTGATCGACTAACCAAGTCAGTGTACTTCATTGCCATTAAAGTTACTTAGAGCGTTGATCGCTTGGCTCAGATTTATCTTGATGAGATAGTACGACTGCATGGAGTCCTGTATCCATCGTCTCTGATCGGGATGCACGATTTCTATCGCGCTTCTGGAGTAGCCTTCAGTCGGCTCTAGGTTCCAAGTTGCAGTTCATCTCATCTTACCATCCCCAGACCGATGGCCAAACGGAGCGTGTGAATCAGATTCTCGAAGACATGTTACGGCTTTGCACAATTGACTTTAAGTCGAGTTAGGACATTCATCTACCGTTGGCCGAATTTGCATACAACAATAGCTATCAGTCCAGCATCCAAATGGCGTCGTACGAAGCCTTGTACGACCGGAAGTGCAGATCACCCATTTGCTAGTATAAAGTCAAAAAATGACAGATTCTTGGTCCGGAGCTGGTGGAAAAGATCGTGGAGAAGGTCAAGCTCATTCGGAAAAGATTAAAGACTGCGCAGAGTCGACAAAAAAGTTACGCGAATGTTCATTGTCGACCCCTCGAGTTTCTAGAAGGCGATCAAGTATTTCTTAAAGTGTCGCCCATGCGTGGAGTTACCCGGTTTGGTGCAAAGGGTAAGCTGAGTCCGAGATTTGTTGGACCGTTCGAAATACTAAAGTGAGTCGCCCCAGTGGCCTATCAAATTATCCTGCTGCCAGCGCTAGTTAATGTGGACGATGTCTTCCACGTCTCTCAGTTGCGAAAGTATATGTACGATCCAAGCCACGTGGTAGATTTTGGTCAACTGGAGCTGAAAGCCGACTTATTATATATTGAAGTGTCGGTCCAAATCTTAGAACGTAAAGATAAACTGCTATGGAATTGAGCGATCCCTCTTGTCCGCATACTCTGGAGCAATCACTCGGTCGAGGAGTCGACTTGGCAACTTGAATCAGAGATGAAGGAGAAATTTCATTCATTGTTCTCATAGAGGTAGGCTCTATTCTTAAGTTTCGAGGACGAAATTTTTTATTAGTTGGTTATGGTGTAGTGCCCCGCCCCTACATCGTGCTCGTTTCCGTCCACGGGGTACGTGAGAAAGGAACACTGTCGCTACCGATTCAACCGGGACAAATAGATCGGGATCGGTTCAATCGGTCGAACGGAAACGATTGAATTAAGATCATTTTCTCGTTATGGAAAGACTCCTTCGGAATCAAGTCCCATATTCAGCGAATTGCGTCTCGAGGATTGGCTCTGCGGCTAGTCGGAAGAGACCTCTTGTTGCTCTGTTTTTCATGACGCACTTGCTTTGGTTTTGGTTTTCGTGAATATTTTCGATGGTTTTCATGGCTTGCGTTTTCGAACTTCGCATTCGTATCGAATTTCTTGAATAATACAATGTTCTAATCAGTTGCTTATGCGATTGCAGGTGATCGTGTAGGCGACGTCTAAGTGCAACCAACCAGTCCCTCGCTTGAAGCAAAGACTAAGGTAAGTGGCTGACCTCCTTCGCTTCGACCCCCTGTTTCAAATCAATCATGAAACACAAAATCAATGCTTGTCGCTATAGTATAGAATCAATGAATTGAGGCACAATTCTTCACGAAATACTTGCTAAAGGAAACTCGGAATGATTGCAGCAATTTGAGTAATTTACTCAAAAAATGTAAGTTTCACACCAAAAAGAGAAATGATAAGGTTCTAGAAAAGAGAGAATTATTTTAAGATCTACAAAAACGGTCATTGGACAACTTGTCGACAAGGTGTAGTTTCCTCGAACGGTTGCTTAGGCCAAGGAACCGATTCGGTCCGGGAGGAACGAGTATAGCAAGTGCCAACAATGAATCGGCGCAGGTGATTCGCGAACTTTCGCATAGGGCTCGCTACCCGCCGCGAAAGGGTCGCCGTCTAACCCAGCTATAGTCCATGATGGCTTGACATTGCCAGTGACCTTCACACCCCTTTTATTGCTTGAACTAACGCACGTGACACGAGATGATTATGATAACTGCTCAATGTATACAACTTCATATGCTTGCCTCAAAACATGTTAATATGCAAATCGCACAGGATAGTTAGATAGATCACCAAATAAGCTAACATGTTTTATAAAACTGCTTGAACTAAATGCAGAGCTTAGATTTAATTAGCCACTCGCTAGTACATGTGATCGTAATGACCCTCGCTCATTGCAGGTGATAGGAATCAAGGAGAATGCGCCAACTGACCAAGGCGACGTTCGTGCTTTTGAAGCTTCGACCACGCGCCGAAGATCCCGCCACTCAACTTTTGAAGACTCGTTGCAAGTCCAAGAAACATGTCTCGGCTTCCCTCCAATCCAGGTAGCTGGAATACTTTTGTTGTAAATGAGGAATGTATGTATGGAGGCTATCTCGTCGGCACTTCTTTTGTAATTGAGTCATGTTGTAAAGTCCGCGCGGCACAATTGTAATAGAGTCTGTAAATGATGTCTATTATCAATAAAATACAAAGTTTCTATATCTTAATGTGTTGTTCAATTTATCTGCGCTCTCTCTTAGATGTTGTGTTTCGGATTACCTTATGACTATGCCTTGTGCGATCGCAACCTAGGTTCGCACGGCATCACGTCCGGGGGACAACTATCGATTCTTTGGAATCGGGACGTGACAATGGTAGCCGGATCCATGGCGGGATAGCCACCAGTAGATCCATCTCGAAGAACGTGAAGGGATCCCATTGCTTGGTAACTACAAGCAAACCATCAAAGAGCCAAGGGGACCCACCGGTGCCCGTTTCAGATCTCTGCTAGGGTGAATCGGAAGAAGAACACACCATTCTCCCTAGAGTAGACATCCAGAGAGACAAACGACTGCTACGACCTTCGTGCAAATGGGGCCGACCATATACACCATTATGGTGTACCTTCATTGGGCCACAACAAGAGCGATGTCCTCCATAGAGATAAACACAACCTTAACTCCGTTGAGCACCTCTAGTTCGACAAACTGGAACCTGACTTCCTCGATAACTAGCGTCGACCGACATAAAGAGACCAACAATCTGGGATTAGAAGAGCCAAACTCGGAGTACTCCGGTCGCACAGGAGTACGGGCCAGCCTGCAAGTAAGAGATGTGATTGTGGCTCCTAGGCTGACAGAGAAGTAGTGAGGAGGGATGGCATTTACTAGGGAAGCCAATAGTCCCTATAAATCCAAGTCTCCTTTAATGAGCTCTTGCACGGAACCAATCTCCTGGACGGACATATGCATGCAAGAGCAACTGCCCGAAGCATCCTCTCTTCAATATGTCGAGCCTTCCATGGTATAGGGCGGAAAAGTCCCATACATTATGGCGGATGATAGTGGAATCAATAGAGTTCTGTAGGAACTCCATTGTTTTGTTTCTGGTGGGTACTCGGCTCTATTAAAGTGGGTTGTGTGCCTTGGTCAAGAAAATTTGGAGACCGCGAGAAGCTATGGATATTTTTTTTCTGATAAAATGGAATTTTCACTGTCAAATTTGCACCGAAGGAGAAATCAATAGGATCCTTGAGGGAGGTCCATGGACCTTCAATGGCTGGTTGGCCATAATATGGCGGTGGGATCCTGCAACTAGCTTCGAACAGGATAATCTCTCTAAAGTGTCAGTATAGATCCGACTCCCACGGTTGTCTCCGATGTTGTGGAATGCACCGACCATAATGAAGATGGCTAGTATAATTTTTAACCGCTACGGATAGATCTGCCAATTGCATACATATAGCGCATAGCTTACGCTAGGGTATTCATGGAGGTAGACGATGCAGATGACTTACCGAGCTCGATTCGAGTACGACTAGCTTCGGGGAGATATTTAGCCAGGAGGTAAAATACAAGTGGGTGCCTGCAAGATTAAGCGTTGTTGCAGTTTTGGGCACTTATCAACACAGTGCTCGGAACAGTCCTCTAATCCATGTGGAGATGACGACATTGGGTGACGAAAACTTGGTAATATTAGATAATAGCACTACTACGAGAGTAGTCGAAGTTCATGACGATTTTCAAACCAAAAGCCCCATTAGGAAAGAACCCAAAGGAGGCTGAACTAATGGGTGGACCATCTACTTCAGTGGTCATGCCTGGGATTGTTCATGACAACTTTCAGATTAACATTGTCGTGAATGACCGCGGGTTGGATGTTGCAGATACAATGATTCTGGATGACTCAGGAGGACATGAGTGAGTTTATCTAATAGATCAGCCTGCTATGTCTCCTCTGAGTTAGCAGAGGAACACCAATGGCTATTAAAACATGCCACACGGTGTCAGGGAACAAGAGCTTCATTCAAGGGTATTAGCCGAACCCACTGCCAAAGTGACCGAGGAGGTGATGCCATTGCAGAACATTCCTAACAATTTAGGAGGGGGACTAGTTATGATCAATCATCTTTGGGAGGAAAGACGGCTAGCAAAGAGTGAGGAAATGGGTAAAGAGGGAGAAATCAAAATAAATGTTGGCTACATGTCTTCTAGCTCTAGGATCTCCAAGGAAAGTCATTCCTGATGTTTTGTTAAGTTGATTGAGAAGTGCAAGTCCGATTGTCCTCCCCCGTTGGACAATTTGGACGAAAGTATGGGTATCTTCTGATGTAGATGATTTTTCTCTCTTTTAATACAATTATATATATATATATATATATATATATATATATATATATATATATATATAAAAGAATGTCTGGAGCGGGCGATCCTCGCGAACGAGACCTAGGGCATCCTCGCGGGCTGCCTCCACGGCCGCCGGACCCCTTGGCCGGCGGCGGGCGGGCCTCGGCCTCGATGGGCGGGCCCCCTCCCGGCGTTTGGGGGGGGGGGGGGGGGGGGGGGGCGGGAGCCAGATCTGGGGGTCGGGCGGACCCCCCCATGCGAGCGGGCGCGGTCGCTCCCCCCAAGGCGGCAGGTGGGGGGGGGGGGGCGGGAGCACAGGAGGGGGGTCGGGGGGACCCCCTGCGGTGGCGACGGCCCTCCCAGGCGGCCGGGGGAGGGGTCGGGCTCTACGGGGAGGGGGTTGGGTGTCCACCACTCCGAGTCTCCCCTGGATCCGAACTTTAAATTCGGAGCAGGGTCCGGATCTCTGGGGAGTCAAACGGAGGGAGGTGGATGGACGACGGTTACGCGCCGTCGAGTGGCGAAGAGCGGGGGGAAGACGGGAGGCGGAGAGGGTCAAGTTAGGGAGCGGCATCCCGATAATCGTCAGAACGGGACAGGGTCTCGGCCTAGCCGGGGTCCGGGGGGGTCTGCTGGGCGATCGATGGGTTGGCGGCCCAAGGCGACCGCGGCGGCCAAGGGGAAGAGTAAGGTAGTGGATCTTGATGTTCAGGGACCTGGGACTTCTCGTCCGGTGATTGCCCCGAGGCCTATTAGGACGTCCCCACGGCCTGCTGGACGGTCCTGGGCTGAGATCTGCAAACCGGTGGGGCCGAAATCCCCCACATCGATGGAGTACGTCCCGCCGCTCAAGGTAGGGAGGGATTTCCGGGCTGTGTTTCCTGCGGAGGAGATCCAGCAGGTGACAGCATACTGGAAGAATACCCTCGTCCTGTATGTCTTGGGCAACAAGCCTTTCTACGGGCAGATCCGGGACTATGCAGCGCGTGTCTGGAAGCCTAAGGGGAGTATAGAGTTCTATGCTCGTGAGAACGGTTTCTATTATGTGAAGTTCGGGCTGGCGGAGGATGTCGCTAGGATCCTCCAAGGCGGCCCCTGGACGTTCGACGGCAGACTGATCATTCTAAAGGAGTGGACTCCGGAGCTGCGATGCGAGAGGGAAGTTCTGAATGCCATCCCAGTATGGATTCGATTCCCCGAGTTTCCGGTTGGGTTTTGGAGCATTCCCTTGTTGATGCGACTTGCAAGTTTGGTGGGCACCCCGATCAAAGCAGATAAAGCTACTACCTTTCGGACGCGGTTGATGTACGCGAGGATTTTTGTGGAGATTCGGGCAGGGGGGAGCTCCCGAAGATGGTGGAGTATGAGCTCCCTTCTGGGGAGGTGCTTACCCAGAAGGTGGAGTACGAATGGGTTCCACCTACCTGTTCTCGCTGTTCCTGTTTCGGACATCTGGCCAGTGCTTGCTTAGAGGCTGGCCCTCCGGTGGAGCCTTGTATTCCTCCTCGTGAGGTCCCCGAAGCTCCCTGTGATATGGATTTTAGAGATGATAGCGGAGTGGAGGTGGTAGAGGGGGAGGTTACTGATCAGGTGAGTGATGGCGGTTTGAGCCTCGTTGTATCTACTCAGCCTGCTTCAACGGGTGGGGTGGTGTCCACTGGCCAGGGGCTGAGTAGTATAGTTACCAGAAGCATGGTTGCGACGAAGACTGAGGCACGAGGGGAGGGCGGTTCGTCTGGAGGGCAGGTTTACTGTAGGAAAAGACGTGCTGTCGGCCTGTTGCGTGATGGCCCCTCCATGGTGGAGGGTCGTACCACAGACAGAGAGGAGGCGGTGTGTGTTGCCAATCCTGCCTGGACGTTGGTGCTATCTCAGGGCGTTCCCCAACAGACGGTTCCGACTGGTATGGATGAGGATCCTTTAGCGACGGATGCGGCACCTTTCCCAGGTGTCGTTCCGGGAGTTTCTCAGGGGGCCCCCACCTCTAATTAATTAATGGCCATTATCGCCTGGAATGTGAGGGGGGCGTGTTCGCTAGGGAGGTGGAGAGAGATTTGTGGGGTGCTCCACATAGAGAGATGTGACATTTCTGTTATTTTAGAGTCCAAGATCAAAGGGGAGAAGACTCTTACTCGTCGGACCCCTGCTCATTGGGCCCAATTGCACAACCTGGCTCTTTGTGACATGGCTAGGATTTGGGTTCGCTGGAACCTGAAGAGTTGGGATGGTGACTTGCTCCTGCTGACGGAGCAGCTGATTGCGATCTCCTTCGTGAACTAGGGTAGCTTCCGGTTCTTGCTGGGGGATGTCTACGGCCACAATGACAGAAGGAGACGGGAGTCCCTTTGGAGCGACATCTCCCGTATTTCATCTGTGGCTGACTCGTCGTGCCTTCCTCTTCTCTTGATAGGGGACTTCAATGCCCTTCTGCACCAAGGGAAAAAGCTGGGTGGCCGTCCGGTCCCAGATTCTATCCTCTATGATTTTCAGAGATGTCTTCTGCTTGCGGGGCTTCGGGGGCTGTCTCGTTCAGGCTGCATCTGGACTTGGCACAACAAAGCAACTCATAATAGGGTTGTTTGTCAGCTTGATCGAGCCCTGGGTAATAGGGAGTGGTTCCGTCACTTCCCTACCACTCCAGCTGAGGGGCTAGCAGCTGGGACGAGCGATCATTCCCCCATCAGGGTTGGCTTCTCTGCTCGGTCTCTTGGGAAGTCCCGTCCGTTCAGGTACAACAACAGTTGGTATCTCTCGGAGGGCTACCTAGAGGCGGTCGCTGAGGGGCTCACTAGTGGTCAGGAGGGGACGGCTCAATTCCGTTTGGTTCGGCGTCTCAAGGCCACGAAGAGAGCTCTTAGGAGTTGGGTGAAGGGGCTGCCCAAGTCCACCTTAGAAGACAAGGAGGTGGCGTTGCGGACCTTACAGCAGGATATGCAGGCTGAAATACTGAATGGGGACCTGACGGCCAGAGAGAAGGAGCTGATTGGAGAAGTCAACATCCTGAGGTTGCAGAAGGAGATTAGCTCGTCCCAGCGAGCCAAATGCTCCTGGCTGAAGGACGGCGACCGGTACTCCAAGTTCTTCTATGATGTTATCCGTGCAAGACAGAATAGGAATCACATCTCCCAGCTACTTGATGCAGATGGCACTTTGGTGGGGACGCCGGCTGAGATCCAGGGCGAGGCTGTCAGGTACTACTCTGAGTTATATTTCCAGACTGACTACCTATCCGTGTTCCCAGAGGTTGTGACGAAGAGATTGGTGACTCCATTTGGGAATAGTCTTATGCTTGCGCCTGTTACATTGGAGGAGGTGGAGTCTATTGTCAAGGGGGCGGACCCCAACAAGGCTCCTGATCCGGATGGCTTCAGCAGTGGTTTCTTCAAACGCCATTGGGACGTGCTAAAGCATCAGGTAGTGGAGGTGGTTCAGAAATTCTTCACTAAAGGGAAGCTCTTGAAGGAACTGAATCACACTTTCCTGACCTTGGTGCCGAAGAAGGAGGGAGCGACTGCACTGGCGAATTTTCGTCCTATTGCGTGTTGTAATTATCTTTACAAGATAATTACGCGCCTTATATGCCGGCGGATGGAGGGGATCATGCAGGACTTGGTATCTCCGAATCAGGCTGCATTCATCAAGGGGAGGTCGATCGCCGAGCACAGCCTCCTGGCTCATGAGATGGTGAGGGGATTCAGCA
Organism: Iris pallida; assembly: GCA_029216955.1. NCBI lineage: Eukaryota > Viridiplantae > Streptophyta > Magnoliopsida > Asparagales > Iridaceae > Iris > Iris pallida. The sequence goes on from JANAVB010010791.1 coordinate 8,163,832, forward strand.
AACCCGGAGGGGAGAAGGCTTGTGTTAAACTGGATTTGAGGAAGGCGTATGATATGGTTAATCGGGACTTTCTCTGTCATCTGATGTCCGCCATGGGATTCGCGGAGCACTGGGTCGCGTTGATTCGGGAGTGCATTACGTCTCCTACTTTTTCTGTTCTCATCCAGGGTGTTCCTTATGGGTACTTCCAGAGCAACCGTGGGCTTAGGCAAGGTGACCCACTGTCTCCTTACCTGTTCACGCTTGTTATGGAATACTTTACTTGCTTGATGGATCTGGCAGTGCACCGTGGACGGTTGGTCCCTCTGTTTCGGAGGATGGATCCCCCAGTTACTCATCTTATATATGCGGATGATCTGCTAGTTTTCATCCAGCCTTCGACGGAGGGGTTGCTGACGCTTGCGGCTATTATGGAAGATTTGAAGTCCGTTTCGGGTCTCCAGATGAACAGGGATAAGAGTAGGGTCTACTTCAGCTCCCTGTGTACCCGGAAGGAGGAGCGGGCTGATGTGTTGGGTATCGCGAGGAGTGATCTTCCGGTGCGCTACTTAGGAGTGCCTCTCACCGTCAACTATGCGCGGGACCAGGACTGTCATAGTCTGGTAGAGTATGTCCAGAGGAGAGTAGAAGGGTGGCAAGCAGCAGGTCTGTCGTTTGGCGGTCGCATTGAGCTGGTCAGATCGGTGATCTCGGCTGTGGCCCATTTTGGCTGCAGTCCATCCTCCTACCTGTGGCCACTATCCGACGGATGGAGTGGCTATGTGCCGATTTCATTTGGAGGGGAGGTCTGCATGCGATTTCCTGGGACCAGCTCTGTCGTCCCAGGAAGGAGGGAGGAGTGGGGCTCAGACCGTTGCTAGAGGTTAGAGAGGCTTCTGCGCTTAAGTTGGCCTGGAGATTCATCAGCGGAAGTTCTCTCTGGGCGGACTGGATGCACAGCAGATACGTGAAGTAGGGCAGCTTTTGGACGTGTCCTACTGACAACAACCAGTCAGTCACGTTCAAGACTGTCTTGAGACACAAGGGGTGCTCAAGTCTGCCATTCGGAGGGTCATAAAGGACGGGTCGGGTACGGACCTCTGGCGGGATCCTTGGATTGATAGGCGTTCGTTGTTGGACATCAAAGGAGCCCCGACCCATCAGGAGGATAGGCGTGGCCTGTCGTGCAGTCGCATCATACGCAACGGGGAGTGGAGGCCGGACTCTTATCGGTTCACTGAGGAGCTGGGTGGGAGCATTTTGTCTACTGTCATTGATCCGTCTTTGCCTGCGGATCGGTGGATTTGGGAGCCGAGTGGAGCTTCTACAGGGACTGGGAAATTCCAATTCCGTAGCTGCTACAACCTTATCCGGCGAGCTTTTCCGCTAAGTCCTGATTACGAGTTCGTTTGGTTCAAGGGTCTGGCCAGAAAAATGCAGTTGTGTGTATACAAGCTTCTATTGGGCCGCCTCTTGACGAGAGATCGCCTGAGTTCGTTTGGTATGCCGGTTCCGGATCCCAAATATGTGCTTTGCGGTTTGGAGCCTGAATCTATAAAACATATCTTCTTCGAGTGCACTCTGGCATGGCAGATCTGGACGGAGCAGAATCGTGTGTTGGGTGTGTGCGCCTCCTGAAAAAGTGTTGGGGACATCATCACGGTGATTCGAGATAGCAGGGGTCGAGGGCAGGACTGGTTCCGTACAGCCAGAGTTCGTCTGGCTGCTGCGGTTTGGCATGTATGGCGGGAGCGAAACCGTCGGATCTTTGAGGAGCTGGTCACCCCTCCAGTTGGTATTCTCCATAACATTGAGTTTGATGTAAATGCTATGGATAATTGATGAGTGATGAGTGGGAGTCCCACTCTGGTTGTATGTTGTATGATTATGGCTTTTCTTTTGGAATAAAATTCACCTTTTTCCAAATATATATATATATATATATATATATATATATATTCAAAAAGAGCAATGCTATGCCTACAACCAAATTCTTACAACCCCTTTACTCCCGCCACATGTCGGGTTTCGATTGGAGGAGAGGAGTAAGTGGTGGGGTCGGATAGAGCCCATGTAGCAGGGGGGTGTGAGGGGTGGTGGGATCCGGTGGGACCCATGTGTAAGGGGTTGGTGAGTGAGGTTGTAAAAAGGTTGTAAGAATTTGGTAGTAAACTTAGCATTATTGATTCAAAAATTAGCTGGTGGTTTCATATTATGGAAAAACTTATGTTACAACCGTTGGATTTGGATTGCAAGACTGAGATTAAAAGGTGAGAGTATCTACTTAAAATATATGCAATCCGAATCCAATGGTTATAACATAGGTTGGTTCCATTATATGAGACTACCCGGCTGTTTTTAAGCAATTATCTCTTTCTCTCGCTCTATATATATATATATATATATATATATATATATATATATATATATATATATATACACCTTCCATTGTCAAAGTCTCCTAGTGGCTAGAAGGTGGAGACATAACGCACCCTGGCTGGGTGGGTTCGATCCCCCGGACAAGTGGATTATTCCTTCCAATTATATATATATATAATCTTTTATCCGGTAGACATGCACTCATATATGACTAGGTAGTTACTGCCCAAAAACAACATAGTATAATATCATCTTACCTACTCTTTCAGGTGTATTGTCCCCTTCCCATCTTTTTGAAGGAAATGCTGTAGTTCCAGTGCAACAAATTACATGTGTAATTCCCTAGAAATAAGTCCTATAATTCAATTTATCAAAGAAGTTGCACATAAATTAATGACTAGCATTAGTACATTGTCATTATATATATATATATATATATATATATATATATATATATATATATAATCTTGCATTCAAGAATAAAAGGACAAACCTCAAACATAGTTGGATCTATGTCACTTGGATTCCTTGTGTCACCCTTCCATATCTGTCCAAGTTAACAGGTATCAAATACACAATGCTCTAGCACATTGAAGTATTGAACATCGCTCATGAATGTTTCAAAATGCCTGAACATAAGTACTAGGTATAGAACAGCAACATACCTTCATCTTGTCCTCATTATGTGTACCAAACAGAGACAATGCTTTGTTAGGGTCTCTTAGCAGCAAGTGTGATTTGATATTCAGGCTTAACAAGGATGCTACAATTAATTGCCCTGGAAAGCAATTAAATCTATGAGAACAAAAAATGAAGTGATGCCTGTTGATTGAAGTAAAAAATAGTTGGGCTTGTATTTACAACATTACACATATGGCACTAACAAGAAAATTTATTCTTTGTGCCCTAGACAAGATACGAAATAAGGGATGTCTTGTATCTAAGCACAAGTTTCGAAACAATTGATGGTCTAAATGGCTTACGTAAGTCAGTCAGTTCTAAATTTACTATACCCCAGAAAACAGAAATTTGTTATGCAGTTGTCAAACGGAGCATGTATGTTTAAGTCATAATAGTTAAAATAACAGAGTTTTAAGATGTTGCTGATATATTCTCAACACTACCAACCTTGCTTCCCACACAAATTTAAAGCCAAGAATGCTTCATTAGAACTGTTATCATCTGTCAACTGTATACCAAGGTATTAAATGGGTGTCCTTTTCAGTATGTCACAGAATGAAAACATCTAAAACAAAACAAAACTTCCAATTTCCTCTTTAGCACAGAATTATTAGAAAGACTAGAAATGTGTTTGAGTCTACAAATATGGAAGCATGAATACGAATTTCCAAAATAAGCAATATACTCTCCATGCAAAGGAAAAATAGAATTCTACGAGGTAAAATATTTATATCTTCAACTAAGTCCCTATAATTTCAATTTTACTTGAATAATCATGTCAAAATCCTTAGTTTTGAGCATGGTTTAAAGTATCGGCCGATACCGATCCGATACGGCCGATACCGATACGGTTTGGCATGTCCCGATCCGATACCGAACGATACCCGATACTGACCGATAATGACACTGGGGGTCTCTTTTCCAGTCAATTTGGCAAAGAAAATTAAATGAAAAAGACAAATCAACAAGGATTTAAAGCATAATAAGGTTGTAAAAGCATGCAAAAGAAAAAAATTAATATATTGTATGTAAACCAATCGGTAAGGGTGACTACTATTTCATTTAATTTCAAAATTACTAAGAAATAACACTGAAAATACTTAAAATTATGCCTAAATGTATAAAATATATGTTTTTAAATGTAAATAATTTATTAATAATTATTTGTTTTCCGATACCAAATAATCCGATACTCCGATCCGAAACCACCGATACTACGGATATCGCCAATACCAATACTCATAGGAATAGTCCGATACCGATTCCGAAACCGATATTGTGAACCTTGGTTTTGAGTTCCAAGTTTCCAACACTCCACACCTTAAGTTGAGCACCGTCTATAAACAAGCTCAACTTGGATTCAATAAACTCTAAAACGCACTAAAAAAGAGAGCAATAGTGATGTAGGAGCATATGGCGAGCAAGGATGGACTCGAGAAGATGCAAGAAATTCGACCCAAACCAAGTCGGGCTTGGCTAATACTCCCCCATGCATAATGTTCCGGATGGGTATACCTGCGAGAATGCTAGAGAGGTACTTTCCCGTTGGAATCCCACACAATAGGATGCTTATGGCTCTACCACAAATCTATCATTTCTATTGTGTCTTCTGAGCTCATAATACCTCATTGACTATCAATATCCGTGTATCGATTGTTATACGATGAGTGTAACCGCTTCCAATTTGTAAAGACACAAAGTTGTACAATAAGGAGTCAAACAACCTCGAGTTCCCTTTGCCAAGGTTGAGAAGGTTATTTTGGTTACCCATATGACCAGCCCATGTATAGAATCAACAAGCACAAAAGTTACCAGGACTTCATGGCAGCATTCCATCATGGAAGTAAACAAAGGCCCAAAGAGTGCAACACAAGAACAATCTAGGTACAAGGCTCTCTAATGTTTCCATTATCCATTACTTTTTTTGCTCTGCAAAAGGATAAATTTTATTGAAATAAAACTTGGTTTCCAAGAAGGAAAGCAAGAAGAAAAGGATACAATAATTCGGCATATGGTGTGAGTAACACCTTCAAAGCCCTATAGAACCAATACAAGGGCGGAGTTTGAACAAAATATCTTTCAACAATATAAGTAATTGAATTTGATCTTCTCAGCAGCGCAGATTTGGGATCCATTGATTTATTCTTCAACACCAAGTCGTTTCGTGTTGTTTCGTGCAAGCCAAATCTATCAAAGAGCAATATAACTTAGAAGCATCCGGTCCTTAGAAGATATACCACCAACCTTACACTCAGACCATGAATATAAGAACTACTCCATCTTGTTCGGGTAACAGGAGTTAACATTCTAGCAACTAAGGATGGTAGACATACATTCCATTAGCCATACTGGATCATGTATCTTGAGTAAAATTCTATCATTTTCCACCTATCAACACTCAACAAAACATCTCGATCTTATTTTCAATCTATCATGAAAGATAACTCTCGAGTCTTGAGTTGTTATTGTTGCAGAAGGTAGTGTCACCCGAACGGGACTTGACATAAGGTACGATATTGGACTTATGACATGTGACTTGAAAAGGAAATCCCTTGTTAAGTTCATGAGAAATCCCAATTATCTATACCTCATCTCCTACTTTCTATCCGATGAGGGACTAAACCTTATATACAATTCCTTTTATAATGTCATTAAACAATTGTTATTGTATCTCGCATTCAATATAATGTCATTTCGATCTTTCAACACTGGCTTCAACCGACACGTTCATCAAACCACATCACTATTAAGTGCGGACCTGACATCTTGCTGCACCTTGGACCCAAAACTATACCTACCTTTGAAGCCAAACCGTGCTACTATTGGGTGCGAACCAGACGACGTCTAGGTCCACCTTGGGATCAACACAATCTGTTTCTAAGCAACTAAAGCGCTCACAGTTAGTCTGATTTGTAACATTGGACTTTGATACCAGTTTGTTAATGAAATACGACGTGACCTGAACGAGAGTTGCTCCATGGAATACTATATTGGACTTAACCCATATGACTTAAAAGGAATATCCCTAGTTAAGTCTAGGACGAAACCCAATTATCTACTCTCATGCTCCACTTTCTATCTGATGTGGAACTAAACATTTTATACAACTCTTTTTATATCATCACAAGACTTAAGCGCTTAACTGGATGCAAGATACAATCCAACAATTATCAATCCAGAGAAACTTGCTTGTTGCGATTCCACACTTCGGCATCACGAGCAACAGTTTCTCTTACTCTCCCTTATTGGATCAACTATTTGGCAACACACAAAAATATTTGTTCGATGTTGTTGTTGTTGCAGTGCAAATACACATTCCTCCTTAAGAAAGTGTGTGCTTCCATACTAAATCCTTTGCTTGAGACATATAACAGTCAAATAAAGAAATGAATTGCTTTATATTTATGGCATTGTGAATCATTTGATGACAAATTATCACAACTATTTTCTTGCATGATTGATGTGAACCCGTCACTTTTGGCTCTCCGGAACGGGAAACCATCACATTTGCCGTCGGAGTATCTGAACCACCTTTATTAGGGGGGAGAGGGATCCCGATTATGTCCAAAACTCCAAAGTATAATTGGCTTTATTTTGGGGAAGTCTTCCCAAACTAGGCCTTAAAGTAGTCATTAGGTTCTAGGTCATCATTTGTAATAGAAACAAAACAAAGAAGATGGGAAAAAATGAAGTTCTTATGGTCGATTTCCAGGTTCTCCATTTCTATTTATTGTTCGGTTAGTGTTAGCTTCACTCAAAAGTTTATCTATGATTTTACTTGTTGGACCCTTTTCTTGTTGCTAGGGTTGAGAAGTGAACAAAGCTTGTAAGGGCTATAAGTTTGTCATGTAACCAAAACAAAAGAATATATCACTGTTCTGATCAGAGAATAGGCTCATTTCTTGTGTTTTCTCCATTTCATTGACGTTGCATCGGCTTATTCTATTTTCTCATATCTAAAGCACTTGATATGGATAGTAATTCCTTGGAGCAGTTTAGGATTTCGGCCTAACCCTAATAATCCATTGGATCACCTCCCTATCCTATCAATGCACAAAAACCAAATTTGCGCAAACTTCTATGTCCAAGTTCTAATAAGAAGAACCTTACGCTTCCCAGATACACGGATACGTCAAGACCTGTTAAGTACACAACACATATTTTGCAGGGTTCGCAGTATCGGTATCGCAATCAGTATTGAACCATTCCTATGGGTATCGGAATCGACGGTATCGACAATATCGGCGGTTTCAGATCGGAGTATCAAATTTATTGGTATCGGAAAGCAACTAATTATTAGTAAATTATTAGCATTTTAGAAAAAATATTTTATACATTTAGACATAATTTTAAGTATTTCAATTTTATTTCTTAGTAGTTTTGAAATTGAATGAAATTATTTTGAAATTGAATGAAATAGTACTCACCATTGCTGCTTGGTTTATATGCAAATATATAAGTTTTCTTCTTTTGCATGCTTTTACACCCTTGTTGATTGGTCTTTTTCGTTCAATTTTTTTTGCCGAATTGACCGGAAAAAAGACCCCAATGTCGATTTTGGTCAGTATCGGGTTTCGTTCGGTATTGGATCGGGACATGCCAAACCGTATCGGTATTGGCCGTATCGGGTCGGTATCGTCCGATACTGCAACTATGCTATTTGGTGTGTCCTGGTGTTATTATGGATGACCGGGATGTGTCTAACACGTGTCTGAGATGTGTCCGACTCTGCACGGTTCTATAAAAATTTGGAGTGTTTGTGCTTTCTAGTTAGGAGAAATTATTCAGCGGGCCGGACTCACCACATGTCAGTGATGAATGTTATTGACATCTGCTAAGATGTTAACATTAGTCATGTGTCATTATATCATTGGACCGGCTCACTATTCACCACTGCCACGTTGGTGAGCCCACGGCTTACTAACATCCAGTTCCGAGTTTCCCCCTTTTATTATATTATGTTGCACCACGTGGGCACCTGCACGCACACACTGACACGACACAGACACGAGCGGCATGAACACGGGCATCGGTTCCGGCCCACGCGCGACCTATCCTAGTGCATCCATTTTGTACGTCAATTGACTGAGGGGCATGCATACGGGAAGGGCTTCTTACCGACGCCGCCGGTGCCGCCGATCACCAGAACAACCTTGTCGGAAGGAGGAGCGGAGGCTTCCTCCGTGTTGGTATCGGCCACTCCTGTGGCTTGGCTCTGCTCCTCTCTCACTGCATGGGAGACCATGGCTCGTCTTCCACCACCACCACAACAACCTGGTGGACTGATCAAGGAACATAGGAACGAAGGAGAAGGTGGGTCTCTTAGGAAACATGGGTTGGCTTTCTTGATAGGGACAACAAGGAGGGTGGAGGAGAGGCTGAGAGCCATTGGTACGAGTGGATTAGGGAACGAGGGAGGAGAGAAGGCCTCTTGCACATTATTTCTATAGGTTTTGGGGGGGGGATAAGATGGGCTCTACCACCGTAAATTTAGTACCCCACATATAATAATAAATATTTATAAATTAAGGTTTTTTCTAAGGCCACCACACTTTTTACTTGGGGGCAGCCCAAAAATGTTTGCAAATATTACAAGTTTGCCATCATTTTTTTTACTTGGGGGCAGCCCAACAATAGGTTTAAAAGATAACTTTTCTATTTTTTTTTCTCTCTCCCTCAACTCCTTTCTTCTCTCCCTCTACTTTTTTCTTCTCTCCCAACATTTCTAGGTCATAGAATTAAACCCTAGTCCAAAAAATTTTCCAAATTTTTCTTTCTTTCTTTTCGAGAATTATTCCCAAAAAAATTCTCCTATCTCATCATGTTTGGCACAAATTTTTCCCCAAATTTGTCTAAGATCAGCTACCAAAAAATGTTTCCACTCATACTCAAAATCAGAAAATATAAACATAAATATTAGGTTTAGAATCACTTTAGGGTTCATGAATGAATTTTTCGAACATGATAATTCTCACATATTTCTTGAAACCCTAACCCTAGAACATGAGAAATCGTTTTGGTCGTTCGGCTGCTACAGTTTCAAATAGGACTGCCAGGATCCTGGCAGTCTTACATTAGTCTAGGACTGCCAGGAGCCTGGCAGTCCTAATTGAAACTCTCTGTTATAAGAGTTTTAAATACAAACTCTCCTCACAGAGAGTTTCAATTAGAACTGCCATACCCCTGGCAGTCCTACACTAAAGTAGGACTGTCAGGGTGTTGGCAGTCCTAATTGAAACAGAGACCAAGTCAACATATCATATCTCATAAATTCAGTCAAAAATATTGGACTGCCAACATGGTGGCAGTCCTTGCTTCATGTGGGACTGTCTATTTGCTGGCAGTCCTGAATGGATGTGTATCAAAATTCTCATACAGAGAATTATGAGTTGGACTGCCAACATTGTGGCAGTCTTTGCTTCATGTTGGACTGCCCAATTACTGGCAGTCCATCTTTTACAATGGACTGCAGGACAGCTGGTAGTCCAATTTTCTCAAAGGACTGCCCGACTGCCTGCAGTCCTGTCCGTCTCGTGCCCGACTGTTGGCCAGAACGACTAACATAAACCCTAAATTCGTTCTAGGGTTCGAATTTTACGCCAAAAATTGGTCTTATTGTGTTTGAATGATACAAAAATGAACCCTAAATTCGTTATAACCTATTTTAGAAAACTATTTTGATAATTACCAAAGATTCAATAGATTTTAAACGAAAATATAGCAAAAATATATCAAAACATATCTAGATTGTGATGTAGGTTGGGCTTGGGTGCCATTGCTTGAAATTGCATGAATGAAAAAGAAATTTAGGGTTTGGAGTTATGGAGAAGAGGAATAGTGTTTAGGTTTTAGGAAAAGAGAAGAGAGAGAAAATATTTGATGAAATGAATTGTTAGAAAGGGTTTGGGGGGAGAGGGGGCTGCCCCCAAGCAACTTGTGGGCAGCCCCCAGCAAAAGCTCAACCTTCTTGGGCTGCCCCCAAGTAAGGGATGCCCCCAAGTAAATTTGGTGGTGCCCTTAGAAAAAACCTAAATTAATTGTTTTACTAACTAAAGTTATAATTATCTATTTTTATACTAATATATAATTCATATATCACATTGTTTGGAAGCATGTAACCTCTCGGAAGTGTGAAGTGTCACTTTTAACATGATGTAATGCAATGCACTTGTAGCATGTATCCAAAATATATTTTGATACATAGTTTTTTGTCCTTCGTAAGTGAGGAGGATACTTTCATTGTTTGGATGACATCCTCTCATCTATACTGTTCACCTCCTCTAACTCTCTCTCTCTCTCTCTCTTTCTCTCTCTCTCTCTCTCTCTCTCTTAGTACTAAAAAGAAAAAAACCCAATGGGCTCCGTCTCCACATCCCCACTCCTCCTCCTCCATCACCACCACCTCCTCTCTTGTCTACCACGTCTTCTCCATTCTCCACAAACATCGATTCCTCTGAGCGCACACCAAGGCCGACCCTGGCCTAGGACAGCCAAGGAGATTGCCCAAGGCCCATGGATTCGGAGGGCCCAAAAAAATATGTTTAAATATAAATATTAATTTTTTAATCTAAAATAGACCTAGTATATGTTTCATGGACCTTATTTAATACAAAACCATTATGGTGTAGGCTTGCATATATCCTTAGTTTAATTCTTAGTGATGACATTTTTTAAACTTTTGTTTTATCTTTTTTACATTATGTATAGGGCCCCTATTTTGGAAGTTCGCCTCGGCCCCAATGAGCATAGGGATGACCATGGCGTATGCTCCACCAAATCTCTTGTGACATCTTTGGCTACCCCTCCTCGACCCTACCAGCCATTCCCTTCCCCACGACCACAATCGAGACCGGCGCCAGTCCGTCGCGGGAGGCTGCCTTCGGGACTCGATTTTGAAGCCGAGGGCGTCGTCGATGGCCGCGAGAGGCCGCCTCTGGGACTTGTTTAGGAGTGGCGCCATCATGGATAGAGAGGAAACATGAGCAGAAGCCCTTGGAAGATCCAGAACGGCGGCAGTTCAGCTGGTGACACGATTGGAGGGAATACAGAGGGAAAATGGAGGGAAGGGGAGGGCAGAGGCATAGAAAAGGAAACAGGGGTGGAGTTTGTTAGGTTTGAAGGAGGGAGGTGGGGATGCGACTAGAGAGTGAAAAGGAAGAATAAGCAAAAAAAGACTTCATTTTCATTTCTCTTCCCCCCCCCCCCCCTCTCTCTCTCTCTCTTTGTCATGTCTCGGTTCCACAGAACCAATCGTCCTCGCTAGAGTGTGTCATGCCCCAGTTCCAAAATATTTAGGAATCCAAGACATGAGCATACGAGCTGTATGGCTAGAATAAATATTTCTAATTTAATTGACTTATCCTAATCGTAGTAAGCTGAATCCTACAACTACAATACAATAGTCACAAGTAAATTAATATCTCCATAGCAACAACATACACTATAATCTCATCCACAGAATAGCAACATCGACACAGAAAAATATATAATAAAGTCTGACTGAAATCGAAGTAAGTCTGATTATCCAAATACAAGATCTGTCTGAAATAACCAAGTCTGGTGGAAATATATCCACGAAAATAAAATACAATGCTGGAAATAATAAAGTACTGAAAAAGAAAATAGTCAGGACATAGCTAGCTAAATAAAATGTCCATGACTCTAATCAACTATCAACCCCTGGATCATGAAAACTCCTCGGGCACAACCTCTATGTCCTCTACAAAAAAATTGGCTCGATACCTGGTCCGTAAATTGTAGGATAAAGGTGCTCGTCCAGATCTAGAAAAGAACAAGATCCTTAGAGGGACGTAGCAAGATACAAAAGAAACAATATCATAATGAACTGTAAATAACATGATAATGGGCTTACTAACCATCTATGTGTATGCACGTCGAAAACAAATTTGGATAACTGGGAAACTATGAACCCAGAACCGGACAACTATAAGGCTAAAATATGGCTTCTCATATGCCTACCAATAGTCTTCCCCAACCCATGTATCGTACTAGTCATATTCATGACTCGAACAATACATATCTCAATGCAAGTCACTAACTAGACTCAAACTGATCACTATATGTACCGTCACACGAACCGTCCGTGCTGATGATCAGTCAAGTGCCTAAGTGTCAACACGATGTATCTCACTCACACTGTCGTGTATGATACGTGACAAGCATAGAAGTTACGGAGAATAACTTCACAACTTTTCAGGTACGTCTTCTATACACTTAAGTCAAACACATGCACACTCACCACAACATCGATGCCACCATCGATGGCACCCAAGTTATACTTGGACGCACTCTACTAGAGTAACACACTAGCAATACAAGAACAATATCTTGAAATTAAAGCAGTAACAAGATGGCAAGGTATCTTGCCTGGATTATTGACAAAAGTATATAATATCGGTCCGGCTCCAACCTTCGTGGTAGTATGATCAGAACTCCTATAAATATACAATAACTAAAAAAAATACCAACACAATACTAACATAACCATACTTACCTTATTTAGACTCAACTAATCATAAACTAGCCAACTAATATAAACTAGTATCATTACTATATTTACTAACAAGATATAATAGTAAAATAATATTTTATATACCATAAATAAATATTTTAAATTCTAGAAAATATGATATTAAATTCTGAATATATTATATAAATATCCTTTTAGAAAATACGCCAAATCGCTTTATTTAAGTATCAACACAATATACCACATAGAATTTCAAATCGAAAGCGAAAAATCATAAAAACAATATAGAAATTATTTATTCTAGAATAAATCAGAATAATTAGGATTAAATATAATTTTTCATCTAAATTTATCAGATTTTATATCATATTTAAATCCTACGAGTGGGTTTTGATTGGTGTATCGGTGTCCGAAAACTGATAGGAGCAAAGTAATCACATATCAATATGAAATTCTTGCAAATATTCACAAACAATGATTCTTGTATTGGCCCATGTGTCATGATCAATCTAATTTTGATTATTAACCTAAAACTTTGACCTTGCTACGTAAAGCAAGAAGAGTACAGAAGACCGCAGCCAAGCTCGTCAAAGCAAAGTTTTTACAATTTATTTTTTATTTATTGAGTCTAGATTATTTTGTGAGTCGGATTACTGGCATTTAGAACTTTTATCCTTGCAAAAACAAACCTATCTTCTTTCCAAACTAGATAGCTACGGAGATAAATCACGAATTTAATTTAGGGAGTGAATGATGGTCGCGACAATGAATCTAGGGTCAAGGGAAAGGGCAAGTAATTCGAGATGGGGATATAGTCCCATCGGTTGGTCGGTGGCCAACTATTTTGGCAATAGTTGGGGGGATAACTAAAGGTGATACCTTGGGTCTATCTATTAGGTATGAGTCTTCGTCTAAATAAGTGAAAGATGAGAACCAATATGAGTCCTAAGAAGTTGTTTTCGAATATCAATATATGGTTCAAAGGGGAGGGAGTAATTCAAAGGATTGCCAAGACTGTCGCGGATAGGACCTTAGAGGACAAATTTAACTATGTCCCCATCCATGTAGAACGATAGATAAAAGCGAACCAAAGTACACTTGGTTGATCAGACCATCATGCACCGGTTCTGATTAGACCATATGTTAGTGGACATGCCCAAATAACATATGTCTTGAAACAAGCTTTGATAAAAGAATAAGCTTACAAAAATTAGGCTACATTAGCATCATTAGTCAAAACGGTATATACATAGGTACGAGAGATTAAGATTTAAAGAAGGTAGAATGATTCTAAGTCATACAATCGTCCTATAGTCTTCTTGTCCAGGTCCTTGGTTAGCTAGACGGGTTAGGTCCTCTAGATTCTAAGATCTAAATAAGCTTGCTAATATAGGCCACTAGGTCAAAGGGGTTGCTAGTTCATAAGGTATTCTACCCAACTTAAAGAATTAAACTAATAGTGTTTTGGGACAACTATCTAGTAGGGTCAATCTCTAGCAAGCACGAAGGGAAGATAGGAATAGGGATGGAAGGAAGCAAGCAAAATGCAATTGATGAGTCAAACGGTAGATAAAATCAAGGAAAGAGGTCAAGTATGTGGATGAGATCCTAGACTTCTAATCCTATACGCAGGCTTGCTTGGTACGGTAAAGTAACCAAACAATTTATCTTGACCTGCATGGGCCACCACAAAAATATGTAACGCCCCAGTCCCAAAATACGTAGGACCAAGTACGTAGACATGCCAGCTGTATTCATACGAAGTACGTAGGTCTCATATGAATACATAAGCTGTAAAATGCAGTAATCCAAGACAAACTAAATCTCATCCACAATGAAAAGAATAATAATATAAATATCAACTCGAATATTTATGATACAATCGTTGGACGGAGACAAAGTCCACTACCAACTATCTCAATAAAAGAAAATGTACAAGAAATCGATCGATAACAAGACGAACCAAGCGCAATCGTCTTCGAAGGAATGGAGAAGACCACGGCCTTGGCTAGAATACCTGCGAAAGACATGAACACACACCTGGGAAAAAACCAGGTCCTCAGACGGACGTAGCAAGATACAGGAAGAATAAGCTAATATGAACTGTCAGAATAAAATAATATATAAATGACTATCCTAGACACAAATATGCAAAGGAGATTCTAACCGCCTAATGTACAATTTAGAGGACAACTTTCATGCGCATGGGTGGGATTTTAGGCCATGTGTACGTAACTGGCATCCAGTCATCTGTATCCTACCGTAACGTCCAAGACGTCAGAGGTTATCTGCAAATATATCGCCACAGTTCCATCCGGAGACTGTGGTTTACCTGTTTGGCTTCCCATACACACTAGCGACTGTCCGCCCCCAATATTTCCTATACTGTTCAAGTCATGTCCATGGCTCGTCCAGTTTTGTAACTGCTTGAGTCTCTAAAACCCTAGTCATAGCAGTTACGAATATCTACCATCACACGACTTTAGAGATAGCTAGTCAATAAGTCGTGCCCCTAGCAACATGTCTCAAACCGCGTAGTGTGAGTGTCACAGCCAAAGGAGATATAAGGATATCCCCAACAAGAAGGTAGTCCGCTAACACTATTTCATCATGCATAAAATAAAGTAACGACTAATAAAGTCGCTTGCACCCAAGTATGGCTTGGACGCGCAGTTTATAACAAATAAAAATAACAAATATGAAACAAGTAAATAAATGCTGAAAATAAATAATATGACAGTTTAATTAGCAAGGTATACTTGCCTGTTGCGACGCCTGGTGAGCTGCCTGGTGTGGTACAATAAAGGTGGCATAAGATATGACTTCGATGTTACAACTATGCATGACGGCCTTGGATGATGGCACTGACTGCTCCATTAGGTTCGGGACGGTCAGAATAGTGAAGGTCGACATAGAGTAGTCTAGAATTGGCGAGGGAATAGGAGTAATAGGATCGTCACGGACATGAAATTGATCGATAGAATTTGGATAAAATAATATATATGTTTTTAGGAAATTATTTGTAATACTTAATAACTAGTTTTCATAGGTCAAAGTATTCATTGAAAAAAATACTTAGAGTCAAGAAAAATATCTTCTTCTTCTTTTTGCAAAAGCTTTAAGTCGTAAAAATACGATTTTGAGATAGAAACTATATTATTTAAAATATTTGAGAAATACTAGTAAATTATTTTATAATTTTTGAAACTAAATTTTATGGGTCAAAGTATTTTAGGTAAATATGTTGGAAATCATTTTAGGCCAGAAAAGACATAAACAAGATACCTCAAAATAATATGACAATATATCTAGAATATTGTAATATACTGAGAACAAAATAACAATTTTGGTATTACTGGAACCAATGAAAATTTGAATGATAACTAATAACAAATTTCCATTGTAAATAATATTAATAACAATAAATGAAATCTGTATTTGTCCTATATTTATATAATTATACATACTAATATACAAATCCTCCTATATGAAAACATATATCCTTTTATTATACAATAAATTATATTAAATATAGTACTAACAAAATCAAGGAGAAAAAAAATAACAGTAATAGTAATAGTAATAATAATAATAATAATAATAATAATAATAATAATAATAATAATAATAATAATAAGAATTATAATAGTAATACTAATAATGATAATGATAATAATAATAATAATAATAATAATGATAATAATAAAAAACATGTACTGTAAAATGTTCTCGAGGAGAACACTCTGTACCAAAACACAGAATAATAAAAAAGAAACAAAAATCGATGTAATGGAGGAGAAGGGGAGCAGAGAGAGAGAGAGAAGCTGAAGTGGGAGTGGGAGCGGCAGAGAAGTCAGAGAGGCTCCGGTGGTGGACGGCGGGGTGGCGAAGGGCGGTCGGCATCGGGAAGGAGGCGTCGAAGGGGATCGGGCGGCGAGCGGCATAGGGCGACGCCCGTAGATCCGGAGGCACGGCTGAAGAAATTAGTCGCCGGCGGTTCAGCGACCGGTCGGGGGGCTGGAAGGAAGGTTAGGCGGAGGAAAAGGGCTCAGCGCCGGCGCTGATGGCCGCGCGGGGAGGTGGAGCGGCGGCGGAGCGGGTTCGTGGCGACGGTCATAGAGGCGGGCGGTGGCTGACGCCGGCGCTCGGGTCGGCAAGGGCACGGCGGAGGGGGGTTTCCACCGGCGGTCACGGCGGAGGGTAGGCCAAGGTGGGGAAGACGCGGAGAGAACGGCTACTCAGTTCGACCGTGGCGCCATGGGTGCACTGCCGTCACCGGCTGCGGGGAGGAGCTGAGCTCGCCGTGGTGGGGAGGTGAGTTCGTCGGGCATGGTTGACGCGGGTGCTGGGCACAGATCTGGGCGGCGCAAGGGGAGATCGAGAATCGCCAGCGACGTGGGGGTGGCACATTCGTCGGACGGAAAGGTTCGGGTGACACCGACCGCGGAAGGCGCTGGCCGCGGGCAGCGAGCGAGGTATGTGGTACGGCTGTAGGGAGGACCGGGTCTTGGCCACACGGCTCATCGGTGGTCGGCGACAGCGGACAGGTAAGGGGTTACAAAGTTTTAATTGTTGTTGGTGGTGATGGTAGTGGTTTGGCAGGGGCTGACGGTGGTGGTGAGTTGGTCGGGTTCTGGCGCTGGTTCGGCCAAGATGGTGGCGGTAATGGTGGTCCAGGTGGGGGTGATGGGTTGTGTCGGGTGGTGGTATTGGCGATGGATGATCGACATGAAGGTGATGGCTGGGGTCGGGTTAGAACGGGGCTAGGGATAGGGTTAGAATTTGATTGTGTCGAGTCGGGGTTGTGTCCTGCGAGACACGGATGGTGATGAGGAGGTGTGTCCGGTGTGTCGGACACGGGAGGGATTGTATATGTAAAAGAAAATTAGTGGAAGTAACTAGGTTGACACGGACACGATGCACGTATATTTATTTGTGGTGGATGGAGACTAATGTGGAGAAATATTGGAGGAGTACCTGCCTATTTATAGGATGTAGGAATTCCCAATTGGATAAGGACTAGAAATATTTAAAATCCAAGTAGATAATTCATCTATTAGATTTAAATTAATGAAATCAAATCTAAATTTAAATCAAATTCCAAATTAAATCTATAAATTATACCTTTATACTTATTTAAATTAAATCCATAAAATTTAATCGAGATTTAAAATGGCCACAATATTTTCCAAATACATTTTTCAAAAATACCAATAAATATAATTTCAAAAATAATAAATATTTTTTTAAATAACTTTTCGAATAATAAAATATCAATATTAAATAATTTTGAAAATTATAATATATATTTAAGTATTAATATGAAATATTTTCAAACTATATTTTTACTAATTTGGATAAAACATATTTCGAAAGTAAACATAATAATCAAATCTTTAAAATACCTTCTTGCTAAATTACTTTTAATAAAAATAATTATTATATATATTATTTTGAAACCACCATTGATAATAAAATCAAAAATTATTTTTCTAAAAATATGTTACTCGCACATATTCGCACTCAACGAGAAAATACGAAAATCGTAAATTCCCGCACGACGTACAATACGACTATACGATGTATAAATACAAAAAAATCAGCATAAAAAATATAGTAGAAAATTTAGGGTTTTACAAATGCTGTCTTTTTTTTATTGGCGTAAGGCACCAAAAATTGAGTACGCTTGAGAGATCCTGCGCTGAGGATCCCCGAGTACAAAAAAGAATCCTGGGGAATGGGACGATGGAGATCGAGCGACAGTTGCTCCTTTACTCCATTGACATCCGATTACAAAAGTGGGAGAAAACCTGAGAAAATTGCTAACTCTCGGCTCACTGGCAAGAAGTGCAGCAATTTGGCTCTTGAAAATGCTCTCCGTTCTCTCTTTTGAAGAGGGATGAACCCCCTTTTTATAGTCGTTCTTGAGCTGGAATAATGTTATGTGCCCACATGAGAAAACATACTGGTTTTCATGTGGGCGCATGGTCTTGCTTTGGGCGCATAGGATGTAGGCGCATGCAAGCTGCATGGTCGTGGGTTGATCGTGGTGCTGACATGGCCGCATGCATCGGTGCACGACTGCTCGTCGAGACTGACGTGGCCGTATGCTTCGGTGCTTGTTTTGATCGTGGCTTTGACCAAGTCAGGGGCTATTCTGGCTTGGGAGCATAGCCTGAAGCAGGGCTATACGTCCTCTTTCTGGGGGAGCTTGTCTTGGGCGCATAGAGCTTCACAGGGTGACTTGGGCGCATAGAGCTTCACAGGATAACTTGGGCGCATAGAGCTTCACAGGATGACTTGGGCGCATACGTTGTCCATGTCAGCAAATGGCAGTCGCATAGTGTGCAAGAGGCTGAGTCTTCACGTGGGCACATAGGCCATGGTGGGCACATAGTGCGCAATGGACGCATAGGCGCATAAGAATAGTGGGCGCATAGGAATATGGCCTATGCCTATAAATAGTCTTTGAAAGAGAGGAAGTTATTATTCTCATTTCTCTTAGAATTTTCAAAAGACCCTTCTTCTCCTTTCTTTACGAACCATGTCTCCCATGGTCGCCAAGAGATCTGCGAAGGGCAAGGGGCTGCACGAGTGGCTCTCCTCTTGCGGCAGCATCCTCACCAGTCCAGGACCCGATTCTGGGTGAGGCCATGCCTCAAAAACAAAGTCTCGAGCATTAATTTACGACGCTCAGACTTTTTTTTTGCCTGGGCACATGCGCCTAATGCAACATACTTCTATGACCATTCTTATGCGCCCACAGAAGTCATGTGCAAACACTGTGGTGTGTTATGCTCCCACATGTTGCCATGTTATGCGCCCACATGCTGTTTGCATGTTATGTGCCTACGTTGTGTTATACGTTATGCACCAACATGTTTATTTTGGGCACATATCCCTTTGGGCGCATAGTCCTTGGGGCACATAATCCTTTAGGCGCATAAGAGTCCTTCAGCACTTAGTTTTTCCTACAGTTTCTGAGTCTGACTTTCTCTTATGTCTTTGCAGTAAACATGTTGCACAAGCCTTATAACCGATATAGTCAGCAATGTTCAGGCCAAGATTAGTCATGATCAACCTACGGAACGGACGATCGCCATAATTGAACTGGACAAAACCTTTCTGAAGCAGATGATTAATGATGAGGAACTCTTGTTCGGAGGGATACGCCATTTGAAGAAGTCGGACTTCCTGTTTGGTGACAGTGTCAAATTCGAAGATGACGAGACGATATGTCTAGAGGACCCTTTGGTAATTAAGTTAAATGACCAAAGGATAGGGTTGCCATTGATGAAGCGCCAATACCCTCTATTGGTATTTTCTGATCTGGCTGTGCAAAGGCAGATGAAATGGGACCTGACCCCTGAACTGCATGGGGTTGTTTCTGGCCGAATCCAATTTAATTCTGGTGACAGGAAGAAGGACACATTCAAGTGTGTCAAGGGTTCCACGTCCTACTCCATGAGGGGGCTGCACCCTGGTGTCATAATGAACGATGTCCCAACTGATCTTCACCCCTATGCTGCTGAGACTCTCTCCAACTTGATGCTGTTAAAGAGGGAGTCGTACCCGGAAGGGAAGCTATGGATGGAAGGTTGGAGGCATTCTGTCCCATTTTGGAGTGATCTTACTGGATGGGTGCTCTCGACTTACGAGGCCACTTTAAAAGCTGTCGGTCTTCTTTATGCCGTTAGAGCTACCCAATATGGCATTAAGGTTAACTGGCCAGTATTTATCTCCTTGGCAGAGCTATACAACTATCACACATGTACCTTCTTCACTCCAGGTGGAGAGATGGGTTTGGCTCTACACGAGATGCAGGCAATATCCAAACTTTCTTTGGGGATGGAGCCATATGCAGAATACGTCCCCAGTGATACAGAGATCTTGGATTTGGAGAAGGAGAACCCTGATATGATGGAGGTGTACAAAGAGTTACTCTGTCACTTTTTTATTTGTTATCAGATTACGAAGAAGGGTAAAATTGAGGGGTCCCTTCCGCATACGAGGGCCTGGACTAACTATGTTTTCACCAGAGAAGGGGGGACGGCCCAGTCTCCTTCTTGTCTCGCAAGCCCTTGACGAGCTCTGAGATAGAGCAGCTGATGGCAGATCACGGCGCTGCAGATGCCGAAGATAGTGATGACCCTGAGGAAAACTCCCCGGTTTACTATTTCTTCAGGCAAGCCGAGTTCAAGATGTCAGAAAAGGCAGTATTAGTCGCTTTCCTGATGATATGGCTTCGTGACTGCGTGGTCCCTGGTGGTTCAGGGTCTATTGAGAGAATCAGCCGGGGTATGATACTTCCGGCTGTAAAGCTGGCCTTTGGACGCCCACTTGCTTTGCTTCTAGCGATGGTCTGTGCCATCCAACGGGGTTTGCGATATTTTTTTGTGAACGCAATAACACCCGAAGGTAGAAAGGACTTTTCTAGGACTGAATTTTTCTTCTACTATCTGATGGGATGGCTGGTGATGCATTGTCCTAGATTGATGAACGCCGGGCTGATGACAGACTATCTGGCGGGGGGCGCCTTCCTTCGGAGATTCAAGGACACAGATTGGACCATTACAGGAGTGCCTGGTTGCAGGAGGGCTTTGAGTTTTCTGCAAAACTATGAATTCTTCAGAGTATCGCCTCCGTCTGGTAGTGGTCGCGCAGAAGACACCTTAATAGATGAGGGGGCACTCACTACTAGCCTTCCTATTGGGGCATTTCGTTGGCTCCAATCCATTAGGCCTTTCCATCTGGTGTTCAGGAATAGGAACCACACTTTCCTGGAACCTTATTTGTCGAGCCGTTTTGTACGGTATTTCGGCTACAGCCAGCTTCTCTTGGGCAATCCCAGTCCTCATCTCCAGTCAATAGGGAGTCTGATTGACAGGGCACGTGCATGGAGTTATTACAACGCTGGGTGTACGGGGGCAGTTTTTACCTTGCCAGAAGATAAACCTGACACCCACATGCTCTTTCCTGCTGCTAAGTTCTATACTCAGGTCAATACCCTTCCTTCTCGGTATGACTGAGAGAAGAGTTTTATATCGGGGACTAAGTTTGCCCCTATTCTTGCTGAGATATGACGAGTGCGTGCCATGGGTGGTAGCAGAAAGGGAGTTGCCGCTCCCACAGTTGAACCGACTGTAGCACCGCAACAGAGAGTTGCCGTCGAGGAGCCTATCACTGCAGTGCCTCGGAGAGAGGACACTGAAGAACCTCTTCCTGCCGTTTCTCATAAGAGGAAGGCTTCCACCGAGCTGGTGCCACGGCCAAAAAGGAAGAAGGTGGTTGTTTCCCGGAGGAGGAAGAAGGTTGCAGACGTGGGTGCCGGCTCGCCTCCTCCCAGAAGGTCTTCTCGGCAGACGGCGTTACAGGCTGTTGCCATTTGGGAGGTAGATCCCTTCCTAGACTCCATAGCCATTCTGGTCAAGCCTTTAGAAGCTTTCTCACCCTTACATTTGTCCTTTGCACATGACCCCGAAGTTGCAGCTGAGGGAAGTGCCTCCTTGTCTGAGGAGGTAGACGTGACGACAGTGTCCCCTGTTCGTCTTCGACCGATGGATGCAGGCAAATCTTCTTCAGCTGTAGGACTTGAGCGACGGGAAGATCAGGGCGAAGGCCCAGACCGTGACGACGATCAAAAGATTAGTCCCTCTTACGAAACATCTTTGGGGGATATGTCTGCAATAGGAGCTGCGATGAAAGAGTTGGACGAGAATCAAGTCCAATCGGCTCATCCTCCTGCGGATACGTTATCTTTGAGCCTCTCTTCGGATGAGATTTTTTGACTTCGATTTTGCGTGCTCCTCATGAGGCTGACCACGACTGTATGTTCCCTTGTAGACAAGGGGAAGGAACCCCTCGCGAAGATAGTTCCAGGCACTGGGGAAGGGACAGAAGTTGTTTCTGGCTCCTCCAATTTTGTTGGTACGGGGAGAGCTATTAGTGAGTCGGTATCGGCCACAGAAGGAGAGGTTGAATAGCCTGCTGAGGGGGCTGTTGCTGAATCTGCTTCCGTTGCGGCTGAAATTATGGAAGATATCAGGCTTGATGCCGCTCAGGGCCTTGATATTGTTCTTCTTGAACAGTCTGGGCCTGCTCTTGGTTTCCCTGAAGCCAAGACTGATGGCGTAGCCCTGGCTGGAGTTGAGCAAGCCGAAGGTATGAAATTACAACTCTTTCATATTTCTCTTTTTTTTTTGGTTACTGATGGACATATTGTTTTCTTGTCAGGTTCGGCTTCTTGTCAGGTATCCCTTCCTGGAGCGGAAGAAACTCTCCAAGCTTTCTCCCCGACGACCTCTACTAAAGACGACGAGATGGCCCAGGAAGTCGTTAAAGCTTTCTACTCTGTGATGAAAGTAAAGCTTCCTGGAGTCCTGAATCGGAATGCTGCCTTTGGCCCTGTGAAGGCTATTGCCGAATGCCAAGTGGCGGCCCTCGAGAGTATTGCCGGTTATGAAGAGCAGGCCAATACTCTGAGAAAAGTTCTGAATGACCTGGAGGGTCAGGTTCCGGGATACCAAGCAGCGGAGCCCGACATCGCTGTTCCGCACAGAAGACGAGGCTTTGATCATGGCTCTCACGGAGGAGAAGGCTACTTTCCAGGCAAGGAAGGATGCCTTTGTTCGAGAGATCGGCAAATTGGCTGACCAGTATGGTCAGTTCAACGCTGTAAGTGAGGCGCATGCTACCTCGAAGAATAAACTGGCTGCGCAGATTATCGAAAAGTATAATCACATTACACAGATCCAGAACGAGATCGCCCAACTGGAAGTCGACTTGAGGACAAAAACATCTGAGCAGAAGGATTATTTGGCTCAGGCAGTCATGACCGTCACTACTTCTGCCTATTTAGAAGAACAGCTGGCGAAGTTGGAGGAAGAGCATCTGAGTCTAATCCTTTTTGAGGATGAAGCTGCTCGTCAAGAAGAGGCGCGTCGTCGAGCTACCGCAAAGTCTGAAGCCGAAATCGCGGCTCTAAGGGACAAAATCAATCGCCTATGTATCCCTTAGATTCTTTGTTTGTGACTATTTTTTTTTCTTTCCAACCGTCGCGGCTCTTGTACCTTTTTTTTCGTGTCTTGATAGACATTCAAGTAGAGAATAAAGAATCTTTTCAAAATGAATGTGGTTTTGTGAAATATCGGAACTAGAGGTAATGTGGACGTAGCAAGGATATTTTTGGTGGATATTCTACTGGGGAATTTGATGTGGACCTATTATCCGTTTTATATTCAAGTTTTTTTTGAATATAGATAATAAGTTGAACGAAGCTGCTAGTAGAGGTAATATGGATGTAATAGCAGAGGGTGTTCTATATCTGACTAGAGGTAATATGGACGTGGAAAGATATATAACGTTAGGTAGGGAGTGGATAATTCAAAGGTAATATGGACGTGATTATCCTTGATGAATGCTTTGCTCAGAGGTTATATGGACGTGGCAAAACATTTCTTAATCATTCCACTGGGGAAATAATTATCGAAAAATAATTCAGAGATAATATGGACGTGACTTGTTTTCGTCAAATCGAGTTTTGACAGAGTCAAAAACGAGAATGATTCCACTGGGGAAATATTTTAGAGGACCTATTATCCAAGGCGTATTCAAGACTCTTTAAATACGGATAATAGTTAGATAATTTTTTCGAATCACATAAACATTGCACTGTACATTTACATGACTGAACATATGTGAACATTTTGTAAAAAAAGGTTACACATAGTATTTCTTCAGAAACTTGCCGTTGATAGGCATCATAAGCAAGTCACCATCAGGCTTGGTTAGTCGGTACGCACCGTTAGAATATACTGATTTTATAATGAAACAACCTTCCCATTTAGGCTGAAATTATTATGGCAATTTAAATCTTGATTTGATTTTATGGATTGATTTAAATAGTTTAAATAATATCTATATTTGAAATTTGATTTATCTTATTTGATTTTAACCTAAAAGATGGAATTTAATTAGATTTAAATTGGATTTGGTTTTGGATTGAATCGGTTTTAAATTGATTTAAGTTTAAAAGTAGGAATTCAAAAGGGGTTTAAATTTTTCCCAGTTCATATCCAACTAGGAGTTCCACCCCCTATATATAGGGGAGACTCCATATTGCTTTCCTCCACAATTATCCCACTGATCAATTTCTCCATAATGTGAGTGCATCATGTCCGTGACCAACATCTTATTCCATATTTACATGGTACATGGCATCTCCTTCGTGTCGGACATACCCCGACACCAGCAAATCCCTAACCTAGCTAACCCTAACCCCGCCCCCGCCTGCTGCTCAAATCCGGCTATATCTCCTTCGCCGTACCCAACCTCAGCCTTCGCAACCCAATACAAACTACGTCCATTACCACCGCCAGCATCCGAGTCGCCACCAGGACCAGCGCCCACAGCCAAAACATCGACCATGCCACCATACACCCGCCACCACCGTCCGTGGTCGTCACCCAACGCCCAGCCCCCATGGCCAACTCCGACCGACCAAGGCCACATCACCCCCGCAAGAACCTTAAAATAAAATGGAAAAAGAAAACCCCTTACCTAAAATTACCGCCACCGCGTCAGCTAGCGCCGCCCGTCGCCGTCCCGTATGTAGCCGCCTACTTCCGACCAATCACAGCCCCAAATTGGTGGTTCTCCACCTCCTTGTGCTGCATCTCTACGAATAGTCGCCGGCGCATGGATCTCACCGCCATACCCGTAGCCATCTCCAGACCCGGACAACCCCTCCGCCGCCTCCTCTGCGAGCCGAAGCAGCCCACATGAACCGTCGCTGGTGGCCGAGTCCTCCGCTCGCGCTACCAACTCTGCCGCCCCTTCCCGCCCAGTCCTCCGCTCCCACGCCCTTCTTTCCTCACCTCTCCGGCCCTCTCCGCCACCCTCTCTCTCGCTATCCCGATCGCCTCTTCCACTGATCTCTCTCCCTGTCAAATTTTTTTCTTTTTCACTAACTTTTCTCTCTCTGCTCCTCTTTATTATATAATTGCTACTGTGTTTGCTCTTCTCTCGAAGAAAAGAAGTATAATGAGAGAATTTTAGTGTTTTGCTTTGCTTTTTAATATTAACTGAGATATTTTTACATATTATTATTATTATTAGGATTATTAATATTATTATTGATTATTATTACTATTTAGTATTATTATTACTATTAATCATTTTTGGTTATTTTGTGTTTGCTTGTTTCTGTTGAGTTCTTGAGCTTCTTTTATTATTGATATTATTATTATAAAGTTATTATTATTATTATTATTATTATTATTATTATTATTATTAATGTTTGTATACAGCGGCCTAATAGTTCTAGTGTTTTTATTATTTAATAATATTTTGAGCATACTATATACATATATAACTGTATAGTTTTAATATTATTATTGATTATAAATTTTTAATGTTTTTATTATTTTACAAAGTATTTTTTTATTGATAAGTAAAAATATATAATTATTATTAATAATATTATTATTATCCCTAGCTTATTATGAATAAATTTTTGACTTAAATTATTTTCTGTATATTTCTTTTATCTTAACTAGTAAAAGGAAAAAAACATAGTTTTAATTATTTTTATAAAAATTTCTCGATTTTTAAATAGTTAATAAATGTATAGTTTTTACCAAAAACAATTTTATTTACTATCTCAAAACCATATTTTAAAAATTTAAAGTGTTTGCCTAAAACGATTTTATACTTTTCAAGTATTTATCTAGAAACTATTTTTTTCAAATAAAAATATATTTGCAAGTATTATAAAATATTTTCTAAAATTTGTAAATATTATGATCTATCCAATTTCCTTCAATTGTCCTCCTGTCCGTGACCAATCTCACTTTTCTTATTTTCTCGCCAATTCTGAACCTCCTTATGTAGACCCTAACTAATTTGACCCTTCTGGACCCCATGGAACTGTCCGTGCCACCATTAGAGGTCACCTTGTGTAGTTGTTACCCGAAGTCGCAGTTCGTGCCACCTTTATTATTGCAGTACACCAGGCATCCTACCAGGCAAGACATCTTGCTATTTGCTGTTTATTTATTTAGCTCATATTTTATGCATTATTCATTATTTTTTTTATGCAAAATAAACTGTGATACATGGCATAACCTGTTAGAACTTACTGTTCAGTTATATTTCCTGCTATGTATTATTTTTCTTACACATTAAATCTAGATTTAAGGGACCACCTTATGTATTGCATTCATAGGCCTTGACACATTTATACCACGTTGTTGTGAGTCACATATCGGACTCGGACATACGTGATTGGCTGGCCACCAGTACGTATAAGTCGTGCGTTAGGAAATAACTGCTAATAGAATTGCATGCTAGAAGACTTAGCAGTTATGAGTTGGCATTGGACGGGGAGAACATTATTGGAAGTTGACTACCACCCTATCTATCGTAGACTCGCTCGTTATTGAGGAACGATAGGTAGACTATATGCTATAGACTCGCTCCATACTGAGGAATAGTATATGGTGTTGTGACTCGCTACTGAGGTACTGTATTGGTATTTTTTTGACTTGACCCGGTAGTCATGCGACCATGAACTGTTCTTAAAACTGCATTCACTTAGATTTGGTTAGGCGCCCTTATCCGTTAGGTATGAGTACTCTTGGTTTGGGTACTTGTATCTGACTGTGGCTTGGAACAATAACTTGTCGCGAATTAGTTCGCCACACCTTATCCTTGTTTGGTTGTAGGTATGGCTTACTACTTCGATGAGAAGGTATTGAACCTTGTTGGGGTCCGGATACCATATTGAATTCATAGCATGGGAAGATACGTCATCGTGAATTAGTTTACCATATCCTGTCCTTGTTTGGTTGGGGGGATGGTACACTAGTTCAATGGTGTGTATTGGACCATGTTATAATTCAATTAACTTATTTATTTGAACAATTTATATTCAGTTATATTGGCATAATATTATGTGTCTTGTTAGGTCCCTCTGAGGACCTGGTTATCTCGCCAGGTGTGTGCTCTTGTCTTTCGCAAGTGTTCTAGCCGTGGCCATGATCGTCACTATTTCTTCGAGGATGATTGCACTTAGATCGTACGTTTTCGCTTCGCTCGCCAAAATCTTTCTTTTGTTATGTACTTCCTTTCATAGTTGGTAGTGGATTTGTCTCCGCCCAACTACATGTACCAAATGACAATTTCATAGTTGATTATATGATATCCTTTATTCTTTCATTTTGTGGATGAGATTAGTTAGCCTTGGTTTTACTGTATTTTATATATTATGTATTCATACGAGGCCCATATACTTTATATGTATACAGCTGGCACGTCTACGTTCCTAGTCCTACGTATTTTGGGACTGGGGCATTACACCTTCCCATTTAGGCTGAAATTTCCCTTTTGTTTTGTGCGTCATGACCATTGGTCTTCTCACCGCTAAGACTAGATTACCGTCTTGGAAGATTCTTTCCTTCACCTTTTTATTGAAGGCTCTGGAAAGACGTGCTTGGTATAGCTCAATATGCTGCTGAGCTAATAAGCATTTTTCGTCTAGTGCTTCGAGCTCCTGTAGACGCAGACGGTAGCTTTCTTCGGTAGTCAACTCGCTGGCTAAGGCTACTCGAAGAGAAAGAATCTAGATTTCTAGGGGAAGAACTGCTTCGCTCCTATAAACCAGAGAGAATGGCGTACTGCCTGTTGGAGTTCGGACCGTTGTACGATAGGCTCATAGACACTCGCCAATCTTCTCATTCCAATCGTGCTTGTTTGAAGACACGAACTTCTTGAAAAGTTTAATGATGGTTTTATTGAAGGCTTCTGCTAGCCCGTTAGCCGCTGGATTGTAGGCAGTAGAGGCTACATTCTGGATTTGATTCCTATCGTAGAACCGGTAGAATGCATGGCTTACGAATTGTGGACCATTATCATGGATGATCTTACGAGGTAGGTCGAAGCGGTAGATAACGTGATGTTTGATGAAACTGATCACGTTTGACGCCTTCACTTCGGTGAGTAGTATAGCTTTCGCCCATTTGGAGATATAATCAGTTATGGCTAGGATGAACCGATATCCTCTGGAAGATGGCGGGCTGATTGGTCCTATGACGTCCATGCCCCAGGCTTCGAAAGGCCAAGATGCTGTCGTCGGGTGTAAAAACTCCGAGGGTTGATGAATGAAATCGGCATGGAACTGACAGACTCTACACTTTTTTGCATATTCAACAGCATCTTCTATCATTGTAGGCCAATAATAACCCATTCGTTTGAGGCGATCTTATAATTTGGGGCCTGGTTGATGTGTGCCACAAACTCCATCGTGAGCCTCCCGGAGTGCATGTTTGGCTTCTGTGTCTGATAAACATCGTAACAGTTGTCCGTCGTAAGAGCGTCGGTACAGCATCTTGGTAGCTGTATCATAGTAAAATCTGAGGGATCGCCTTTGGATAGACACTGCTTCCTTCGGGTCCTCGGGGAGGATTCCATAGACGACATAGTCTATGAAAGGAAATCTCCAGTCTTTAACATTGACGTTTGTTTCCGTTGTGTAACTGTGATGAATATGCAAGGCACTTTTCACACAGAATAGTTCTCGACCAGACACTGTGACCGACTGTTGAGTATTGGTAGGGACGGTTAAGGAAGCAGCGAGACCATCTAGAGCATTGCTTCTATATTCTGTAGTCAAGGCATGTGCTCGATGAAGAATCCAGCAAAAGTAGATGCCAACTCGATTGTTGCTCTGTGATAGGGGATGAGATCTTCGTGACGAACTTCGTAATCCCCTCGGACTTTACTAACTATTAGCTTGGAATTGCCGTAAGCTTCTAGATAGTCAAGTTCCAGTTGTTTTGCCAGTTGCAGGCCAATCAATTGGGCATTATATTCGGCTACGTTGTTGGTGTATGGTTCCACGAGAGAATATGTACGATGTATAACTAGATGATCAGATGACATGAGCACGACGCCTACTCCAGCCACACTATTTCCTTTGGGTCCTGTTCTTGATGCACCGTCAAAGAACATTCACCAAATTAGGATTTTTTCAGTTGCAGTGTTAGACTCCACTACTTCATTGGGGATTTCGTTGTAGAGTTTGGAAGATTCTGACACCTGATGAGCTGCTAGGAAATCAGCTAATGCTTGGCCTTTTACTACCTTCTGAGGAACGAAGAACATATCGTATGGAGTCAACAACATTGCCCATGTAGCTAAACAGAACCCGGTTTAGTCATGAGTATTCTGAGAGGGTTGACTTTAGATATAATGTGGATAGTCTGCCCAGACACATAGTGGCGTGTCTTCTGGATTGCAAATACCAGTACAAGGCATTCCTTTTCCACAGGTGTGTATCTGTGCTCGGCATCCACCATTGTGCGGCTGAGGTAGTAGTTTGCCTGTTCATGGCTGCCTTTATTCTTCTGAGCTAATAGGGCGCCGAGAGAATGGTTCATAGCACGGATATATAGTAAGAAAGGCTTTCTCATTATTGGAGCTACCAATACTGGAGGGCTTGTGAGATACTGCTTAATGTCGTCGAATGCGTGTTGATATTATTCAGTCCAGACGAAAGATACGCCTTTCTTTATGAGCTGAGTGAATAGTTGACACCTTCCAGAAATATTCGAAATGAATCGTCTGATGTAGGCTAGCCTTCCTTGCAGTCCGCGTAGCTCTTTGAGATTTCTTGGAGGATGCATATCGAGGATAGCCTTCACTTTCTCTGGGTCAAGATGTATACCCTTTGAAGTGATGACGAAACCAAGGAACTTGCCGCTGGAGACTCCCAGAAAAGACTTGGTTGGATTCATCTTAAGTTGGTGTGCACGCATTAGTTCGAACACCGTTCTCAAGTCTCGGAGGTGGTTGCCCTTGAGACAACTTTTAACTGCGATATCGTCTACGTAGCACTCCACTGTTTTACGCAAATGGTCACAAAAAATTGTGTTCATGGCTCGCTGGTATGTTGCCCCTGCATTTTTCAATTCGAAGAGCATCACCGTATAGCAGTATACCCCCAACGGTGTTCAAAAAGATGTGTGCTTCTCATCATCGGGGAACATCTTAATCTGGTTGTAGCCTGAGAACCCATCCATGAAGTACATCTACTCGAAGCCGCAGGTATTGTCGATCATCACGTCGGTGATCGGTAGAGGGAACTCATTTTTCGGGCATGCAGATTTCAAATTACGGTAATCGATACAGACTCGAACTTTACCGTTATTTTTCATGACTGGAACGATATTGGCAACCCAGTCAGGGTATTGTTCTTCGCGAATGAATCCACTAGCAATGAGATTCTTGACTTCATTCTCGATGGCCTCCATGACATCTGGTCGGAATCGTCGTTGTTGCTATTTCACTGGCTTAGCTTTAGACGAAATATTCAGGCGGTGCATGGCGACTTTAGGGTCCAGGCCTAGTATGTCTTCATAGATCCATGCAAAGACGTCGATATATTCTCTTATAAGCTATATAAGAGATTGGCGTTCATCGCCAGATAGACTTTACTGATGAAGATTGGTTTAAAAGATGATTCATCTCCTAAATTGACTTGGATGACTTCGTCTTCGGTAGGTGGTTCACGTTGTTTGAAGCGTAGCTTCTACCTAGTATCCATCTTTTGAGCCCATTGTTCAAGTTCGATCAATTGGACATCGTCCACGATTTGGTCAATTGAAACCATGTTGACGGACAAAGTTGCTTTGAACATGTCGCTAATGCTGGAGTCTGAGTCCCAGAGGCAGGAATCAGAAGAATGAGAACAACGATCTGCATCATCATCTAATCTTTCAGGAGTTGTTGGAGGAGTGATATAACCCAAACCAACACCATTTCTTTGATAGTAGTTCTCGGGTTTGCCGGGGGGAGCAAAGTGTCGTATTGGCAACCGTCGTCCCCGGCCGTAATTTAACCCCTGGTCGCTTTTGATGTCATATCCCATATTCTGGATGATATTCTTGGCCTGCCAACTATATCGAAAAAGTTGCATTTTTCCAGAGTCATAATCAGCTTCTGTGTTGTGCTTGGGAGAAGTAGAGTCCGGAACGAACTTTCTTTCGCCAATTATTCGACCGAAGACGATTACATCTTCGTCCTTCTTTCTGGCTAGAACGATGAAGTAGTGGATATCATCTGGGTAAACATTTTTTCGTAGGTGAGGCATCGTGACCGACATGCAGAGGTATGGGCCTATGCCATGCTCTAGAGCGTATATCGTATCTATGTAGTGGTTTACAGATTGATAGACATCGGAGTAATTCAAAGATAAACTTTTACTAAGAAAATACGCAAGTTCTTCTTCAGGAATAACATCATCCGCTGAAGGTACATTATTATGAGTATTGATATACTCATTGATAGGATCATCATCTGGAAGATGAGCCATAGTCTTGGCCAAGTTCACCACGTAGGGTAATTCTTCAGGATTGGGAGGACGGACTTCAGCAGGTTCCTTCCGAGGTGTCTTGCGGAGAGTCATGGTCAATGGTTTGACGTTGTCAGGGTTCTTCATTTTTACCCAGATTGTGAGAGGCTTCGGAGTACTTTTTGGAGTAGTACTCCTTTGACTCGGATAATCAGGGGACCATCATTGGAGGATGAACTTGCTTCAGCTTCATTGTCAGCTTCGTTGCTGTCATTCTTGGGGGGCTAAGATTGGTAAAGTACCAAATCTCTATAGTAGGCTTCGATGCCTTTGAAAGGATCGACATCGGCAAACTTCGTCTTTACGACACCATTGCTGTTGACGTACTTGGAGCACTGGTGAAGTGTGGAAGGAACGATCATGTTCTCGTGTATATATGGACGTCCCAACAAGACATTGTAGGGTACATTGGCATCGATCACATAGCAGAAAACCTCCGTTCGGAGATCACCCATCTGGCAGTTGTGACGGATCTTGTCCAGCGGGTGGCTTTGACCAGCATTGAAAGCCATGATAGTTGTATTGGTTGCAGATAGCTTGTGCAGAGGGATTCCTAGAATTTGAAGCAAACTTCTAGAAATGATGCTGAAGGAGGATCCTGGATCGATGTACATGCGGTCCACCTTGATCGCCCCGATATACCCTGTATAGTACAGGTGTATATCATGACGATTATTTTTGAGTAGCATATCCTCCTGTGAAAAGGTGATATTAGGCACCACTTCCATAGTACTGTGGCAATAGGGACAGGAGACATGGTCTTCAGCGGGGGCTTTGACTTCAGCGAGATAAGAGTCGACATGTAGTAATACCTCACTTAAGGCCTTCCACATTTCTTTGGAGAGTCGCAATAGATCGAACAGAGACAACCTGGCAGGTGTATTGGCCAGCTGTGCCAGTATGTCAAAGTTATAGGACCAATCCATACCTTCGGGAGCTGGCGCCTTCAGAGACTTGTCAGACCGTGTCTCCTTCTGCTTGGCTTTGTCGGTAGTTGAAGGCTTAGACGGGCCGACTTCTGAGCTTGTGGGGGCAGCAGGAGCTTGAGAAGGTACTACTTTTTCTTGTATGGGATCGTACGTCCGAAGATAAGCCTTCCCCGATCGCGTCTTGCTAGATAGAACATTGTAGATGGGAGAAGACACCATATGGCATGACTTATATTTCTTGCCCCTTTTTGCTTTGGGAGATACCACCCCTTGTGTCATCTCTTGCACAAGGTCTGGATAGACCCACATGTTCTCACCACGTTCAGTCGTGAATGGCACCAAGGTTGAGTTGCGAGCTGGCGGTAAGTTGACGACTTCCATTATCTCTTTGGGGATCGGGACCACGCCGTCTGGGACTTCTGTGGGAGGAAAGTCACTAAACTAAAGAGAGATCATGTTAGAAGATACAACATTATCTTCTGCTTCGAGGTTGATCACTTGGCTGTCGATAAGCTGTTGTATCTTCTTCTTCAGGATGATGCAGTCCTTGGTGGAATGATGCACGTACTGATGATAGCGATAATACTTGGGATCGTTGAGTTGGTTCGCCTCTGTAGGACATCGTGGTGGAGGCAATGTCAGTTTATTACCCTTCGTCAATGTTGAAAAATGGTAATAGCATCGTCTTCATCAAAGGAGAAGGTCTCCTTAGGCTTGTCGGAGGCGCCCTGAGAATTGGAAGCTCCTTTAGAAGTGTCGACCTTCAGAAATTCTTTCCCTTTACCCCCACGGACAGGGTTAGTTTGAGGATGCTTTCCCTTGTCTTCAGATTTAGGTGTTTTTAACCCCATTAATTCTAAATTAGGAACGTCGTTTTCAGCAGCATCGGCGACCCCAATGAAAGCGGACCATGTATTATACTTATGTATACCCAGACAGAACTTTACTGTAGGAAGGAAGTTATGTCGACAAGTATCCATAAGTTCTGAGTCTGGTATGCCGAAGGGCATCTTCAGTGCTAGTCGCCTGAAGCGTTCGATGAAGGCAATGACAGACTCAGTCCTCCTTTGCTTGGTCTCGATGAGGGTGGACATACTAACATGCATGCCACTCTCGTAAATCCTGTTGAGGAACAACCACTCCAAGTCTTTAAATAAATTGATATAACCGTCAGGCAGACTGCAGAACCATTCAAAAGCTACCCCCTACAAGGTGCTAATAAACAGTTTTGACAAGAACAGATCATCCCTGGGTAAGTGTAGAGTCTGCGTGTTAAAGTATGTCATGTGTTGACGAGGAGAAGTCAACCCGTAAAATGAATTTAGCGTCAGCAACTTGTAGTTAGGAGGGCAAGTAGCATTCTCCCTTTCAGGAGGATAAGGTTGAGATATCTCCATCTTTTGAAGCTCATTTTTATGTGAGATGGTGTCGAAACGGGCAACCAGGGAATCAATTGCATCCTGTTGATTAAGCAGGTATTGGGAAATGGCTGCTGAACGGTTGTCAGGCGTCGTTGGTGAAGGACCACCCCTAGCATTTGTAAGATTTGGAAGAGGCGCAACAGAATGATACTCCTTTTGTAGTGAAGGAAGGTTGTTGCTATGAGCCAGATTAGCGTGAGCTGAAACATTTTATTGAGGTAGAGGAACAGCCCCACCAGCTTGGACCGCCATGATACTGGTAAGCATATCAGTGTTCTTGGCGAATGCTGTTTCAAGACCCTCTAGCCATTTGCTGGTCTGATCAATGGCTTCTTCAGGTCTTTCTCTGTCTACCATATATATAGATAACATGCGAGGATAAACATAGAAAATAGTACAACTGGTGCTAATACTGTCTGTCTCTGAGTTGACAAGTCCCTCATCTTCAGGTAGAGGAGGTAGATAGTCGCCATCAGATTCAGAGGGATTATCGTCCTCTGGAAGGCTACCCCCAGTGTGAAGGTCATCTGCTTCAGACTCTGAGGGAATACTACCCCTAGATTGGGAGTCTTCGTCATCTACATGGAATCTTGCCTTTGATCGAGTACCCATATAGACTCCTTCAGATGTGAAAGCCTGCTGGCCATCTGTTGGTAGACTTCTTCTCCTTCTTCTCGCGGAACTGAGAGAGAAAGTTGGGTTCGTGGTCCACCGTCTTTGATTGGGGCTTCCATAAGGGGGACCCCATGAAGCCATGTTGGATGAAGCACACAACGGCTTTTCATCGTCAGAGAAATACATCCGTCGAAACACGGACTGTATCTGAGGCACTCTTGTTGCTTTGGAGTAGCAACAATTGATGACAATACTGGTGCACAGATGTGCACCATGAATTGTTATGTCCTTTCTCGCTTTACGCTTATGATTTATCATGTCGTGTAAGTCATCAGAAGGGAGTTTTGCCTTACAACCCATATTGCATGCATTGCCGAGCTTTGCATGCGGGTCTATAAGGAGAGTTGGCGCATCCAAACTTAGTTCACGTACAGGGGCAACCCCCACACCTAAGTTCTGTGATGTCCTTGAAGACAGCCCCGTGCTATAAGCATTGGGGCCTATTTTTTTGCTGTGGGCGCATAGGCCTTGGAGACTGGCTTTGGGTGCATACTTCTTGGCAGCATGTCTGAGCTTCCCTGATGTGGGCGCATAGTATGGATTAGTTGAGCATGGGCACATAGCCTTGGGCGCATGACCCTGGATGCCCAATCTGTCGAAGACAGAAGCCTTCTTATTAGAGTTATGTGCCCACACACCCCCTTGGGCGCATGATTGGTGGAGCAGTGCTATTTTCTCCCAACTTCGCCTCTTTCATTTGTGAGCCTCGCTGGGTTTGCCCAGAGTGTCGAACACTCCGATTCTTGGCATCGTAGTGCTTTTCTTTGCCAAGTCTCGAGCATCGAACACTCTGTTGTTGGTTGTACAAGAGAGAAGTCGCTGGGCTAGTAGAGCCCGGAACGGTGTGAGCCTTCTTCACTTGGGGAGCTTCTGTGGCAGAGCCATGCGCCCATGTGACAGATTCCTCCAGTTGCATATCTGCTATGACACTGGCAGGATATGCACGGCGAGCCTTCGGAAGACAAGTCTTGTGAGACTTGTTTGGCTTTGCTGATTTTGAGGGAGTAGAGCCGTCCCCCAAGAGCATCACTTCGAATGCATGCTGACCGAACTTTACGATCAACATCTTCTGAGTGCTCCCCACTTTGTCGATATCGGATTGCGTCACCACCTTCTCGTCAGAGGAAAAGATAGTCCCCAGCAGAGTCGCCATTTTTGTGGACACACACAAAAAGAAAAAGAAACACTTTCTTTTCTTTATTGGCGCAAGGCACCATAAATCGAGTACGCCTGAGAGATCCTGTGTTGAGGATCCCCGAGTACAAAAAAGAATTCTGGGGAATGGGACAATAGAGATCAAGCGACAGTTGCTCCTTTACTCCATTGACACTCCGATTACAAAAGTGGAAGAAAACCTAAGAAAATTGCTAACTCTCGGCTCACTGGCAAGAAGTGCAGCAATTTGGCTCTTGAAAATGCTCTCCTTTCTCTCTTTTGAAGAGGGATGAACCCCCTTTTTATAGTCATTCTTGAGCTGGAATGATGTTATGCGCCCACATGAGAAAACATAATGGTTTTTATGTGGACGCATGGTCTTGCTTTGGGCGCATAAGATGTAGGTGCATGCAAGCTGCGTGGTCGTGGATTGATCGTGGTGCTGACGTGGCCACATGCTTCGGTGCACGACTGCTCATGGAGACTGACGTGGCCATACGCTTCGGTGCATGTTTTGATCGTGGCTTTGACCAAGTCGGGGGCTATTCTGGCTTGGGTGCATAGCCTGAAACAGGGCTATACGCCTTCTTTCTGGAGGAGCTTGTCTTGGGCGCATAGAGCTTCACTGGGTGACTTGGACGCATAGAGCTTCACATGATGACTTGGGCGCATAGAGCTTCACAGGATGACTTGGGCGCATATGTCCTCATTGGCTTGGGCGCATAAGGCTTTATTGCTGAAATTTTCAAGCTTCTACAATGGCCAGCGCCACTTGATGATTTAAATGTTGGCGCTTCCTATGAGTGGCGCAGGGTGTTAGGCAAACTTTTTAGGCCTCTACAAGATCACCTTCAAAGTTTTCAAATTTGAACAACTTCAAAATTTGAAATACTTTGAATAAAAAGTGTTTGGCGTAGGGCTGTATCGTAACCGATATAACTGTTAGGCGCAGATTGTGTGGCTGTTACAACTGAGCGTTTGGACTATAAATAGCTGATAGGAGTGAGAAATCTCTTTACTTTGCCATTTCTCCCGAACTCTTCCTCTCAAATTCTTGAAGCTCTCTTATGATCGAAAATGGCACCAAAGAAGTCTACCACCGCTGAGAAGGGAAAGAAAGTGGCCGGAGCCACTTCGCGTGTGCCCCCACTGAGGGTAACACAGCACATAGCGCCGTTGGCGAGAGCCGAAAAAGCGAACCCAGCATTAGAAGGTAAGAAAATTGAATGGAGAAGACGATAGCTGGCGCCATTCGCGTAGAGCGCGACTCAGGCTAACATCGACTACCTCTTTGAGAGTATTGGTTGATGCTTTGCGCCATTTGCACTTTGTGCCACCTCTTTCAGAGTGTTAGGCTAAAATGAATCTAAACCAATGACGCCAGGCGCCATCTGTCCGATTCTTAACATGGTGCGCCATTTGTCATTATGCGCGAACCATGCGCTAGTTGATGTGATGTGCCATTTGACTCGAGAATTTACATGCGTTGGATGAGGACTATTTTTTCTTCCTCTGTGCCATCTATGATTGGCGTAGAATAAACAATTTTTTTAGAAGTTTAACTCTGACTTCTCTTTTGTAGTTGAACTGAGGGAAGACCCCTGTGCTGAAGAACTGGCATCTGCATTCAGGGTGTCTGAGTATCAGAAGGATTTGTCCCATGTACATTTTCCCCAATACGATCTGCCTGAGACCCGAAGAGCTGTGTTAAGGTCTCAGGATGATAAGACCCTATTATGCCTAATAAATGGGGAACCCCTCGTAAGCTTGGATCAGGATCCTCACAAAAAACTAGCCTTCTTGTTTGGTGATGCTATTAAGAAAGACCGCCAGTATAAGGCAAAATACGAGAAGCGAGTGTATCAAAGTGGAAGCAGATTGATTCATCTTACTGAAATGATGAGACATCTGTCGCTATCCTGCTATGCTTATGCCAGTCATCATCGTAGTATGGTATGGGACCTAACTCCCTTCCAGCAGGCCAGGTTGGTAAGAATATGCCATAGACTAGGTTCCCAAAATATGGATATATTCTATAGCTCATCGGAGAGAAGCAACACTCACCTGAGGGGCCTAAAACCTAGTTGTGTGCCTCCTGAGGATTCTTCTCTGCTGATCCCAGTGAGGATTCCTTTCTTCGCAAACTTGTTTTCTAAGGTTGAAGGGAGGTATACAGATAAGAATATGCGGCTGACAGGTCTAATGAGTACAGAGAACAAACGTTTGACCTG
This sequence comes from Iris pallida, assembly GCA_029216955.1. Lineage (NCBI taxonomy): Eukaryota > Viridiplantae > Streptophyta > Magnoliopsida > Asparagales > Iridaceae > Iris > Iris pallida. The sequence continues at coordinate 8,202,180 of JANAVB010010791.1, forward strand.
TCTTTCGATCTGGGCTCTGAACAATTTTAAAGATGAACTGCTAGACTTGGAACTTTATGAGCCAATCCATAGTACTTCCCATGGAGTTCGCACCAATCCTTATTTATTTTTAGCCTTAGCGGAGAGATACAACAGTAGAACGGGCACTTTTATGTCCCCTCACGGAGAGATAGGCTTCGTTCTTCATGAGATGCAGTATATCTCACATCTGCTAATGGGTGAAAACCCGTATGAAGAGTATGTACCAACCAATGAAGAATTAGAAGCCCTTGTTGAGAAGAACCCAAGAATGGTTGTAGTCTTCGAGGAATTATTATGACACTTCATGATCTGTACCATTTTCTATAAGAGCTACGTACATGGGACATGTTATTTATCCAAATGGTTGACATATTTATTTTTGGGCCACATTCATGAAGACAAGTCGCAAGAGCACCTAGACTACGATCCTAACTTCTTTGAGCCGTTCAACCGTAGTACTATTCAGAAATTGATATAAAGATCCCGGCATGTTGATAAAGATTTGACATAGGATTGGCAAGGATTTAAGCTGGTACTCCCATTGAAACTTATGTCAGACAAGGTGGGAGGCCAATGTCTCAAGAAGCAACTCTGACTGGCTTTTAATCCTTGTGGCTGCGATTATTTGTGCTCCCTGGAGCCAGTATTGTTGATAGGATTCATCGGGGTGTACTGTTCTCTGTCGTACGCTTAGTATTCGGGCACAAGATGGATCTTCTCTCTGTAATGACCGGCCGTTTGAATGAGGGTCTTCGCTCTTTCACAGATACCATGATGGTAAATCCCAATACTTGGGATGATTTCCCTCCTACTGAGATGCCGTACAATTATCTGTCCGGCTGGTTGTTACTACACAACCCCATTTTGATGGATCCAGCTTTAGGCGTTGCAGGAGGAAACTTCATTAGCCGTTTTGCCACAGGCTGGTGGAAAGTGAACTCACTTACCGACTGTCGAAAGACGTTAAATATGGGTTCAGAATAGAAATTCTACTGCGTTTCTCTACCTCAAGGAACCAAGAATCTTCCTCATTTACAGATGGATTTAGAGCCTATGGATGTCCGTCCACCACCAGCTGCCTTCATGTGGTTGAAGATGATCAGGCCTTCTCACCTGGTGTATTGATTTGGTGGTGAATGTAACATAGAGCCATACCTGCCTAGCGGATTTGCTCGCCAATTCGGCTATGAGCAAATACATGTGGGCAATGCTGCTACTTATTTATAAGCTTCCGGCTATTTGATTGATGGCGCTAGAAAATGGGGATATTACAGCGCCATGGGCACTATAGCTACTTTCTCCATGCCTAATGCTACTCCTGAGATGGGCCCGTATATGTTATATACATATACAAATTTTTATACCTCGGCCAATACTTTTTTCGAGGGATTCACTCTGTCAAACAGTTTTACAAGTGACAAGCGCTCACGGTTGGGGACCAGAACTACCCTGGAATTTCAAAAAGTTGAAGAGAATGCTCTAGCCGATGAACCTTTTGAAGCTACCCTTGTCGGTCTCCCTGACGAGGTGAATGATCCACTGGATATTTTCCTCAAGAAGTGGAAAGAAAAATCTCCAGCAAAAGTGACTAGCAAAAGACAAAAAGTCAGGGAATCACCAGCACTTTATGTCCCCATTAAACCTCCTCCTCATCATAAGGCTCAAGAGAAAAAGATGAAGTAACCAGCGCTTGTTATTACTGAGCAGCCTATAGCGAGGACTAGATCTCCGAAACGACAAGTTGAAGCAGGGATTTCCTCTGGAGGAACTGGGACAACCTCTTCTCCAATCCCAAAAGAAGATAAGAGACCAGATGTGCACAATGAGCCTTCTGAATCCGAAGGATCCCCTCCAATACCATTTAAGCGCAAAACAAGGAGAAGACTATTGATAACCGAAGTTGAGCAACAAGAAACCACTACTACACTTACTCCTCCAGTTTTAGGACGATCCCTTGGTCGACCAGACTCGTCTTTGTCGTTGTAAGCCATTGTCTCTGAATGGAAATATTCTTGTCTTCCCAAAATTTATTGGAAGTTTTACATTAATATATATATTCTCTCCTCAGAGACTCCAGCGTCGTATGTTTTGGCCTCAAATATTGCAGCAGAAGAACCAGCATCCTTAAAGGTTGCTGCTCTAGTGGTTGTACTTGCCGCGACTGTTCCCGTCACCAACTAAGGATGCTTCGGAGATGGGAACTCTCGAGGAGGTATTCCTCAAATGTTCCTGTTTCTTCTGAACTCTCTCCAGAAGGCAAAGGGATGATAGAAGCACTAGATGATTGCAATTTCAGCAATGATCTGCTTGAAAAAGAAGAGGATGAAAATCCAGTGGCTAAAAATATCCAAACTACCGTTGAGGGTAAAGAATACCCTATTGAATACGAGTGCCAAAAAAGCCCTAAAGATATTGAAGAAGTTGATGTTGAGGAGCTCCAGCTGAAGTTGCTAAAACAAAAGGAGTGGAAGCAGTTGCAGCCCCAGGTGGCCAAACTGACTCAGAGGTCGGAAGCAGCCATTTTATGTCAGGTGGTTCAGAGGCTTGGAGCATCCAGGCGGCTGTCTCTAAGAACACCATGGCAAGTCTCCGTACAGAGCTAGATGTACCTCGTGAGACCCCATATCTGCTTCCAAGCTCAGGTAACTTTCTGACTTTTATTTACCCTAACTCCTTTGATAATGTATAAAGATTGTGCTTCTTGATTTGCAGAAGGTTCGGTAGGGATGATTGTAGTAGCTCCGTTTACTGCTTTTAGCTTTAGCTCGACCATGGCTCCTCTAGACATGGGGACTCAGGCTGGTGAAGGAAGCTCCTCGATGATGACAACACTAAGATCTTCTGGTGCACAGACTGTAATTCCTCTATCTTCAGCAGAAAAAAGAAATCAGGCTGAAGTATTAACTCCTGGTGTATCGGCGATGAACAAAGTCGTCGTCGAGACTTACACCAATGCTTTCTTCGCTTCCCTGGGAACTCTGTTTCAGATGGTCTTGGAGAAAGGCCACTGCTACGAGTCGATGAAGACAACTGTCTTCTTTATCATCAATGCTCTCTGCAATCTTGGTGATTTGGATAGAGTTAGCTTCTATAATCTGGATGCGCTCGAAGAGCCAATCAAATCCTACCAAGATTTGACCAGAGGTAATATCCAGAGGCTCGTAGATGCCGAGTGTGAGGCGATGGCTCGTGAGTCTGCAGCACAACAAGCAGCCTTAGAGGATTTTGTGGCTGTTTTCTTAATGCGATCCATAGAGTTAGAGTCTAGTATTCTCGAGGCTACTTCTTTTATTGAGCATTGTAAGACTGAATCCTCAGAAAAGGAGAAGGAAGCGGCTGAATGCCAAACTCATCTTCAAGCGTTGGAAGCTGAGACGGCCCAACTTCGTGAGACACTTAGAGCCGCCAAGAGACATGAAGAATAAGTCATGGAAATGCATCAGGTTGTCGAGAGCCGTTTGGACGATCTGAAAAGGCAACGAGAAGAATTCCTCCAAACTAAGAGTGCAAAAATTGAATGCCGAGTCAAATCTTTACAACCTTTTAATCCAGAATCTGGGAGGGCTTTGTCTAGGCAAAGGGTACTCGACTCCAGAATTGAGAAAGATGATGCTCTAAAGAGGATGATTACTAAATTCAGCACTCAGCCTCCCAAGTGAAGCTATCCAGATTGTGGCAACTTTTGTTATATTTTGTTTGATGTACAAATTTAATGTTTGCACGTCACTGGAATAAAAATTGATGATCTTTTTATGACTCTATTACTTATTGCGTATCTGTTTAAGACACAAGTAATAGATAAGAGTAAGAAATATGTTCAGAGGTACTGGACATGAATATTTCTTAAAAATAACAATACCTATTATATCTGTTCAGAGGTGATGTGGACTTGACAGAATATATCTTGTTATATTGTTACTTCGAAGATGACATCATCAGAGATAATATGGACGCGACAAGTCATTGATGTAGATAACAGAATTCAGAGGTAATGTGGACATGAATTCGTGTATCTATTGATTATCCTTGAGCCAGATGGGACGCAAGAACATGATATCTTTTAAAACAACTGGTTTCCAAAGGATGATGTTTGCAAGGATGTAGTAGATGATGTTGTCGCTCTGGATAGACTTCGCTGGGGATTCAAAGATTTGAAACATGTATAATATTTGTTAGGAAATATAGTACACATTTTTAAACATGGTATTTCTACAGGAATTTGCCATTAGTAGGCATCATAGCTATTCGGCCATCCATCCCTGACAATTAATAAGCTCCATTAGAAAAAAAATTGCTTTTAATGTAGGGACCTTCCCACTTTGGTTTGAACTTGCCCTTGCTCATGTGTGTTATAGTCATAGGACGTCTAACAGTAAGGACCAATTCTCCTTTTTGAAATGCTCGTTGTTTGACTTTATGGTTGAAGGCTTTTGAGATACAGACTTGATATAGCTCAATATGCTGTTGAGCTAGTAACCGCTTCTCGTCAAGTGCTTCAAGCTCCTGAAGTCAAAGACGATCATTGTTTTCTGTTATAAGTTCATTGGCAATGTCTATTCTCAATGATGGGATTTGAATCTCCAATGGTAGAACAGCTTCGCATCCGTACACCAAAAAGAACGATGTACAACCGGTCGGAGTGTGTACAGTAGTACGGTAGGCCCATAGATATTCTTCAAGTTTTTTGCTCCAGTTGTATTTATTGGCAGAGACGAACTTCTTAAGAAGCTTGATGATAGTTTTGTTGAATGCTTCTGCCAACCCATTAGCTGCTGGATTGTAGGTTGTAGAAGCGATATTGTTGATTCTGTTATTATCACAGAATCGAGTGAACTTTTGGCTAATGAATTGGGGTCCATTATCGTGGATAATTCGTCGAGGAATACCATATCTATAGATCACATGATGCTTGATGAAGTTGATGACATTGCTTATCTTAACTTCGACTAAAGGTATAGCTTCGGCCCATTTATAGAAGTAATCGGTTATAGCTAGAATAAACTGATATCCTCTAGATGACAGTGGGTTGATAGGAGCAATGACATCCATACCCCAAGCTTCGAAGGGCCATGATGTTGCAGTCAGATATAGAAATTCTGGTGGTTGGTGGATGAAGTTTGCATGTATTTGACATGCTTGACATTTTTTTGTATACTCGATCGCATCTGATACCATCATGGGCCAGTAGTAGCCTATACGTCAGACACGATCCTGTAATTTAGGTCCGGACTGATGTGCACCATAGACACCATCGTGAGCTTTACGTAGTACTTATTTTGCTTTATCTCCCACAAGACAACGTAAAAGCATACCGTCATATGATCGTGGATAGAGTGTTTTGGTGATATGATTGTAGTTGAATCAGAGTGATCGCCGACGGATTGTTGTAGCCTCTTTAGGATCTTCAGGTAGAATGTTATAAACTACAAAGTCGATGAAAGAAGCCCACTAGTCTTCACTTGTAGTGCAAACTTTGACTGAATTACTGAATTCCATATGTAGATTATTCTCGGTGCAGAATAACTCTCTGTTGGTGATGACGATCATCTGTTGTCTTTTTACTGGAATTGCCAATACTGCTGGTAGATTAGCAAGCATATTAGCTTCAGTATTGTAAGCTCAATGTACATGTTCAATGAAGAAACCGTTGAATGATGTAGCCAATTTGATTGCTGCTTCATGGTATGGCATGAGATCTTGATGCCGAACTTCATACGTACCTCTAACCTGATTGACGACCAGCTTAGAGTCTCCGTATACTTCAAGATAATCAATACCCAATTGTTTAGCTACTTGGAGCCTGATCAGTAGAGCATTGTATTCAACAACATTATTGGAGCATGACTCATCCAACAAATAAGCTCTTTGAATGGCCAATCCTTCTGGAGACACTAGAACGATTCTGACTCCAGCGATGATAGCGCCTTTAGGAGCAATTCTGGAAGCACCATCAAAGAATAGTCATCAAGCAAGAATACCTTATGAAATTATATTAGATTCTAGAGTTTCATCAGGAATCTCGTTATAGAGTTTAGAAGTCTCAGGTACTGGATGAGCCACTAGGAAGTCAGCTAGGGCTTGACCCTTAATAGACTTTTGTGGAACATCGACCATATCATACTGTGCTAGCAATATGGCCTATATAGCGAGTCTGGAATTGAGTGTACTAGGCTTCTTCATCAAGACTCGAAGAGGGTTGACTCTAGAGATGACATGAATGGTATGGCCCATGATATAATGTCGTGTCTTCTGGACAACAAACATCAGGGCTAAACATTCTTTTTCTACCGGGCTATATCGATGTTCGGCACCAATCATCATGCGACTGAGGTAGTAGATAGCTTTCTCATGGCCTTTCTTGTTCTTTTGGGCTAGCAAGGCACCCAAGGAATGATCTATTGCTCAGACATACATCAGAAAAGGTATTCCTTAGACCGGAGACACTAGAACTGGATGGTTCATTAAGTATCATTTTATGACTTCAAATGCTTGCTGGCATTCTTCAGTCCAAATGAATGACATACCTTTCTTCATGAGTTGAGTGAACGGTCTACAACGTCCAGAGAGATTTGAGATGAATCTTCTGATGTACGCAAGTCATCCCTGGAATTCTCATAGCTCTTTTAGGTTGCATGGAGGATGCATCTCTTGAATGGCTTTGACCTTCTCGGGGTCAACGTGTATACCTTTAGAGGTAATAACGAATCAGAGGAATTTGCCACTAGAGACTCCCAGGAATGACTTGGTAGGATTCATCTAGAGTTGATGCTGGTGCATTAGATCGAAGATAGTTCTCAAGTCTTGGATGTGATCTTCCTTTAGATGAATTTTGACAACAATATCGTTGACATAGCATTTGACTATCTTCCGTAAATATTCGCGGAAGATGGTGCTCCTGGCCCACTGATAAGTTGCACTGTCGTTTTTAAGACCGAACGACATAACAATGTAACAGTAGACTCCCAGAGGAGTACGAAAAGATGTATGTTTCTCATCTTTAGGGTTCATTCGGATTTGATTATATTCGAAAAATCCATCCATGAAAAAATTCGTTCGAACCCACAGGTATTGTCGATCATGACATTAGTGATCGGAAGAGAAAACTCATCCTCAATATAGACTCGGACCTTCCATGTTTTCTTCAGGACGGGGACGACGTTATCCACTCTGTCAGGATGTTGTTATTCTCTAACAAAGTCGTAAGCAATAAGCTTTTTCACTTTAGTTTCTATGACATCCATTATGTCAGGTTAGAATCGATGTTGTCGCTATTTGACCGACCTTGTATTAGGCAGGATGTTGAGCCTGTGAGTAACGATATGAGGATCTAGTCCTGGCATATCCTCATAACTCTAAGCAACATGAATGTATTCCCAAATAAGCTGAATTAATTCTTGCTTCTCTGCTTCTAGAAGACTTTTGCCGATGAAGATTGGTCTTGGTGAAGCTTCTTCTCCAATATTGATTTGAATTAATTGGTCTTCAGTAGGTGGTTCTCATTGCTCGAAGCAAAGTTCCCATTGATTGTCCATTCTTTGTGCCCAAGGATCAGATTTGGGAGTTTCGATGAAATCATCATCGCCTTCAGAGAACTCGGTAGTCACCATATTAGCAGATAGAGTCACTCAATGGACGTGCCCTATACTGGTATCCGTATCCTATGAAACAGAGTCAGAAGAATTAGATCGCTCCTCTTTATCTGATTCAAAGGCGTTTGGAGTCATAACTGTTGGCCCATTGGTCATGGTCAAACCTGATTTGAATAATTGATCAAACTCTGTCTCGATATAAATGCAAGTCAATTCAGATGTTTACCTACGACGTTTTGGACACTGCTCAACGATGGATATCAATTATGTTCAAGACTGAAGCCGTTTGACACTCCGAATGTATTTCCTGTTAAGCAAATTTTTTATTTTATTGAGTCTAGGAATACATTGTACACCAAGTCGTACTGGCAAATAGGCTATCCAAAAATGTTTTTTAAAACCATCCTATTCTTTTACAAATGTCCTTTGTTTTTGAAAAACATCCTTTTTACAAAAAGCTTTTGAAGGACTTTTCAAAAAGCCAAATTGATTTTTCTCAAAAATGAACTGGCAGAACCCTAGCAGAACTCGGCCCGAGTTTGGCCAGAGTTCGGCCAAGTGGAACGTTAGTGAACGTTAGATTTTGAACTTGGTCACCCTTCAGTTGTGGTTTGTTACAAAGAGTTCTGTCCGAATTCTGCCCGAATTCTGTCAGAGTTCTGTCTTTGGAAAAACTATAAATAGAGAAGCATTTCGATCATTTTAAATCACCAATTCACTTTCAATCTCTTCTCTTCTTAAGCTTACATTCTTCCAAAGAGTTCTAAAAAGTTTTCATTTTCAAATCCCAAGCTAGTTACAATCCTCTAGTCGATTTGCCAGAGCGGTACGGTTTAGAAGTTTCAGAGCGATTGTAATCAGAGGCTTGATAGAAGATACAACTCTTCACAATTGAAGTTGGTCGAGTTCTTCGTATCAAAGCTCGCGTCTGTAGAAGTTGCAAGGACTTCGTATGAAAACTTGCAGAATTTTCCAATAGTGGATTCAACTGGAAGCTAGAGTTCTTCCGACTGGACTAGTCCTCACAAGAGGGAAACCAGTATAAATCTCGATATTTGCGTTTGCCTTCTGATCACTTTTAATTTCTGTCATTTACTTTGTGATTATTATTATATCTGTGATCTAACTGCTAACAAGATTTTTAATTAGCAATATTCCGCTGCCTACTCTATTCACCCCCCCTCTAGATTATTCTGCTTTACGATTTCGTTCCTACAATTGGTATCAGAGCAGGATCTCCATCTAGAGGTATTATATTCTGCTCCCAATTGTTCCTACAATTGGTATCAGAGCAGGTTATACAGGTAAAGCAAGGTAAAATTGCAGTTATATTCAATTGTTATATAGATCACAACATTACACATGGCAACTGTGAAATTCACAAGTGAAGGCCAAGCCACAAACAGACCTCCACTGTTTGACGGCACAAACTACACTTATTGGAAAACACGTATGAGTTTCTTTCTGAAATCTCTTGATTTTGACTTATGGTCTGTAGTTATTGATGGCTATAAAAAGCCATCTCGTACTAATATTGATGGTGTTTTAGTTAAAAAAACCCCATGACAAATATACAGAGGAAGAAAAGAAAAAGGTCAGTCTTGACGCACGTGCTATTAACGCTTTATTTTATGCTTTAGACAGAACTGAATTCAACAGGGTGTCTACTTGCACAACATCAAACGAAGTGCGGAAACTTATCGAAGTAACCCACGAAGGAACAACACTTGTCAAGGAGTCAAAGATCAACATACTTACTCAGGAGTACGAGGCGTTCAAAATGAAGCCAAGTGAATCAGTCACTCAGATGTTTACAAGATTCTTGGATATTGTAAATCCTCTGTCTTCACTAGGCAAGGATTACAGTAACCATGAGAAGATTCGCAAACTTCTATGAGCCCTTATAAAGAACTGGATTCCAAAGGCTACAACAATCATTAAAGGGAATGACCTCTCAACAATGTCTCTAGAAATACTCATGGGTAAGCTACTCACTCACGAGTTAGAACTTCAAGACTTTGAAGATGCTACACCAAAGAAGAAGTCAGAGAAGACGATCGGTCTCAAGGCTCAACATAGAAGAACCATCGAAGATGATTCTGACGACAGCGACTCCGACTCTGAAGATCAAGCTCTTCCGGTAAGAAAATTCAAGAAGTTCATGAGATTTAAAAGGAGAACAAAGGACAACAAAGACAACAACAACAATGAGGAATGTCCTATTTGCTATGGATACAAGAAGAAAGGACACATGAAGAAAGATTGTCCAACATCATCATCATCAAAGAAAAGCAGCAAATATGACAAAGGCTACCTGAAGAAATCTACATCAAGAAAGTACGCCAACACAAGCATATAGCATGAAAGTGAAGCCAGCGACTCAGAAGATGAACAATCAAATGATGCTGCAAATGTATGCTTGATGGCTTGTGATCAGGTAATTACTAATCCTCTATTTGATCCTTATGATGATTTCACCTTTGAGCAACTATGAGAGGCTAGTGAACTGTTAGATGATTACAGGAAACTGCATAGCAAATATGAGACCTCTAAGAAGGTACTCAAAGAGTACAAAGGTGAAATAGGAAGACTTACCGACCAATTAGATCATGTTAGAAATAATGACTCTTCAACTGAGTCTGGTGAGCTTTCTTCTATTAAATTGTTGTTACATGAGACTGTCAAGCTATCCGAAGAAAAAGGCCAAACTATTATCCAGTTAAAGGAAGACCTATCTAAGGAGAGAAAGAGTCTCCAGTGTGCACAGGTAAGATTAGAATCACTTACATCTGACTATACTAGATTATATGACACTTCCAAAAAGTTGGAAATTAGTTTAGGAAAACGGCCTGAAGTTGCTGCTTCCTATTCTAATACATGTCAATTACCGAATCATCGGAACACGCCCAACACTGTCAGACCAAACCATACCAAGACTATGCCCAAGAAGACTAATAGGCATGCATTCTTCTACACTAGAAAACCAAAACCTACCAATCATGCACCTCATACTACTTTCAACACTCAATATGCTAAATGTTATTATTGTGGCCTCATTGGTCATATATCTTCTGCATGTAGAATCAGAAAGTTAGTAGATTTAAATGTTTATGAATGGATACCAAAAACTAACCAGTCAGGACCCTACAAGAAATGGGTACCAAGAGTTTCATCTGCAAATTGTTTTGTAGGTGGGACGCCCTTCACATGCTAGGAGCAAATGGATCCTCGACAGTGGTTGCTCACGGCACATGACCGGTAACGCTTCATTATTTTCAACACTGTCGAAGAGGAATAAAGAAGGATACGTCTCCTTCGGTAATAATTTAAGAGGATACATAATCGGTATCGGTGACATTGGTAAGGCTCCCTATCCAGTGATTAAAGATGTTTGTCTAGTTACCGAGTTAAAACATAATCTGCTCAGCATAAGCCATTTAGCTAATCACGGTTATGGTATTAACTTCATAAAAGATAAAAGTAACAAAATTGATAGTTCAACTGGTACTACTATATTTGAAGGTATTAGGGAAGACAATATATATGTATTCTATTTGTTGGAAGATGCTAACACAACAGGTAGATGTTTGATGGCCAAAAGCGTTGAGAGTCAACTATGGCATATGAGACTCGGTCATGCAAACATGGATACAATTTCAAGATTATCTACGAAGAAGTTCGTACGCGGCTTAATGGATATTTTTTTCAAGAAGGCTACGGTATGTAGTGAATGTAAAAAGAACAAAGCTACCAAATCCGAATTCAAATCCAAGAACGCTGTAAGTACCACTAGAGCTTTACAACTGTTGTATATGGACATATTTGGACCAAGTAGAATTGCTAGTCTAGGTGGTAAGTTATATGCATTTGTCATTATAGATGATTTCTCTAGATATACATGGGTTTATTTTCTTGCACGCAAGAACGATGCATTATCAGAATTTGTCACCTTTTGCAAGAAAGTACAGAATGAAAAAGGGTTCATGATTACTTGTATTCGTAGTGATCATGGCGACAAATTTGAAAATGCAGAATTCAAGCAATTTTGTGACACACACGGTTATTTGCATGAATTCTCTTGCCTTAGGACTCCGCAACAAAATGGAGTTGTGGAACGTAAGAACAGAACTCTATCTGAAATGGCTAGAGTAATGTTAACCAGTTTAGTCTACCTAGATACTTATGGGCTGAAGCTGTAAATACAGCATGCTATATTCTCAATAGGGTTCTAATTCGATCTATATTGAAGAAGACTCCCTATGAATTATGGTTTGATAGAACACCGAATGTTTCTTATTTTAAATGGTTGTAAATGTTTTATTCTTAATACTAAAGATAATTTGAGTAAATTTGATGAAAAGGTCGATGAAGGTATATTTTTAGGTTATGCAGCAAAGAGCAAAGGATATAGAGTCTTCAACAAAAGAACCATAATCATTGAAGAATCTATCAACATCAAGTTTGATGAACTAAATCAACACTTAGATGATGATGACAATGAAGACATAATCGTACCAAGTACAGCTACTGCAAAACCTTTACACAAAGATGCAGAACCATCACATCAGGCATCAGATGAACCTCCAAACAAAGAAGCCAGAACTAGCAATCTTGAGACTACACCAAAAGAGATGAGATTCTTGGCTAATCATCCAAAAGACTTGGTAATTGGTGATATTACCAAGGGTGTAAGTACTCGTTCCTCTAATAAAGATATAGCTTCTTGTGTTGCTTTTGTCTCGCAGTTTGAACCCAAAAATATTGATGAAGCATGTAGTGATAATTTTTGGTTAGATGCTATGCAAGAGGAATTAAACTAATTCGAACGAAATCAAGTTTGGGAACTTGTTCCCAAGCCCATTGATCATCCGATCATTGGCACCCGATGGGTATTTCGAAATAAACTGAATGAGAATGGTTTAGGGACTCGTAATAAGGCTCGACTCGTAGCTCAAGGATACAATCAAGAAGAAGGTATCGACTACGATGAGACTTATGCCCCAGTTGCGAGATTAGAATCCATTCGCATGTTATGTGCATTTGCATGTTTTTATAATTTTAAATTATTTCAAATGGATGTCAAAAGAGCATTTTTAAATGATTTTATAAAAGAAGAAGTTTATGTAGCTCAACCACCTGGTTTTACTGATTTCAAATTTTCTGAATTTGTTTTCAAGTTGAAGAAAATCTTATACGGTTTGAAACAAGCCCATCGTGCTTGGCACGATCGTCTAAGCTCTTTTCAACTTGATAATAGTTTTTCAAAGGGAAAGGTTGATACTAATTGTTTATAAAATTGTTGAATAACAATATTCTTTTGATTCAAGTCCATGTAGATGATATTATCTTTGGATCTACTGATGAAACTCTTTGTCAAGAATTTTTAAAGTCTATGCAGAATGAGTTTGAGATGAGCATGATGGGAGAGCTGAAATTCTTTCTCGGACTGCAAATCAAACAAACCAACAATGGGACGTTCATAAATCAAGCAAAGTACACAATGGACCTATTAAAGAAGTTCGACATGGAAGTAGTTAAGGCACTTAGCACTCCAATGGCGACTTCAACCAAGCTTGATATTGATGAACAAGGCAAACCTGTCGACATACGTAAGTATCGAGGTATGATCGATAGCTTACTATATTTAACTGCTAGTCGACCAGACATTATGTTTAGTGTTTGCTTATGTGCACGTTTTCAAGCTAATCCTAAGGAATCACATCTGTGCGCAGTTAAGCGTATCTTCCGATACCTTAAAGGCACTTCTTCTGTCGGCTTATAGCATCCCAAAACCGCATCATTTGACCTAATCGGTTATTCTGATGCTGATTTTGCTGGATGCAAAGTAGATAGAAAAAGCACCAGCGGCACATGTCATTTCCTAGGAAAAGCTCTAGTCTCTTGGTTTAGCAAAAAGTAAAATTCTGTTGCATTATCAACAACTGAGGCTGAGTATATCACCGCAGGACGTTGTTGTGCACAAATTTTGTGGATAAAACAAACTTTAGAAGACTATGGATTATATTTTACACACATACCCATTTTCTATGACAACACTAGTTCTATTAATTTGACTAAAAATTTAGTATGTCACTCTCGTACTAAATATATCGAGATTCGACATCACTTTCTTAGAGATCATCAACAAAATGGAGATATAGACCTTGTATACATAGACACACAGAATCAATTAGCTGACATACTCACAAAACCTCTAGCGGAAGATCGTTTCAATTATTTACGTCAAGAATTAGGCATTTTAGATGTCAATAATATTAATTAATTTTGTTTTATTAATTATTTATTCGATACTCGATAACTGTTTTTGAGACAAGCCTAAAAAGAGTCTGTCTGTCACCACGACTACGGTCGAAGCGAAGCGGTATTTAATAGTTCCCCGGTGAACCTCCGTTAGCTGGGACAGTACTCCTACAGCTAATCTGAGACAGACACTGAGTAAAGAATAGTAATTTATAAAATAATATTAATTATATTATTTTGAGATTTAAAATTACTAAACTCTGAATTAAACATTTGAAACGAATTAATGAAAAAGATGTGGCCCCATTTCTATTATTTTGATATATATATATATATATATATATATATATATATATATATATATATATATATATATATAGCCAGGCAACCCTTGGCGAATTCGGCCCGAGTTCGGTCCGAATTCGGCCAGAGTTCGGCTGGGTATATATGTACCAGCTAGAACCCGAGGCCCCCATCTTCTTCATTCTTTCAAACATCCTCAAACAGCAGCAGCCGTGCCTCCAAACCCTAGCTCTTTTCCACCCATGTTTTTCTAATCCGCGTGGAGATCTTCATCCAAACTTTGGATTCGTGCGGAGAATTTCGTCCTCAACAACATATCCAATTCTTGGAAGGTATAATTCCTTCTCTCCTCTACTTTTCAATTCTTAGGGTTTCTAGAATTTTTGGGAAAGAATGCCTAAGTTCAATCCCTTCAAGAGGAAGAAGACCATTGCCAGTGAAGAGGCATCGTCTTCGGATCCGCATACGGATTGCCTCTTTTCTCCGGTCCAATCGGACGACGGTGCATCGGATGAGTTTTACTTTAAAACTTCCGACCAAGCTTTATTGTGGTATGCCGATTTCATTATACGTACTATTTACACCGGTTCACCGATTAAATGGACTATTTTTCTCGATCATCGCCCTTACTTTGAGGCATTAGGGTTACAACACTTTGTTACCTTATAATTCCCTATTTCTACTAATGCCATTAGATTATTCTATTGTAATTTCGTGTTAGACACTTTTACCGTGAGAACACGTGTCGGAGGGATCGATATTGAATTCACTGATGAAACGTTAGCGAAAATCCTTGGTATTCCAAACGAAGGTGCCCCGCTCGATGACATCAATGATTTTGATTTCCCCCATGATACGACTCTCGTTAGTTTCAAGAATAAGCTTTGTGCGCCCGTACGCGCTCGTCCTGGAAAGTTTAAGGCTAATAACTTGAACTTATTTAACTACGAATTACATCACATCATCTATTCCACTTTACTTCCAAAATCCACTTCCAAAGATGATGTCACTGCACTTGAGCTTTCTGCTCTATATCATATTCTTAAGGAGATTCCTTTTTCTGCCCCTAAGACTATCATTCAGATGATGGAAAGATGTCGCAGAAGAGACTGCAATCTCTCTTATGTGATGCTCATCCCACGCATCTTTCAGAGATTTGACATTGACCTATCTACTTGTGCTGTTGACCCTGAACCCAAGTTCCTCAAACTCTCTCGTCGCAGCATTGCCACTGTTCCTCCACCTACTGCACCTGCTCCTCCTGCACCTACTCCCACAGCACCTGGTCCTCCTCATTCTTACCCTATGACATTTGAGGGTATTCATCAGCACCTATCAGATCTACTGTCCTTTTATGTTGAGACTTCCAGGGAACATGAGTTCCGTGACGTGACTCGATTCCAGGCTATTGCCAACTCCTTCGCCGATCTGAGATTTGCGCAGACGGGTCACTCTGCTAGCTCTCTACCTCGAGACCCTTCTGTTTCTGGCTACCGTATTGATGATGAGGCGGTCCACTGTCTGTTCCAGCCAGGAAATACTTACGATTGGTATCGTACTACTGGTGCCACTCCTCATACCTCTGGTACTGGTACTTCTGGAGCTGGTCCTTCTGGACATGCTGGCGCTGCAGCTGATGACGATGATGATGCGGATGATGACTTTGAGATGTTATTATTTTTGAGACTGTTATTTATGTCTTATGTTTACTTGGAAATGCTCCTACATTCCAAGCTATTATCCGCACTTTTATTTTAGTTATTATGTGACTCTTCATAGACATGGTTTTTATTATGCCTCAGTTTGGCATATTAGTTTCTTATTCAGCACTTTATTTGTTTCAATTTTATTCTAGCATTATCTATCTTTATGCTTTATATTAAAACTGCCTGTGACAAATACCATGCCCGTGTTAGTTATACAATATTTTTTTAACTGTTTCTACCATGCCTGTGAGGAATGTTTTATATATTTTTTTTTGTGTTTCTTCACTGTGTATTACTTATGCATTTATTGCGGGGGAGCTTTCTCTTTTGCAATTATTTTGCTAAGTGACAACGGGGGAGAAATAGATCTAACATCTTCATGAATACAGGTTATGAACAATTCCTTTTGATACATTTTTGAATTGATCCAATCTTAGATGTTATATCGGCAAGGTTTGTCAATTATCAAAATAGAGGAGATTGTTGGCCCATTGGTCATGTCAAACCTGATTTTAATAATTGATCAAACTCTATCTCGATATAAATGCAAGTCAATTCAGATGTTTACCTACGACGTTTTGGACACTGCTCAACGATGGATATCAACTATGTTCAAGACTGAAGCCGTTTGCCACTCCGAATGTATTTCCTGTTAAGCAATGTAATTTTTTATTTTATTGAGTCTAGGAATACATTGTACACCAAGTCGTACTGGCAAATAGGCTATCCGAAAATATTTTTCAAAACCATCCTATTCTTTTTCAAATGACCTATGTTTTTGAAAAATATCCTTTTTACAAAAATCTTCTGAAGGACTTTTCAAAAAGCCAAATTAATTTTTCTCAAAAATGAACTGGCAGAACGCTAGCAGAACTCGGCCCGAGTTCGGCCAAGTGGAACGTTAGTGAACGTTGGATTTTGAACTTGGTCACCCTTCAGTTGTGGTTTATTACAAAGAGTTCTGTCCGAATTCTGTCAGAGTTGTCTTTGGAAAAACTATAAATAGAGAAGCATTTCGATCATTTCAAATCACCAATTCACTTTCAATCTCTTCTCTTCTTAAGCTTACATTCTTCCAAAGAGTTCTAAAAAGCTTTCATTTTCAAATCCCAAGCCAGTTATAATCCTCTAGTCGATTTGCCAGTGCGGTACGATCTAGAAGTTTCAGAGCGATTGTAATCAGAGGCTTGATAGAAGATACAACTCTTCACAATTGAAGTTGGTCGAGTTCTTCGTATCAAAGCTTGCATCTGTAGAAGTTGCAAGGACTTCGTATGAAAACTTACAGGATTTTTCAATAGTGGATTCAACTGGAAGCTAGAGTTCTTCCGACTGGACTAGTCCTCACAAGAGAGAAACTAGTATAAATCTCGGTGTTTGTATTTGCCTTCTGATCACTTTTAATTTCTATCATTTACTTTATGATTATTATTATATCTATGATCTAACTGCTAACAAGATTTTTAATTAGCAATATTCTGCTGCCTACTCTATTCACCCCCCCTCTAGAGTATTCTGCTTTACGATTTAGTTCCTACAATAACCGGTGAGGTATAGCCCAACCCATGCTTTGTTTTGCTGTAGTATTGTAGTGACTTTTCTCTTGGAGCAGGAATACGAATAGGAGTTTGCCTTCTCTTACCACCATTGAGACCGATTTTGAAGTTGTAACCCATCTTTTGAATGATGTCTTTTGATTATTGACTATAACGACGCAGTTGAAGCCGTCCGTTATCGTCGTTTTGAGAGTCACTATTAAATATAGTCTTCTGCTCTGTTCCTTTGCTGAAAAGTATAAGAAGTTCGTCTTTCTTCCGGGAAGGAACTAGGAAGAAGGAATCTTGAACCGGTTCAAGTGATATTTCGTCTTAGAGAGGTTGAACTGCTCCAATTGTAAGGGGTTTGAAGTTATCTAACATTTCTAGGTAACATCGAATATAATAGTTAACATCAGTATACTGTAAAGGAGATGCTACTTTATTGATAATTACATCATCATTTACAACAGGGCTCTTGATCTTAGCAGATGGCTTGCTAAGATTGATGACGAGAGGCGGAGAATGAGAAAGGGAAGGAGAAGGAGAAGACTTGTTACGACGAAGGTCGATAACAAGAGGCTCAGAAGAGGTGAGCTCCTTATGCTCATTCTTTTCAGCAAGATGATGCTTAGCATGAGAGAAGAGATGGATGGTTAGCGTCTGAGAAGACAAAGGGCAAAAAGTACGTCCATTGATCGGAATCACTAGGACGTTGTCTGGGTTGTCCTTCTGATCTTCCTTAGTGTCCATGGCCAGTACAACTTTCATGAGCTCCTCTTTGTATATTATTGAGTTGGTGAAATATGCTTCGAAACCTCTGAAAGGATTAAGATCGGCTACTTCTTTACAGACTTTTCCATGGTCATCCACATACTTGAAGCATTGATGGAGAGTGGATGGTTCGATGTTATGCTCATGTGTCACGACCCGCACCCTAGAGTTAGGGCACGAGACGTGGGTACGTCCAGCCTACGCCGCAGTGTCGGCGGTAGAACGCTGTCCTAGGTCTCATGCATCTAACAGTATAAGGCTAAGCAGTTTATACTCCCCGAATGGGGGTGACATAGCAGAATGTAAACTCAATCACATCTAAGGTAGAGCATAATAAAAGATAGATAACTAGAACAAAAATCACAGAGATACAATCCAGAAGTCTAAGTGTCTAAGATACACAAAACCAGAAAACATCTCAAAGCTCAAATACAGTAATCCATAAAATAAATACAACTCAAGACAACTGAAAATAAGCTATAAGCAAACCCTAGCTATCTATACAACCTCTACTGTGTCTCCTCTAGGCTAGCAGGCAACCTCCAGGCTATTTGTAAAATTTATCAACAGGTCCAGTCAGGACAGGAGCGAGCACAGTACATCTCAACAATATCATAACAGGTTAGGAAATATAAACATGCTAGAGAGTAAGATACAGGATCTGAAGAAATAACATGATGAAAAAGGAAGACTGTAAATAAATAGATACAACATATAGAGAACTAATAGTGACTAGTGATTCAGAGCACAAGATGGTTATGTAAACGGCACGATGTTGTACACGAGTAATCTACAGAGGTTTGTATACGAGTAATCTACTGGATTGATTACATAACCACTTCTACTCCCCCGCCCCAATCAATACACAAGGATCTAGCTAAGTTATGTTATTGTACACGAAGTATAGTCGTACATGAAGATCATGTGAATACATGAATATACACGATTTTACACGATTTGTACACGAATGTCACGAATACAAGGAGTACACGATGCTCACGATAAAGTACACGAACACGAATATCCGATGTATCCCCTAAAGGGATAACATCGCACAACAAGATCCATATAGTACTAATCCGTGTTTTCAACGTGTCAGCATCATGTAAAGTAATCTAAAGCAGGAAATATAATCCTAAACAAGATATGAAATGATCAGAAAATGTACTCGCCTGCTATCTGAATGTCCAAAGGAAATGTACTGTCCGAGGAGAGGTGTCTGGCTCCTATTTAGAACAGCACAAGTCACAACAAGTCCAAAATGGTAAAATAAAGCTCTACTATGCATTCTACATGATTCTAGGTCATTCTAGGTCAAAGTCAACTCTTGGTCAACTCTGGTCAACCGTACTAGTCAAACTAGGTTAGCTAGGCAATACTAGGTCTAAATCTAGACTAACAAGTCTCATTAGGCCTAACCAAGCCTAGACTATCACTCACACAAAATCACAAAGCTACATAAGTTATCAAACACACATTATATATATATTCATATATATTTTTATTACAAGCAAAGTGCATAAAGACAAGGAGTGAGTGATACATGAATGTGGTTATGGCAATGTGTACATAACAGTATAATGTGTTCAAGTGTGAGGGGGTTATGTTAGAAGGATAACATTTAACAAGGGTTCATTGTGTCACATAGAAGAAATAACATGTAAAGCATAGGTTTAGCATGTGTGCGTGTGGGTGTTAATCATAACAAAAGGGTTTATTTATACATCAAAGGGTTTACTCATAACAGTAAGTAGGTTTTATGTGTATTCATGCTTGGGGTTACTGTCAACATGTAGAAGGGGGTTTTAACATATGAACATGGTGCTAGGTGCTAATATGGCATCATACATTCCTATCATGTATTACATTATCTTTAAGTTGAATACATCATATATGGATACAATATATAATCTTGCATGTTTGCCTTCATATATTACATTCTATATTACCTATATACATGTGTTTCCTCTATTCATTTATGCTTGCATCATATACTCTACATTACCATACATGTTATCATTATATATTGTATTACAATATTTATACATTATGCATTCATATCTATCATTACATATATATCTTGCATTCATATCTAGCATTCATTATATACTTTCATGCATACATTGTATATCATTCTTTCATTCATGCATTTATGCATTGCTTATATGCATTATATTAATTGCATTCCTACATGCTTGCATTCAACCATATATATACATTAACGTAAAAAGAATATATATCATATATATATTATTTCATTCATCTAACATATCATGCGTTACATACTCTATATTTATTTAATATCCATACTACATAGGCTCATAGGTTACACAAAATGCATATATCGTATAGTCACTCTTCTACTTAAAATCAATACTGTACCAATTGGGCCTTCACTAAATTCTAGGATTAAATTATGTTATAGATCTTTGTGTTAGCTTTTCGAAACTTTAAACGGATCATATTTTCGTGTCTGGAAGCTCCCGGAATCGCGAAAAACACCGAAACGTGTTCGTCTTTCGTATAGTTGACACTCAAATAATTTTACAGAAAGTTTCAAAATGAATTTGGCTTATTAAAATATATATTTGGAAAGCTAACTTCGATACGGTTCTTTTAAAAAAACGGAAGATAAATCGGAGTTTTAAGCTAAAAGTTATGACATTTCTAAGTTGCTATTGCTACTAAAAACGTGGATAAATATTATGACGAATTTAGGTAGTTTGAGACAAAAGAAACACAAGTATATAACATAATATATCAAGAACTCACTCTCTACACTAATATATATATATGAGACACTATAGAACACATCTCCAATACAAAAATATGAGATTAAACATGTAATAATTCATTCATACATAACAACAACATATAGTGTGTCCAAATTTGGGGTTTTCCCATATGGACACAACCACAACACAAAGGACACTCCTATGACTTCCAAATGGACACGAAATGGACATAAATGGAGATACAACCATGGAGGTCATTCCTATTGGTTCAAAATATTCTTATATGCATGTAGGGATGGATTAGAGGAGAGATTATACCTTCCGGGAGAGAGATTTAAAGGAAAAGCCTTCCGACACGGCACCGACACGTAGAGATTCCAAAAGGACATGAACGAGCTCTGAATCCTCCCAAACTTGGCTAGCACCCTCTAACCCTGGAGTAGAAGAGAAATAAAGAAGATTTGGTGGAAGAAGGGGTTGATTTGGAGATGAAATCAATGGAGGTTCATCTCTAAATTAATTTGGGGAAGAACAAGAGAGAGAAAGTGGATGAAAACAAATGAATGAAGGAGTGACTCACTCCTTATCCCCCCCCATAGATGGCTACCTAAAAATGGTGAGGTGTCCCCTATTTGAATGTCCAAAATGCCCTCCACTAATCTATTTGATTTAAATTAGGAATTGGTTAAAGGTTGAGGTCAATTTAGTCTAGTTTTAAGTCTCTAATTAAACTAAACCTATCCATAAATAATTAGTCTAGCTACTAACTAAAATTAATATCATGTGGAATAAAATTAATATCATGTGGGCTATGTCTAACTAGTGTGTGGGTCCCACTAGAGTCAAACTACCCCCCGGGTCCCCGTTTCAAGTCGGATTGAGTTAAAATTCGAACCCGACTCAAATAACCCCAAAACAATATATTAAGTAATAAAATAAATTTCAATCCCAAAATAATATCATAAATAATAAAATAAATTTCAAAAATATTCAAAAATGTAAAATGACAAAAATACTCCTGTTTCTGAAAACTGGGGGTGACAAATTTATCCACCTTAAAAAAAATTTCGTCCTCGAAATTAAAACAAAACAATCACAGGAAACACATGCAGAAAACAATCTCATTCAAATACTTTCAAAAAAAATCAGCAATAAAAAAAATCTCTTTGAGGCACATCAAACATTTGTAAATAAAAACTGATACGTGTCCGCTACGGACACAAAACCATCACAAAATCACACCTATCAAAGGTCAAAATCAACAATCACCAACGCAATAGATATCAAAATAATTCAAAGAGGTCAAATGCAAAATATTCTTAGGCCAGAAATGACATTAAAACATCCTAATCACATGGTTAGGCTCTAGGTCAAACAGTCTCTAGGGTTTCACTAGCAAAACATCAAAATCACATGTCATAATTTTAAATAGTTTTAAAATGATTTAAAAATTACCAAAAATTATATCATGATTTAAATGTCAAATCAATAAATGATTAAAATTACAAAATTTCTAAATTACCCTCATTTTAGAAAACTGGGTTTTACAAGTCTACCCACCTTAGAAAAATTTTGTCCTCGAAATTAAAATGTTCATACTCCTTCTAGGTCAAACCCCCACAATCAAAGTCCCAGAACTTAAACAAATCATATGATTTAAAAGGACGTCATACAGGATCATGGCATACGGTGGTAGTAAAGTCTCATCTAGGTATACTAGTCATGCTAACCAAAACAGTCATAGGATATCAAAACACACAAGCAATCTAGGGTGCTAAACTAGAAAAGATACATAAATAATAATCATCAAAACTGTAAGGCAGTCTACCATCCTATATGAAACTAGTACTTATCAAAAATAAATAAAGATGACTACCAATTATCTATAAAGGGGTACTATTCAAAGAAAATCACAATCAAAAGTTAAAGAATGAAAGTCAATTGTATTGAAATCCAATCATAATATATATATAGAGAGAGTGTTAGAGAAGGAAAAGCTAGCATTATGTAAGGTTATGTGGTTCGTGTGTATAGGTGTATGTGGACATGTTCATATGGTTAGATAGTAGGCATGTGTGTATGTGAAATATACATGAAGAGTATAGGAGGATTTGGGTTTCGAAACAATAGCTATCCAGTTACACTACTCATGGCATATTGGTTAAACAATCTACAACACACAACCTATTTACTCATAACATGCATGGCTAACCATATACATATATATATAAAGAGGTAGAGATTTAGTTATGTATCTATATACATTATAACATGTATGCATAAACTCTATATATATCTATATAGATATATAAACATAACATAGAGAGGAAGGGTTAGGTTTACATGGCAGTGTATACTAAGTTAGGGTGTGTGTGTGTCCTTGTACAGGGTTATAGCTTAGTATTGAAAGGTTAAATCCAGTTTTAGTTCAGCATTTACATACAAAATCAGAAAATAATCTAACATTTAAACCAGTATAATATTAACATAATACAGTTTCAGATTTTAGGGTTTGAAACATCACAACTAACTCAATGCTCCCAACACATCCTAACATGATAGAGATGAAACCCTAATATACTATCCATATATTTAGCTATGCATACAGTTCAATATTACATATTAAATCTAAAATTGAACTAAAAATTTGAAATCAATGTAAAAATGTTAACATGTATTCAGTTTTAGGATTTGGAGAAATTCGAACATCAACCAACCCAATGTTTATCACAACCTAACATGTAAGAATATGAAACCTGGATTTATATCCCTACATACCACAATGTATATAGCTCAAAATATTACATTTAAAAAAAATAGCAAATTGAACTAACATTTAAGATCCAGTATTAAGGGTTAATATGCACACAGTCTTAGATTTGACAATTTCAAACACAAAACTCAACCAATTTTTTTTTTGAATTGAAACCCTATGTATAACATACATGTGCAGTGATGTAAACATAACTAATAACATGAAATTTATATTTAATTTATGAATTTAAACTGGAAAAAGAAGAGAACCAGTCTATGATACTATAGTGTATCAAAAATATTGGGGTTTTGATAATTTAAACGTCAAACAACATATTAATATGTATTTAGATAGGTGGAAAATCAAAGTGTAGCATGCATACGTATAAGGCAAGGGTCCGTGTCCACTACATATTCTCATATCCCAATATAAAAATCAATTTCTACATCAAGACCAACATTTAGATTCCTACCAAGATTGTAAAGTAGGTGATTGATGTAATCAAGACAGTTTTATTATTATTACTTAATAAAAGAATAATAGCAAGAAAGTAATAACGATAAAATCTGTTTTGCTTATCTGTTTAAAGAAGGAACTATTTTGAAACCCAGAACTATAATATCAATTACAAGATAAGGTCTAGCAAAATTGTCGGTTCATTGTATTAAGAAGAAACTCATAGCAAGAAGTTACACAAGAGTTTATAAAAACAAGTAAACCTACTCCTAAGTTAAATAATGAGAAGCAAAACAAAACAAACAAATAATAATTTTTTTTGAAGGACTGGAACAAAAGTAGAGAAAACATGTTCAAAAATATTTAAGGTACAATCTGATAATCATATGCGTCTATCCAAAATCATGGTACTCTAAATCCTCGACATACTAGTAAGCAAGGCTACGATAATCACAGAGTCCTCGACTTAGGCACATACCTCTAGAATCATGGTATTTAAAAATTTTGCGATGCCGCTAGCTTGGCTGCGAAAACCTTAAATTTCCACACCCGAGAAATATATCAAAAATAAGACTATATGTCCTCACCATGCTGGCGAATGTGATTGTAGAAGACTAGATTCCATAACATAGATGACCTAGCCTATATAATTTCATCTTGACAAAAATTAAATTAAATCAACAATGAATACCCAAAAAAATCAAATTTATCAACGAACATCAAGATTCAAAACTGAACAACAATCAATCAAGTCATATAAATACAAACTCGGATGCAACAGCTAACATCAAGATTCAAAACTCCACAGTCATCATCAAAATCAAGTTCAACAACAGAAAGTAAAGATAAATCAAATCAAGGGAAGAAGAGTTTTTCAAATCGAAGTTAAAATAAGATTCTCAAGGGTCGTCCCAGGAATCTCTCAAGGGATCCTAACTGTGATTGAGTACCTTCAATATATCCTAATCCTACTGCAGGCTGTAGTGGTACTCTAGTTCGAATACCACTACACAAACTCGACCTGCATGGGCCACCACTAAAAACGTGTCACGACCCGCACCCTAGAGTTAGGGCACGAGACGTGGGTACGTCCAGCCTACGCCGCAGTGTCAGCGGTAGAACGCTGTCCTAGGTCTCATGCATCTAACAGTATAAGGCTAAGCAGTTTATACTCCCCGAATGGGGGTGACATAGCAGAATGTAAACTCAATCACATCTAAGGTAGAGCATAATAAAAGATAAATAACCAGAACAAAAATCACAGAGATACAATCCAGAAGTCTAAGTGTCTAAGATACACAAAACCAGAAAACATCTCAAAGCTCAAATACAGTAATCCATAAAATAAATATAACTCAAGACAACTGAAAATAAGCTATAAGCAAATCCTAGCTATCTATACAACCTCTACCGTGTCTCCTCTAGGCTAGCAGGCAACCTCTAGGCTATCTGTAAAATTTATCAACAGGTCCAGTCAGGATAGGAGCGAGCACAGTACATCTCAACAATATCATAACAGGTTAGGAAATATAAACATGCTAGAGAGTAAGATACAAGATCTGAAGAAATAACATGATGAAAAAGGAAGACTGTAAATAAATAGATACAACATATAGAGAACTAATAGTGACTAGTGATTCAGAGCACAAGATGGTTATGTAAACGGTACGATGTTATACACGAGTAATCTACAGAGGTTTGTACACGAGTAATCTACTGGATTGATTACATAACCACTTCTACTCCCCCGCCCTAATCAATACACAAGGATCTAGCTAAGTTATGTTATTGTACACGAAGTATAGTCGTACACGAAGATCATATGAATACATGAATATACACGATTTCACACGATTTGTACACGAATGTCACGAATACAAGAAGTATACGATGCTCACGATAAAGTACACGAACACGAATACCCGATGTATCCGCTAAAGGGATAACATCGCACAACAAGATCCATATAGTACTAATCCGTGTTTCCAACGTGTCAGCATCATGTAAAGTAATCTAAAGCAGGAAATATAATCCTAAACAAGATATGAAATGATCAGAGAATGTACTCGCCTGCTATCTGAATGTCCAAAGGAAATGTACTGTCCGAGGAGAGGTGTCTGGCTCCTATTTAGAACAGCACAAGTCACAACAAGTCCAAAATGGTAAAATAAAGCTCTACTATGCATTCTACATGATTCTAGGTCATTCTAGGTCAAAGTCAACTCTTGGTCAACTCTGGTCAACTGTACTAGTCAAACTAGGTTAGCTAGGCAGTACTAGGTCTAAATCTAGACTAACAAGTCTCATTAGGCCTAACCAAGCCTAGACTATCACTCACACAAAATCACAAAGCTACACAAGTTATCAAACACACATTACATATATATATTCATATATATTTTTATTACAAGCAAAGTGCATAAAGACAAGGAGTGAGTGATACATGAATGTGGATATGGCAATGTGTACATAGCAGTACAATGTGTTCAAGTATGAGGGGGTTATGTTAGAAGGATAACATTTAGCAAGGGTTCATTGTGTCACATAGAAGAAATAACATGTAAAGCATAGGTTTAGCATGTGTGTGTGTGGGTGTTAATAATAACAAAAGGGTTTATTTATACATCAAAGGGTTTACTCATAACAGTAAGTAGGTTTTATGTGTATTCATGCTTGGGGTTACTGTCAACATGTAGAAGGAGGTTTTAACATATGAACATGGTGCTAAGTGCTAATATGGCATCATACATTCCTATCATGTATTACATTATCTTTAAGTTGAATACATCATATATGGATACAATATATAATCTTGCATGTTTGCCTTCATATATTACATTCTATATTACCTATATACATGTGTTTCCTCTATTCATTCATGCTTGCATCATATACTCTACATTACCATACAAGTTATCATTATATATTGCATTACAATATTTATACATTATGCATTCATATCTATCATTACATATAATCTTGCATTCATATCTAGCATTCATTATATACTTTCATGCATACATTGTATATCATTCTTTCATTCATGCATTTATGCATTGCTTATATGCATTATATTAATTGCATTCCTACATGCTTGCATTCAACCATATATATACATTAATGTAAAAAGAATATATATCATATATATATTATTTCATTCATCTGACATATCATGCATTACATACTCTATATTCATTTAATATCCATACTACATAGGCTCATAGGTTACACAAAATGCATATATCGTATAGTCACTCTTCTACTTAAAATCAATACTATACCAATTAGGCCTTCACTAAATTCTAGGATTAAATTATGTTATAGATCTTTGTGTTAGCTTTCCGAAACTTTAAACGGATCGCATTTTTGTGTCCGAAAGCTCCCGGAATCGCGAAAAACACCGAAACGTGTTCGTCTTTCGTATAGCTGATACTCAAATAATTTTATAGAAAGTTTCAAAAAGAATTTGGCTTATTAAAATATATATTTGGAAAGCTAACTTCGATACAGTTCTTTTAAAAAAAACGGAAGATAAATCGGAGTTTTAAGCTAAAAGTTATGACATTTCTAAGTTGCTATTGCTACTAAAAACGTGGATAAATATTATGACGAATTTAGGTAGTTTGAGACAAAAGAAACACAAGTATATAACATAATATATCAAGAACTCACTCTCTACACTAATATATATATATGAGACACTATAGAACACATCTCCAATACAAAAATATGAGATTAAACATGTAATAATTCATTCATACATAACAACAACACATAGTGTGTCCAAATTTGGGGTTTTCCCACATGGACACAACCACAACACAAATGACACTCCTATGACTTCCAAATGGACACAAAATGGACACAAATGGAGATACAACCATGGGGGTCATTCCTATTGGTTCAAAATATTCTTATATGCATGTAGGGATGGATTAGAGGAGAGATTATACCTTCCGGGAGAGAGATTCAAAGGAAAAGCCTTCCGACACGGCACCGACACGGCACCGACACGTAGAGATTCCAAAAGGACACGAACGAGCTCCGAATCCTCCCAAACTTGGCTAGCACCCTCTAACCATGGAGTAGAAGAGAAATAAAGAAGATTTGGTGGAAGAAGGGGTTGATTTGGAGATGAAATCAATGGAGGTTCATCTCTAAATTAATTTGGGGAAGAACAAGAGAGAGAAAGTGGATGAAAACAAATGAATGAAGGAGTGACTCACTCCTTATCCCCCCCATAGATGGCTACCTAAAAATGGTGAGGTGTCCCCTATTTGAATGTCCAAAATGCCTTCCACTAATCTATTTGATTTAAATTAGGATTTGGTTAAAGGTTGAGGTCAATTTAGTCTAGTTTTAAGTCTCTAATTAAACTAAACCTATCCATAAATAATTAGTCTAACTACTAACTAAAATTAATATTATGTGGACTAAAATTAATATCATGTGGGCTATGCCTAACTAGTGTGTGGGTCCCACTAGAGTCAAACTACCCCCCGGGTCCCCGTTTCAAGTCGGATTGAGTTAAAATTCGAACCCGACTCAAATAACCCCAAAACAATATATTAAATAATAAAATAAATTTCAATCCCAAAATAATATCATAAATAATAAAATAAATTTCAAAAATATTCAAAAATATAAAATGACAAAAATACCCCTGCTTCTGAAAACTGGGGGTGACATCAAGCAACCATGGTCTTCCTAATAAGGCATTATAGGAGCCGTGATTGTCAATGACATAAAAAGTTACTTTTGTGCGGAGATTGCCAATTTGAACTTTCAGGCGAATCTTCCCCAATAGTTCGCTCCTTCCGGAATTAAATCCCAGGATAGTAGTGATTGTTGTAGAGAGATTATGGACCGAGATTTTTAGTGCATCCAGTAGGGTCTTCGGCATGATACTGAGTAGAGACCCAGGATCAATCAGGATGCGATCAACCTTTATTGTATCGACATATCCTGTATAGTAGAGAGGTCGGTCATGTCGATTGTCTTCCATAAGCATATCCTCTTATGTGAAAGTGATGTTGGGAATCAACTCCATCATACTATGACAATGTAAGCATGCTACAGGTTCATCATCTGGTTTCTTGAGAAGTGCCAGACAAGCGCCAACTTCTACCAAAGCTTCGTTTAGTGTTTCCCGAGTTTACCTCGAGAGATGCAGAAGCTCAAAGATTGATAACCTCAACAGAGTACTGGCTAACTGAGCCAATATATCGAAGTTATATGACCTTTCAAGTCCAAGAGGTAGAGTTTTTTAATATTTTATCAAAGCAAACTTCTTGTTTTCCTTTGTCGAACGCCGTCGGTTTAGGAGGAATCGGTTCCGCTAGGGGTGATGAAGCCAATGGAACAGGAGGGGAGGACGCTGGAAAAGCATCTGAGACTGGAGATATAGCCTCTTGTCCTTCTGGATAGTCTCGAAGGTATAATCTCTCGGATTTGGTACCAGCCAAGACTTCTTCTTCCGAAGCTAGTGCGAAGGAAACCATGTTGCAGTCCTTCGTTTGAGCTTTGCCTTTGAAAGACTTCTTTTGAAAAGAAGAAGAATTTGTCCAGAATCCCAAGCCAATACGAGATTGATTATGTTGGAGACGTAGAAAAAGGGGTACGGGAGATCCTCTTCCATGATTCAAACCTGGGGCTTCTCTAGGTCATATCCTATCTTAGTCATTAGTTCGCAGGACTATTGACTATAGAGATAGAATGTTGGTCGATAGTTATGCTATGGCTTTGATGTTATTATCTCAGAAGAAGTTGAGTCTGTTGCCAGAATGAAGGTAGCATTCAAAGACGACAGATGATGACCACCGATAGAAGTCATGTGGCATGACTTATATTTGATTATCTTTCTGGACTTCGAGGATGAAGCAGGCATCTCAAAGTCGGCAACCAAGACGGGATGGATCCAGATGATTTTTCCTTTATCAGTTGACAAAGGAACAAGACCGTCACTTCGTGCCGATGGAAGATTGACAATCTCCAGGGTAGCCTTCGGTATGGGAATGACTCCATCCTACACAAGTTGAGCAGAAAAGTCATCGAACTGCAGAGAAATGACATTAGCAGTCACAGTCTTCTCATCTTACTGAAGGGTGATCGCACCGGCGTTAATCAGCTCTTGTATCTTTCCTTTGAGCATGTAGCATGCCCTAGTTGGGTGTCCGATGAACCTGTGATACACACAATATTTGGGATGATCAGTTTTACCTACTTTGTATGGCCGCTTTGCTTTGGGTAACTGAAGTTTATTGCTTTGGGTTAAGCAATCAAAAATGCTTATGATATCATCCTCATCTAAGGAATACTCCTTTTTCGGATGTTGTCCTCTCTGTGGCGGTGCCGTCGTAGTAGGTGTTGATTGACTCATATTGACAGACAAAGCTTTTTTGCCTTTGATAATGATGGCTAAAGCTTTTTTGTTTTTACGGTTATTCTGACGGCCACCGTTGTTGGTTGCAGAATGTTCATACTTGTCAAGATTTGGCATCTGGATGCCTACTGTTTAAACTTATCAGCACTATCTTCGACTACCCTGGCACTTATTATGAAGGAAGGCCAATCTTGGAATTAAGTAGATCCTGTCCACATGCTGATTATAGGTAGCAAATTTGACTTACAAGTATCTATAGTCAGAGCATTTGGAGTTCCCAGAGGCATTTTGAGTGCCTCTCTGCAAAAATGCTCAATAAAACGTTCAGCAATTTTATTAGGCCATTGTTTGATTTTGATAATGGCTGACATAGTCATGTAGTTAGTTCCCTCATAGAAGCGTTCAAAGAACATTTGTTTAAACACTGCAAAGGAGGTTATGCAACCATCTGGTAGACCGTGATACCAGTCGTAGGCTGTACCTGCCAGACACCCAACAAATACTCTAATAAGTAGAGTCATTTGGTTGGAGCTGATCAGTCATCACCTTGAAGTGATTGAGGTATTGGCTTGGAGATGAACTACCGTCAAATAGCATGATGGTCGGTGGCTTATTTTTCAGTATAAACGGAACCTCCTTCCACTCTATAGGATAGGGCTATTTAATCCCTAACTTCTACAGATCGTCCTTCTACTTGAAAGCTTTGAACTAATTACGCAGAAGCTTTACTGCTTCAATGGTATCCCCTGATGCTTGGGGAGCAGTAGATTGGTTCGATGCGTTAGGAGGCGGGACTGCATAGCACCACCCCCAGCACCAGAATGACTTAAAGCCGACAATGTGGCATTGTGAGGAGGCTATAACCCCAGACTAGTGTTGGCAGGAGTTGATGCTGTAATGTGTTCTTGGGTTGGAATCGAATTCACAACCGGTGGAATAGCGTGTTGTGCCACGTTCACCGTATGCATACTTGCCATCATTTCGGCCATATTATTTACAGTAACCTCTAGAGAGGCGATCCTCTGCTCTTGACTTCCAGAACTGGATGCATCTTGTTCCTCATTAGTGATATAAGCAGTCACTTTTCTGGCCATCGAAGTGGAACTGGTGGAAAAGATGGTCTATTCAGAGCGTTCACTATCAGCATCAAACTCATGTAAAGAACCATCCCCAGGATGAAGAACGGGAAGGCTCCCTTGATTGAGGAATTCCTGGTCAGACTCTAGAAGATTCCTTTGATCGATTGTTTCTTGGTCGGAAGGAAGATTCCTTTGACCGATTATTTCTCGATCAAAAAGAAGATTCCTTTGACCGATTGTTTCTCGGCTTCTTGATCTGGTATATTGGTAGACCCCTTCATCGGAATCATGAATCCGATCAAGGTATTGTTGACTAGGGTTATGGGCGGCATTACGTCTTGGATGTTTTCTAACCCATTGCTTTGAGATGTCATGTTGACTGAAGCATACAATAATTCATCTTCGTCCACCATCACAAGTTCAGGATTCCAAGCATAATTCAAACAGTCGAAGATAGACAGTTTAGCTGACTGGCAACAACATTTGATCACTACTTCGTGATGATAATTATAATGATGCTCCTGAGGTGGAGGTGGAGTTACAGATGGGCGAGACGATCTTGTGATATTTCATTTCTGTATAAGAAATTCATAGAGATATGTTACAGTAACATAAGAAGGAGAAGTCGAAGGTACATATTCCTTAATGATATTAGGAACATAATTACAATTCTTGAGGTGCCCTGTTCCCTGTGTGTACAGAAAAGTGCTGACTTCATTGGCATAGGTGGGAGGGTTCTTGATCTGAACAACTCTTTCTGTGCACAACTTAGCAGATGGTACAGATGGTGCAGATGGTGCTTGATGTATGTTTGACACTGCCCTGCGCTGGTTGAGGTATGTATGCATGTCAGAATTGCCACCTGACTTTTTATTTGAGACACCTTCAATTTACCCTGCTCCATTCTTGAAACGTGCAAAGTGGGCAAATTTTGGCTCTGGCTTGACCGCCGCTGGCCATGAGGAGAGGGCAGGATGCCCTATTGTTCTTTGCACCATTTTTCAGTACGTTTGGCGCAGCACAATTGATCCACAGAAGATCGACTTTGAGCAGAGTCTAATCCCTTGACATTGATTTGATTGTCTTTGTCCAGAGAAGTAGAATCTCTATTCAGAAACATCTTCGCACTGAATGGCACATGGGCATAGTCAGATGCATTTTCCACAAAGTCCAGGATCGGAGAATGAGAATAAAAAGTCATATAGTGCTTTCCTTTGTTCTACGTAGGGCAGTAGTCATCAACTTCTCCAACAAGTTTAGAACTGGAGAGGAAGAGGGAGTGGCCTGGCAGCGCTTTCCCCTGATTGGTGCCTGAGTATTGACTGTCACACCCTCTGCCAATTTTAGAATTGACGAGGAGGAAGAAGTAGTCTGGTGGCGCTGTCCTCTGGTTGTCGCCTGAGCATTAACTGGCACACCCTCTGCCAGTTTTAGAATTGGCGAAGAGGAAGAAGTGGTCGGATGGCGCTGTCCTGTGGTTGGTACCTAAGCATTAACTGGCACACCCTCTGCCATTTTCGAAATTAGCAATGAGGAAGAAGTGTCCTGGCGGCACTGTCCTTTGGTTGGAGCCAAGGTAGTGAGAGGAGCACTCTCTACTAATTTCAGAATTGGTGAAGAAGGAGAAGTAGCCACAGAGCTTTTCTCTATGACTGGTGCAGCAGCAGTGATTGGTGCGCTAGAGGACTTTGGAGTCCAAACAACGCACGCCTTGCTCTTGGCAGCAACAGTGGTGCGCTTGGCACACCCTGCGTCAATCATTGCTTCAAGGCAGTTTGGTCGACTTTCACGACCAATGTCTTCTGTGTCGTGCCGACCGACGCAACATCGTATTGAGTTGTCACTTTCTCGTTAGAGGAGAAAGTCGTCTCCAACAGAGTCGTCATTTTGTTTGAAAAAACAAAAGTTTTGATACAAACTAAGAAAAAAAGAGTAGAAGAGTACAATTGAATTATGGAAAAGTACAACTATAGGAATCTGATCAGAAGTCGATCACTTTATCCATTGGATGATACGATGTCGAAGAACAAAGTCCTTGGAGAATGATGCAGCAAGTGCTCAGGAGATTATGATTATTAGTGATGCTTTGCAAGTGATTTGAAACTCTATTTATAGAGTTATGAAATAACTGTTAAGTTGTTATTCTGATTGGGGCAAACAGCCAGTGGCGCACCATCCTTCCTTTGGTGCGAAAGGTTAGTTTAACTGCTTGGACACATGGCATGTTGTGATTGATATATATTTGGTCATGGGCAGTGTAAGCTTTACGTTCTTCGAGATTAGTGGCATGTGTGCCACGTAATCTAACTATTTTAGGAAGATTTAATCAAGTGGCGCCAGCTGCTGAGTGGCACTAGGCGCTATCTGTTGAGTGGTGCCAGGCGCTAACTGTTTGTTTAGTGCCTCACTGTTTAATCAATGATGCTAATAATCATCCTGCGCTATCTGCAGATGGTGCTGGACAGATGTTTGCCATTAATGACTGATCTGACATATCTGACAATATCTCCTCGAGCGCTATGTGCACAGGATTCGAACAAATTTTTTTCGACTGACATGCTGTCAGTCATGATAATAGCTGTTTAGTTTCTCTGAGAAGATAGCCACGTGGCAGGCAGTGCCATCACTAGGATTGATAATTATATCATCATTTAAAATAGTGCTCTTGATCTTAGCCGATGGCTTGCTAAGATTGATAACAAGAGGAGGAAAAGAAGAAGGAGAAGGTTTGTTATGATGAAGGTCGATAACAAGAGGCTTAGAAGAGGTGAGCTCCCTATGCTTCGTCTTTTTCAGCAAGAGGATGCTTGATGGAAGGAGAGAGATTGATAGTTAGCGTCTGAGAAGATGAGGGACGAGAAGTGCGTCCCTTGACCGAAATCACCAGGACATCATCTGGATTCTCTTGACGTTCTTCTTCGGTTTCCATGGCTTTTACCACTTTCATGAACTCTACTTTGTACATTCTGGAGTCCGTAAAATATGTTTCGATGCCTCGAAAGGGGTTAAGCTCAGCTACTTCCTTTCGGACTTCTCTATTGTCATCAACATGTTAGGGTTATATACTAAAAGCATCACTTTTGTAGTAACCTTATTTCCTTAAATTTTGAATGAGAATCATATCACTACAAGAAATATGTACATTATTAGCGCGAAAAATCTGCTATCATACGTATTACATAGCGTTTTCATAAATGCTATGTCATCGGCAGCTATCTTAGGTCCCACCCATACGATAGCATTTTTCTAAAATGCTACGACAGGTTCAGATACAATAGCAATATCTGAATGCCTTAATTTTCTTTATTATGGCACATCCGTTTTATGTTAAAAACTTGATGACAATTCATATTTTGTGCTATGATAGGACGTTCTACAATAGCAATTTTTTATTGTTTTAAAATATTTTGTTATAGCGTTAATTAATTATATCACGGCTAAAGTTTCGTGCTATAATATATGATTATAACAGTTTTTTTTTTTGCTATTAAACGTATTTTCATTCAATAAGAACCTGTTTTACGTATCTATTGTAATATTAGAGAACCTGTTTCACATGATATAAATAAGAACATGTTTTACACAAATAAGATCATTCATAACACAAGTCTAAAACCAATCCAACATACATAACACAAGTCTAGAGTTTCATTCAACATACATAACATAGGTTTGAATCCAAAATACACAAGTCATAAGTTCATAAGTTCATAAGTTCATAAGTTCATAAGCCTAGCTAACTCGGACCAAAGTTTGTTCATTCCCCTGCAGAAAAAGCAACAAGGTCTTACATCAGTTCAATATTAACAAGAAAAGATAAAATAATTCACTGATGCTCTACAGAGCATTTATGAATTATTACTTAGAAAAATACTTTTGACGCAGAGAAGCTACAATCAACCGGGCATTGCTTCATAAAATTCAAATACTGTATCTGATGGGAGGAAAAAAAACCCAGCAAAGACGGTTCAAGTAAACAATAGAACTAACCTGACCAACCCCGGCAAGAAGGAAACGTCCGAACTTTGCAAAAGTGAGAGAATTTACGAACCCAACCTGTCGTCATCAAATTCTTGGAAATTAACCTTAGAGACTTGGAGAGATTATGTTAAATGCTTGAAACATCATCAAATTGAAATAAAAGAACAGAGAAATCATCTCGCACAATACAATCCAATTTTATTATATGACCTAATTATATCGATTACTCTCATTTTATCACAAACACAACAAGCAGGATGAATACAAAAACAAGAAGAACAAACAAGTTTGTATCACAAAGATGGATTCAACAATGCAGCACAATTATTAACAAGATGGCTCCTAATAGCATGAACAAGAAAAAAAATCATAACACAATCAATTTTATTACAAGGTAACTTTAATTATACCAATTACTTTCGTTTTATCACAAACACAGCACAACAAGCAGGCATGAACATAAAAGCAACGTGTCATCCAGCCTCCACCTAGCTACTAACACGGAAAAAAAAAAACGAGCATGAACATAAAAGCAACATGAACAAACAAGCGTCACAAAGGTGGATTCAGCTTATGCTTCACAGCTATAAACAAGAAGGGTCCTCCAGACTCCACCTAGCTACTAGCATGAAAAGAAAAAAAGAACTAATTACAGCAAGAGAGAGAGAGAGAGGGTTCTCAATACTGACAAATTTACAACTGTAAATCTTAAGTTCGTCTTGATGCTCTCAGAGTACACCCAATTGTCAGTCAATTTCGAGATAAAGTTGGTACTAAGATCCTGGCCACAAATGCTTAAGCAAGGGGCCTAGTATGGTAGCTGCAAGTTAGGGATCCTTCTTTCTTAATCACTACAAACAAAAATCATGCAGTTCAAGAGCTAGATTCCAAACTTTCTTGAGTGTCTACAGATGATAATCCATTTCTTTTACAAATACATTCATTTCCATTGCATTGATTTTAAGCCAGGAATAAAGCCAAAGGACCAAATGAAATGCATTTCCCTGGGGAAGCCAATCATTAACAATCCGAAACTTAGAGAAAATCCAAAGAACCAAAGAAAGTTATTCTTGCCCCACTCCCAAGAGATTAAATACTCAAAGGTATTGATATTATAACTGGAAAATACAGTATGTTGTTGTTTTGAAGACTCCCCCAGCCTCGTATAAATCTCCATTTGCCCATGACAATGTCATAGCTAAGTTCGAAAATCTTCAATCATGTCATGGACACCCCTTTCCACAGTGTTGCATCCTTATTGACGCACAAATCATATGCTAAAATGTGATCCTTTAAGTGTGCCGTCACTAGGAATAATGGCATTGGCACCTTCCATCCTCCTTAAATATTCATGAGCATACTTCAAAAGAAACTATGGGATTGTCATACCTCCTCTCTTTGGCTTAATGTGTAATAGAGATTAATGAGAATAGGGTCATGAAAGAAAAGGTGATGAAAATAACAGGCATATAAAGAAAGGGAAAGCATTTTTGCTTGTAGAGGGGATGTGATCACCCAGGCAAGCAGCCCTGGGACGAAAAGATTTGGAGTACTCGTGCAGGCATTCCGAAGTCTTTATTGTTCTGTGTCATCTTACCACCTCAAGGCTCCTTATATTCTAGGGGAACTTGGAGACTGCACCGTGGTCGCATGAGCTTAAGGCATATATGAGGGATCATTGCCTTAAGGGTGCTCTATGTTTTATGCCTACTGATTGCCTAGGTTTTATGGCACGACCCTCTCATGATCAAAGCTACTTTAGATATGTATATAGTCCATGTCATAATTTTACCATGATTTTTTTCCAAAGAGTTGCCATGTAATTACCTGTAACATGTTCATATTGTATTAAACCTAACATGTAGATGAATTTGCCCAAAAGGATGAACCGTAATTTGATTGCCAACTTAACAGAAGTAGGGTGTTATAGTATACAAACATGAACACAATTGCCACCACTTTAGTATTAGGGCTTGTTAAATATATGCTTGAACAGCAATTAAGAAACATTAACCATAGTTAGAATGGAATACCACTGGATAACTAAATAAAGGCTGGATGCATCTATCATCACTTCTGATTGCCCATAGACGAACAACACTGTTGCCAGCTCCAGATGCAGCAAGATCACTACCTCTACAAACAGCCACCGAACTCACCCATGACTGGGCTGAAGAACAGCCGACAACTTTGCCAAAGCCATTTTCTGAAACAAAGAGCATAAACAATTACTTTGCGAATGCAGTACAAATGTTAAGATGATGGCAAGCCACGCACAAATAAACAAAGATATAAGACAGCAAAAGATTATTTTATTGTCTAAGACTCCAACTTAGAGAGATGGACAAGACCTACATGAAAGATGAATTTAGGCTATTGATCCAATCCATTTAGCACTATTAAGTGCAATGCAAATAGATGCTCTTACCTTTCTTATAACCATTAGGGACCTCTTCCTTATTCTCTTTAGGTGATTGATCATAATTTAATAACAGAGAATGTGCATTTTTTGTAATATGTGTTGGCTTCTTCCGCAACGCACTCCAATGTTCAATACTTCCATCATCTGAGCCTGATAAGAACTCGCTGTCATTAATGAAACAACAACATTCTGAAGATGATGGAGCCCGGAAGAGTAACCGTTTAGCATCTGCAACCTATTACATAAAAGCAAACGTTAGTAGCAATACAGGCAGGAACATTACTTTTGGGTTTTAAGTATTTTACAACAGACATCATAAATATCAAAATATCATCAAAGTAACAGCTATTAGACAGCTCTCTTTCCTCTTCTGTTATGCCACTAATGGTCAGGCAACTCCAAAAGATTCCATGTTGGCTACTTAGTATTTTACTATGTCGAAATAATTTATTTGAACCTATTTTAGAAACCTAAGCAGCTAAATACAGTTCCCAGTTCTGGACCTCGAGTGTAACAGGTACATATGAATATTGTTTCCAATCTTAATTACTAGGCATTTTCCAATAGCAAGGCTTTGAGTGCTCTTTTGACCATTGGACTCACCTTGCATCCAAATCAAAGAATTAATTAGAGAAAGATAGCTTTCCAGATAATTTACTTCTGCCAAATAGTCTATATCCAAGGTTTCAAGAATTGGGATTTGTCCTAGATGTTCTGAGGATATTAGTTCAGTGCCATTAGAAGCAAGGTTCACAATATTGGTATAGGTTTCGGAGTCTCGGACCCTTCCTATTGAGTATCTGGTGGTTGTGGTTTCGGCAGTTTCAACGATTATCGGGTTTTTCATTTCGGAAAGGCCAAAAATGATAAAAGAGTATTTTAACATATTTTATATTTTGTTTTTCTTTAGTTTTAAATGGAAACATATTCAACATTGCTAAATTGTTCAAACGCAATAGATATTATTGTTTATTTACTTGTCCTTAGACATTGTACAACCATAAAAAATAGTTTTGAAGGGAATAATATTAATATGGATGAGTGTTACGAATTTATTGATATACAACTTTAACCAATGGTAATAGTTACCGTGTGTCGATAAGGATATCGACACACTAAACAATTGTCGATCTTCGGCACAACTGAATCATTATGTAGACACTCATTTTCGACTCTCTCTCTCTCTCTCAATTTTTCTTTGTCGAATTGAATTAATTGGGAAAGAGACCCCAACACTGATCGGTGTCGGTAGCCGGCAGTATTGGAAAGGGACATGCCAAAACAGATACGATTCGGCCAATCCCGATACATATTGGTATCGGCCGATACTGAAACTATGATTAGAAGGGCAACTAGAGCATAATAAAAGCAAAAAGAACAAAGTAGAGAATTTACCTTCCCAACTATGCAGATATCTATTATGTTATCATTATTTTTCCTCAAATGTTTTCCACTATCTATTCCAAGGAAAGACAAATACCTTATAAAGTTGGACAGTCCGATCATACCCTGCAGTCAAAATTTGTTCCTTGCGTAGACAATCAATTGTAAGTATTTCACTTTGATGTCCATGTAGAGTGTCCATGTGAGTTCGGTCTTCTACATTCCATAGCTTAATTTGTCGATCAAAAGACCCAGAAAAGAGTTGTGGGGTTCCCTGCCTGAAAGTAAGACAAGAGACGGGTCCTCTATGACCATGGAAGGCCTGTTAAGAAAGATATTAATGATTAGAAATCAAAACAATGAATTTGCAAAGTTGGACATGCATTCTGGTAGGCCATTACACTTATAAAACTACTTGATCTCTACAAGAACTTGTAAATGCAGTGCATGCAAATTGGTTGGTCCTATTAAACTACAAAAGAGGCACTACCACTTAATACAGGTGTATTATGAAGAGAAAATGAGTTTTATGTATTAAGAGAACATGTTTGGCCAACTGCAGACTTGATTATTTTGCATACCATCTACAGAGTTGCTTTTAGAAATTATACATCAATGTAAAGTTTTAACTAAAAGCAGTATGTCAGGACATGATACATATCAACACATCTTGCAGAAGAATGTTCAAATTTTCAAACATATAAAACCAAAACATAGTTATAAATGAGAACCTGAATGTAATCCCTTGTGCGTGTGTCCCATAGATGGACATGACAATCTAACCCGCCAGTAGCCAAATACCTACCATCTGGGCTGACAGCTAAGGCTAATACGTGCTTACTTCTCTTTACAGAGGGATTTTGAGGAGCTTTAGAGTGATGTGAAATCAAAATGTCCTCACTGGGCCACAAATACTTCTCACTTTTACCACTCTCAACATCCCAATGCACAACGTATCCATCTTTAGATGCTGAAAACCCCCTGGTATCATCCTCAGACAAAGTAACAGATGTAACGGACTGCCGGTGTTTAACTAAAGGTATATCAGCTCATCTACTTGGCCTATACATGATATACCAGGATCCATTATTTAAAGATAGGCAGAGCGCCCAGTTAAGGAAGGGCTAACTGAATAATTTCTCTGGTGCACATAAATTTTACCCTGACGAGAAAGATTGCAAATATAGAATCAGCCACTGGAGTTATAAAAAATACAAGATTTTATTTTAAGAAAATGAGCTAGACTGAGAAAATGAGAAAACCATGTGGCACATAAACCACAACCAAACCAAATGAGTTTTTGCTATGGTAAAATCTAATAAAATCCACATTGATACTAAGGTTATGACTTATGATACGAAACAGGGGATTCCTCAGAATAAGCAGTCTGTAAAAAAAATCAACAAAGTGCAAGTTACCACGGGCATGTCAGAATATATTGCTTTAGGACAAATACGACTCTTTCCATACCATCATATCACTAGTGCAGAAATCAGGTGGTATCGGTACTAGCGATGAACTGCAGCTGACACATGCGCTTTGGCTGTAAGCCAGATTGTAAAAGACGAAGCTGCAATTGCAGCAGCAGATGGTTCTTCCACCCACTTCACTTTGGTTTTTAGTACTGATCTTGGATTGCAATTATGTTGCTTTTTGATAAGGTCTGTGTATTTTCTCTGTAAAAAAATGTAATG
This sequence comes from Iris pallida, assembly GCA_029216955.1. Taxonomy (NCBI): domain Eukaryota; kingdom Viridiplantae; phylum Streptophyta; class Magnoliopsida; order Asparagales; family Iridaceae; genus Iris; species Iris pallida. The sequence goes on from JANAVB010010791.1 coordinate 8,243,256, forward strand.
AGTATACTCATTGTGAGCACTCTTGTTAGAAAATACTTTTTATCTCTGTTGAAAACTAGTATTGGAAGATGAATTGAGTTTGAAAGAAGCCCATCAACTATGATACAAATCATAGAGGGGAACGCCGTCACTCAGAAATAAGCAGTACACACATTCTCTCTTCACAAAAAGATGCAGCAAGAAGAACAAAAAAGATTCAAAATTTAGGATCAGCTATGATATAACTCACTTCATACAAGATTTTTTTCAAAAAAACATACCATAAAAAAAACCCTACTTGGAGATAGGTTATGACACGGAAAAGCAGATTCAGCATTGTGCCACATATCAGGCACGAATGGGACACTCCAAATGCAATAGGAGTCTAGGACACACCAAAACTGGGCTGTGTCGGAATTGTTTTGTGTCTTATTGGTGTCCGTCAACACAGCTTCTTTCTTACAATAAATTCAGTAATAATAAAAAATAAAGTTTGAAATTTAAAATCAGACTGTAATTTCAAAAGCAAAGAGCTTCCTTTTCCAGAATCGAGACTCGAAAAATTGGTGAAGTGAGAAGATACAGACACTCCAGAACCGGTGCAATCGTAGTATTCGTCTCCGTGCAACATATAAATTCAATAATTAGAAGAACCAAACTTGGAGAAAGATGGAAATGCCGAAAAAGATCACCTAGAAGCAAAAATTTTCGGGACGCGGCCGCTATCCTCGAGCTGGCTCTTCTTCAAGAACTCCGCGACCAGGGAATCCCTCCCCCCGTCCCTCTCCTCTCTGTCCTCCTCCCCATACTCCTCGTCCTCCTCCTCGATCCTCTTTGTTTCTTTCTGGATCCTCTCCAAGTACTCCCTCGCGATCCGGTACTTCACTTCCGCCGCGGTCTCCCCCGCCGCCTCCTCCTCCTCCTCCTCCCCGACTACTCCTGCACCCGCCTGAGAACCTCCGGCGTCGTCGTCGTCGCTCGGGAGGCTCTCGAGTTTTAGGGTTTTTCGAAAAAGAGGGAAACTGAAAGAGGAAATAAAAGAAACCTGAAATAAAAGAGGAAAAGTGTTTTTTTGGTCAAGTGTTTGGCGGTATAAGTGTTTTTAGGTTCCCGCTTAATGAAACTCTATCTTAGCGTTTATCAAATGCTATTATAAAGTAACCAAAATATCAAACTTATTTTTTATAGCAGTTCAGCAAAACGTGCTATTACGTTATGCTATCAATGTGCATTTTTTTTGTAGTGTATGGACAAATATTTGCATATTATATTTGTTGCAAGTGTTAATGCAAATGTCTGATATTCTATATTGTAGATAATATGGTATTTGGTGTAACACAGAAGATCATATTATCAGTTTCCTATGGAATATATAAATGGTTCACAACCTAGATTGACTTGGACAATCTATTGGAAAGGTTGTAGTGTAATCTGGTATTAGTCTATCTTGACTATAGGTTTACACTAGTACACTTTGTGTGTATTGAACAAGATCACTTGAGGTTGTTCTCTTTGTACTAACTATATAAGAGAACAAACACCTCTATTATTATGGATGCTTGTGCTCTTAATCCGGATATAACAACAAGTATGTATATGCAGTGTACATTACTTTGACTCATGAAAGAGTGAGATTCATTATGGGTCAACAACCTCTATGAATTGGGTAATAACATTGTATGTATGATGGGCTGTTGATTATAAATGGAATCCATGTCCCGATACATCGAGTTGATGATGTCCCCTGAAGGATCTCATAAGGATTGTCATGTAAACCCTGCAGGTAGATTATATCTGACATGACAAATATAGTTGAGCGGTACTACTTAAGGATAAAAGATGTCGAATCAATATAGTTGTCAGTAACTTAATTTGATCGACGGACATTCGATATCTTAACTTGGAGAGCCAAACGAGCATATAATAAAAGGAGCCCACAAACATAATTTATGATTAGGGAGGTAGTGCAACAATAGCTCATTAGTGGACCGAGCTATTGTTAATGGACCTGGATTATGTGTTCGGATTGAACACAGGATATCCAGATCTGTTAGGAGGCATAACCCTAATTTCTCTCCATGGTCCCTGACGTAGCCTATATATATCCTCTATTCTCTGGCCGCCAAATTACTGATTAGAAATATGAAGCTTTCTCTAAATTCGTGATTCACATAAGGAAAGAAAGAGAGGGCTGCCAAGGAGAAAAAAAGGTTGGAAGATTGTCGCCCACACGACGTCCAACTCGAGGAAGGAATACGTGCAGAAGATCTTGGGGTCGTCCGCTCGAGATTGCCAGGAACTACTTGTCTTCTTCCCGCCGCACATATAATTCGTGAATCCTAGTTTCCGCCTATGAAAATTTAGAACACGTATTAAATCTGCTTAACTTTCTATCGATCAATACACACACCAAAGTAAGGGTCCTGGGAATCCCTAGTTCCATCAATAGGTATCAGAGCCACTTTGGATCTGCTTATTGATTGATACGTCCATGTTGTCCAATAAAACTTGCATTGTGTAATAGTCGGTAGATGTAGATCTGTTCTAACTCAATTTTGCAGGCATCTTAGATCCAACTATTATGGTCCAATGCATGTTTTATTTTGTGATTGTTTTAAACCACGGACATGTCATGGATGTTGTTGTTGCTGTGGATGTAATTAAAATCATGAGGGTTGATCGTGTTTATAATTTTATTTTTCAATATAGATTATGTGTGAACTCCTTTGGGAGGCATAAGATTGATGCAATCTTAATTTTTTTGATCAATCGTGATGGCGATGGTGGCTGTTTCTGACGTCGAACCCCGAATAGATCTGTGTAGCGCCAGATTTTGGATTCGGATAGTTGAGGACGGAGCAGGAAAGATGACCATAATAGTTGGATATTTTTCTCTTATTTGTTGTCATTTTGCTTTTTCTGATTATGCATGTTTATTATTGTGTGAATGTTTTTTTTTAAAAAACTAAGCCTACATTAATAATGGACAACATGGACATAATATCAACTAGTAGAAAAACCTTCATTGTTAAATAACTAAGTGGGAGAGGATATTTATTTAGTATAAATTCTATAGTCTCTATTACTAGTTTGTAGGTGATATAATTATACCTGCACATTGGCTTTAGTGCCTTCCTCCATATCGGATGAGTATAATTATGGATCACCAGTACAAACTTCCTTAGGGATAATTGTAGAAAGTTACCTAGTATGTGTTCACTTCTCCATCTGAAGAAACTCATTACAAGGTAATGGACTTAGTATTAAGTAATGGTATACACTTAGATACAAATAATGGTATCCTCCCCATCAGAGTCACTGCTATTATTTGTATGACCAGAGCAAGACCAACATATTAAATTCATGATGTATACGTCCACACTATCGTGGCATGCTAAATTCATGATGTTCAAGGTGTTGGTAAATTTCTTATTACTGTTTTGAGGGAATCAATGTTCGATTAATTCAAAAAGTTTTTGTCCTACATAATTTTTATTTATGTGATTCTCAGAATTTTAAAAATAGGTTCTTTCAGTCCACTTATGGTAATTTTTAAAGAAAACAAACTTACTGGACCTAATTATATTGACTGGAAACGTAATCTGGACATTATCTTGACTGCTGAGGAGTACAAATATGTACTTGTTGAGGAATGCCCACCTAAGCGTGATGCTAAATCTGATGAAAAGGTCAAAGAGGCTTATAAGAAGTAGAAAAAGGCAGATGAGATGGCACGGTATTACATTCTGGCATCTATGTCAAATGTACTGCAACATCAGCATCAGGCCATGGCCACAGTTTATGACATGATGTATAACCTCAAGGAACTCTTCGGACATCAGAGTAGAGCAGCTAGACAGTTTGCTATAAAGTGTTTGATGAATACAAAAATGGCTGAGGGTACACCAGTAAGGGATCATGTTCTCAAGATGATGGGTTATCTGAATGAGATGGAGATCCTTGGAGCTGAAATCGATGGGGAATCCCAAGTCGATATCATTCTCGAGACTCTGCCTAAAAGTTTTGATAATTTTTGCCTTAATTACAACATGAACAAAAGATTGTATAGTTTGGCAGAACTTGCAAAAGAGCTACAGGATGCTGAATCTCTCTTTATGCAGAGTGGTCATATTTTTATTTCTGAAAAGGCTTCTACTTCTAAGCCAAAAGGCGGTAAGAAGAAGAAGAATATTCAGAAACAGGAAAACTCAGCAAAGAAGGGCATGAGACCTCAAGGCGCTATGAAAAAGCCGAAAGACAAATGTTTCAAGTACAAAGGGTCAAGATATTGGAAGACTGACTGTCCACTTCTCAAACAAGGGAACAAAGAAGGTATAACTCATTTACTAGTAGTTGAAACATGTTTAGCGGTATTATCTACCAGCACCTGTTGTGTAGATACATAAGCCACTAATCATGTATACAATACATTGCAGGGGTTCCAGGAAATCAGGCGGCTCAGTTATGGAGAGATATGCTTGTTCATGAGTGACGCTATAAAAGTAACGGTCGTTGCATTAGGAGATGTTACTTTATCTTTTGGTAGAAATAAGTCTTTGATATTGAGAGATTGTCTTTATGCACCATCACTTAGAAAGAATTTAATTTTTATTTCTATGTTAGTTAAGGATGGATATTCAATTTATTTTAATGACAATATTATTATTAGAAAGAATAAACATTTTATCTGTTCTGGTGCATTAGTTGATAATCTGTATGTCATTAATCCTGTTTTGCCCACAATGCAACTTATGGAAATAAATAATATATCTAATTTAAATAAGAGAAAGGAACCTTCTTGTGTGAACCAAACATATCTTTGGCACTTGCGAATGGGGCATATTAACCTAAGAAGGATTCAAAGACTGGTTGAAGATGGACCTTTGAGTTCATTGGAAGTGGAGGCACTACCAGTCTGTGAATCCTGCTTGGAAGGTAAAATGACCAAAAGGCCTTTTACGGCAAAGGGATATAGGGCCAAAGATGTGTTGGAATTGGTTCATTCTGATTTGTGTGGACCCAAGACTATCCAAGCTAGAGGTGGCTTTGAATATTTTGTCACATTTATTGACGATTATTCAAAGTATGGATACATTTATTTGATGCACCGTAAGTCTGAGTGCTTTGAGAAATTCGAAGAGTACAAGGCTGAAACGGAGAAACGTCATAGAAAATGTATCAAGTCATTACGAACAGATCGTGGTGGCGAGTACCTCTTTGGAGAGTTTAAGGATTATTTATCAGAGGCTGGGATTACATCCCAATTGACTACACCTAAAACGCCCCAGCAGAATGGTGTAGTCGAAAGAAGGAATAGAACTCTTATGGAGATGGTTAGATCAATGATGAGTCGAATTTACCAGATTCATTTTGGGGATATGCCTTAGAGACTGCAGCTTATATTTTGAACTTGGTTCCTTCTAAGTCAGTACCTCTTACTTCCACAGAGCTGTGGATTGGACGTAAGCTTAGTCTGAAACAAGTTCAAATTTGGGATAGTCCAGCACATGTGCTAAATGGAAAAGCATATAAGTTGGAATATCGTACAGAAGTACGTTTGTTTGTAGGCTATCCAATAGGAACGAAAGGAGGTTTATTTTATAGTCCTAAGGATCAGAAGGTCATTGTTAGCACCAGATGAACCATAAACCCACAAGTAGAGTTGTTCTAGAAGAAATGAGAGGTGAGACACCAAGTACTTCAGTACCAATAGTACAAGAGGATGAACCACAACTAAATGCACAACGTGTCACAAATGTTATACCACAACCGATAGTGCCTCGTCGTAGTGGGAGGGTTGTGATACAACCTGATAGATATATGTTCTTGGGAGAGTCGTCAGACTTCGTCCCTGTGGAACAAGATTTTGATCCCTGTACCTACAACGAAGCACTCCAAGATAAGGATGTAGAGTCTTGGCAAAAAGCAATGATATCTGAAATAGAATATATGGATTCCAATCAAGTCTGGAAGCTTGTAGAACCACCCGTTGGTGTAAAAGCCATTGGATGCAAGTGGGTCTATAAGAGAAAAAGAGGATCAGATGGTAAGTTTGAAACCTTTAAAGCTCGGCTTGTTGCAAAAGGTTTTACTCAAAGAGAGGGTATCGATTATGAGGAAACCTTTTCTCCAGTAGCCATGCTTAAGTCTATCCGAATTCTTTTATCTATTGCAGGTCATCTCGATTATGCGATTTGGCAAATAGATGTCAAGACAGCTTTCCCTAATGGAAGTCTTAAGGAAAACATCTATATGAAGCAACCAGACGGGTTCATTGAAAAGGGCCAAGAACATCTTGTTTGTAAGCTCAAGAAGTCCATTTATGGACTTAAACAAGCTTCCAGATCTTGGAACATATGTTTTGATCAGGTGATAAAATCCTATGGATTTGATCAGTGTTAGGATGAATCATGTGTATACAAAAGTGTGACGGAAATGTGGTGGTGTTCCTAGTACTTTATGTGGATGACATCTTGCTCATTGGAAACAATGTGAAGGTATTATCTGATGTAAGGGTATGGTTATCCAAACAGTTTGATATGAAGGACTTGGGAGAAGTAGGTCACATCCTTGGGATCAAAGTTCTACGAGATCGCAAGAAAAGGATGTTGGACTTATCCCAAGCTTCATATATCGATACTATACTAACTCGTTTTAGTATGCAAAATTCTAAGAAAGGTTTCTTACCTTTTAGACATGGAATTGCTCTATTAAAGGAGCAGTGTCCGAGGACACCTAAAGAGATAGAGAACATGAAAGCAGTTCCTTATGCTTCAGCAGTAGGAAGCTTAATGTATGCAACGCTATGTACGAGACCAGACATCTGCTTTACCGTAAGCTTGGTCAGCAGATATCAGTCTAACCCAGGACAAGAGCACTGGACTGCCGTAAAGCATATTTTGAAGTACTTGAAAAGGACTAAAGAGTATATTCTAGTTTACCAGGCAGATAGTTTAGTTCCCTTGGGGTATACAGACTCAGACTTTCAGTCAGATAGGGATTCCAGGAAATCTACCTCAGGTTATGTGTTTACTTTGGGAGGTGGAACCATTGTGTGGAGGAGTATCAAGCAAAAATGTATTGCTGATTCCACCATGGAAGCCGAGTATGTTGCATCCTCTGAGGCAGCCAATGAAGTGGTTTGGCTCTGAAACTTTCTTTTAGACTTGGATGTGGTACCTAGTTTGCCTAAGTCTATTACACTTTATTGTGATAATAGTGGTGCAGTTGCAAACTCGAAGGAACCACGAGCCCATACGACAGGTAAACACATTGAGCGTAAGTACCACCTGATACGAGATTTCGTAAAGAAAGAAAAAGTTGTTGTGATCAAGATAGCATCAGTCGACAACCTAGCTGATCCCTTTACAAAGAGCTTACAAGCTAAGGCTTTTGATAGTCATGTTGAGGGAATGGGAGTCAGATGTATAGTAGTATGGCTTTAAGTATAAGTGGGAGATTTGTAACAGTATACTGAAAAGCAATGCTTTGAGTATAAGTGGTAGATTGTTAGTGTTATATACAAAAAGCATCACTTTTGTAGTAACTTTATTTCCTTAATTTTGAATGAGAATCATATGTACAAATGTTTAATATTGTATTTGTTGCAAGTGTTAATACAAATGTCTGATATTCTATATTGTAGATAATATGGTGTGTGATGTCACACCGAAGATCATATTATCAGTTCCCTATGGAATATATAAATAGTTCACAACCTAGATGGACTTGGACAATCTATTGGAAAGGTTGTAGTGTAATCTGGTATTAGTCTATCTTGACTATAGGTTTATACTAGTACACTTTGTGTGTATTGAACAGGACCACTTGAGGTTGTTCTCTTTGTACTGACTACATAAGAGAACAAACACCTCTATTGTTATGGATGCTTGTGCTCTTAATCCGGATATAATAACAGACATGTATATGCAGTGTGTATTACTTTGACTCATGAAAGAGTGAGATTCATTGTGGGTCAACAACCTCTATGAATTGCGTAATAACATTGTATGTATGATGGGCTATTGATTATAAATGGAATCCATGTTCCGATACATCGGGTTGATGATGTCCCCTTAAGGAGCTCATAAGGATTGTCGTGTAAACCCTGTAGGTGGATTATATCCGACATGACAAATAAAGTTGAGCGGTACTCCTTAAGGATAAAAGATGTTGAATCAATATAGTTGTTAGTAACTTAATTTGATCGATGGACATTCGATATCTTAACATGGAGAGCCAAATGAGCATATAATAAAAAGAGCCCATAAATATAATTTAGAATTAGGGAGGTAGTGCAACAATAGCTCATTACTGGACCGAGCTATTGTTAATGGGCCTGGATTGTGTGTTCGGGCTGAACACGGGATATCCAGATCCGTTAGGAGGCCTAATCCTAATTTTTCCTCATTGTCCTTGCCGTAGCCTATATATATCCTCTATTCTCTGGCCGCCAAATTACTGATCAGAAATCTGAAGCTTTTTTTAAATTCGTGATTCATGTAAGGAGAGAAAGAGAGGGCTGCCAAAGAGAAGAAAATGTTGGGAGATCGTCGCCCACACGACGTCCAACTCGAGGAAGGAATACATGCAGAAGATCTTAGGGTCGTCCGCTCGAGATTGCCAGGAACTACTTGTCTTCTTCCTGTTGCAGGTATAATTCATGAATCCTAGTTTCCGCCTATGAAGGGTTAGAACACGTATTAAATCTGTTTAATTTTCTATCGATCAATATGCACACCAAAGGGTCCTGGGAATCTTCAGTTCCATCACAACATACTTGAAGCATTGAAGAAGAGTGGATGGCATGATGTTATATTCATTTAACCATGGTCTTCCCAACAAGACGTTGTAGAAAACGTGATTGTCAATCACATAGAAAGTAACCTTCGTGCGGAGATTACCTATTTGGACATTAGGCAAATCTTTTCCAATTGTTTGCTTCTCCCGGAATTGAACTCTAGAATAGTCGTAATTGTTGCAGAGAGATTATGGACTGGGATCTTCAGCGCATCCAATAGAGACTTTGGCATAATGTTGAGTGCAGATCCTGGGTAGACTAGAATGCGATCGACCTTTATGGTATCGACATATCCAGTATAGTAGAAAGGTCGGTCATGTCGATGGTCTTCCAGGAGCATATCATCTTGAGTGAAGGTGATATTGAGGATCAGCTCCATCACACTATGGCAATGAGAACATGCCATCGGTTCTTTGTCTGGTTTCTTAAGATAGGCCAGACAAGCGTCTGCTTGCATTAAAGCTTCACTTAACGTCTCTCGGGTTTCCCTTGAGAGATGCAGGAGTTCAAAAATCGATAATCTTGCCGGAGTATTGGCTAGTTGAGCTAATATGTCAAAGTTATACGACTTTTTAAGTCCAAGAGGTAGAGTTTTCTTCAATATTTTATCGAAGCGAACTGACTGTTTGCCTTTATCAGCCGCTGTTGGTTTGGAAGGAACTAGTTCTGCTCGAGGCAATGACGTCGAAGGATCGTTGATGCTAGGTGGAGAAGATGCTGAAGGGACATTAGAGACTGGAGAAGGAGTGGCTGCATTCTCTTGTCTATCTGTATAGTCTCTAAGATAGAGCCTCTCAAATCGGGTACCGGTCATGGCTTCTTCTTTCGGTACTGGTGCGAAGGATACCATGTTATAGTTCTTTATCCTAGTCTTGCCTCTGGAAGACTTCTTTTTAAAATAGGACGGGTTTGTCCAGAATCCCAGTCCAATACGGGACTGATTGTGTTGAAGACGTAGGAAAAGGGGTATGAGAGACCCTTTTCCATCATTTAAGCCGTGGGCTTTCTGTAGATCATATTCCATCTTTGTCATCAGTTCACAGGACTATTGACTGTATAGATGGAATGTTGGCCGGTAATTGATTTTAGTTTTTGGTGTCAATGCTTCGGCAGAAGAAGACAAAGCGACCGCTGGGATGAAGGTAGCATCCAAAGGTGGAAAATGATCACCCATTGATGTCATACGACACGACTTGTATTTGGTCACCTTTCTTAACTTCGTAGGGGAAACAGGTGTCTTTGACTCAAAGTCAGCAACAAAATCGGGGTGAATCCACATGATCTCCCCTTTGTCGGTCAACAAGGGTACAAGACCGTCACTTCGTGCTGGCACAAGGTTGACGATCTTCAGAGTAGCTTTCGAAATGGGCACGACTCCATCCTGCACAAGTTGTACATAAAAGTCGCCAAATTGCAGAGAAACGACATTGGCAGTCACTATTTTTTCGTCTTGCTGAAGGGTAATTGCCTTGGCGTTGATAGTTCCTGGATCTTCCCTTTAAGTACATAGCATGCTCTAGTCGGATGTCCCAAAAACCTGTGATAGACACAGTATTTAGGATTATCAATCTTACCTACTTGATCTGGCCATTTTGTTTCGGGCAGTTGAAGTTTGTTTCTCTTGATTAGACAATCGAATATGCTCATGATGTCGTCCTCGTCAAAGGAATATTCCTCCTTAGGACGTGGTTCTCTTTGGGGGGGTGCCGCCGTGGAAGGTGTTGACTGACCCACATTGATGGCTAAAGCTTCTTTGCTTTTCATATTGATGGCTAAAGCTTCCTTGCCTTTACGGTTGTTCTAACGACCGCCGTTGTTAGTTGCAAAATGTTCATCTTTTTTAAGATTAGGCATCTAGATGTCTGGTTGTTTAAACTTGTCAGCACTGTCTTCGGCTGCCCTGACACTTATTATGAAGGAGGCCCAGTTTTGGAATTGCGGGGGTCCAGTCCACATGCTAATTATAGGTAACAAGTTTGATTTGCATATATCTATAGTCAGTGCATCTGGAGTACCCAAAGGCATTTTGAGTGCCTCACGATGGAAGTGCTCGATGAAACGTTCAGCAGTTTCATTAGACCATTGTTTGATTTTGATGAGGGCTGAAATGGTCATGTCGTTTGTTCCCTCATAAAATTGTTTTAGGAACATTTGCTTGAATCCTGCAAAAGATGTTATGCGACCGTCTGGCAAACTATGACACCCGTCATAGGCTGCACCTGCTAAGCACCCGACGAATACTCTAGTGAGTAGATTATCGTTCGGTTGGAGCTGATCAGTCATTAGCACGAAGTGATTGAGATACTAACTCGGAGATGAGCTGCTATCAAACATCATGATAGTCGGTGGCTTGTACTTAGGTGGAAACAAAACTTCCTTCCACTCTATAGGATAAGGTTGCTTGATCCCTAGCTTTTGTAGGCCGTCCTTTTGCTTGAAGGCTTCGAACTGGTTACGCAAAATCTTTACTGCCTCCAGGGGATCTCCCGAGGCATGGAGAGCAGTAGACTGATTCGATGTGTTAGAAGATGAAACTTCATGATAAGCACCACCTCCAGCACCAGATTGACTTGAAGTAGCCTGAGCGGGTATAGTAGCATTGTGGGGAGATTACACTCCCAGACCGATATTGACAGGGACAGATGCTGCTACATGTTCTTGAGTAGGAATTGGATTCGTAACCAGTGGAACAATATGTTATGCTACGATCACAACATGCATACTTGCAACCATTTTACCCATAGTTTTTAAGTTAGTCTCTAATGCAACAATCTTCTATTCTTGACTGCCGGAGCCGGACGCATCTTGTTCTTCATTAGTGACATAGGCAGTAACTTCTTTGGCTATCAATGATGAATTGGTAGAAAAGATAGTCCGCTCAGAGCTCTTACTATCGGTATCAAAGTCATGTAGGGAACTACCCCCAGGATGAAGAGTGGGAAGATTCCTTTGATCGAAGAAATCTTGGTCAGAATTAGGAAGATTCCTTTGACCGAATATTTCCTGATCGAAAGGAAGATTCCTTTGACCGATTGTTTCTTGGTCAAAAGAAAGATTCTTTTGAACGATTGTTTCTTGATTGGAATCAAGAAGATTTCTCTGACTGAGGATATCCCCAAGATTAGGAGAGAGAAGATTTCTTTGACCGAGCAGGTCCCGGTCTCTTGATCTTGTATTTTGGTAGACCCCTTCACCAGAGTCAGGGATACGATCAAGGTATTATTGACTGGAATTGTGGGATGCATTACGTCTTGGACGTTTTCTACCCCCAGTACTTCGAGATATCATGTTGACCGAAGCATATTGCAACTCGTCTTCATCCACTATAATGAGTTCAGGAGTCCGAGTGTAGTTCAGACGGTCGAAGACCAACCATTTTGCTGATTAACAGAAACATTTGATCACTACTTCATGGTGATGATTACAGTGATGTTTCTGATGTGGAGTTACAGGTGGATGAGATGGTCATGCGATCTTCCATTTTTGTACAAGAAGTTCGCGGAGATCGGTTAGAATGACAGTCGGAGGTACATATTTCTTGATGATGTTAGGAACATGATTTCGGTTCTTGAGATGCTTTGTTCCCTGTGTATACAGAGAAGTACTGAGCGCATTGTCATAGGTGAGAGGATTCTTGATTTAAGAAACTCTCTCCGTGTTCATTTTAGTAGGTGGTGCAGATTGCTCTTGATGCAGGCTTGATGTTGTTCTGGCTGGTAAAGCTAAGTGCGCATGTTAGGGTTCTGTGCCACCTGGTTGTCTGTCTGAGACACCCTAAGTTTACCCTATTTAGTTCTTGAAATGTACAGGGTAGGACGATCCTGGCTCTGGCTTGACTTGCGCTGGCCATGAGGAGTGGACAGGACATCCTGTTGTTTTGTGCATATTATTCCAATACGTTTGGCGCGGCACAGATGAGCAGCAGGAAATGGACTTCGAGTAGAGTCAGTTTCTTGGCATTGATTTGATTATCTCTGCTAAGAGAAATAGTTTTCTACTCAGAAGCGTTCTCGCATTGATTGGCACATAGGCACAATCAGATGCAGTTTTTACTGAGTCCAGGACCGAAAAAGGATAATGTCACAACCCGCTCCCGAATATTCGGATATGAGTTAGACACGTCCAGCCTATGTTGGAAGACGCAACACAGTAAGCTGTACAAGTCTAAGGAAAACTCTAAGTCACCAGATAATATAGAACATCACAACATCTATAACGTCCTAGAACAGGTCACCATAATCCACTAAGTCATTTTTAAAACAAGATCATCTGGTAACAAAAATAAAATACAACTCATAATACAATAATCCAAAGTAAACTCTAACAATCTAAACAAAGAAACCAAACTATAGCTTTTAAGTCCTGTTTCATGGCTCCATCCTGCTCAGCTAAGATCCCGGGCTCTGGCCCATAAAGGTGAACAAGGTCCTCAAGTATACCTGCAACATATCCACTCAGGAGCAGAGCAAAGTATAATTCTAGGTAATGAACAAGAACATCATGATATGGAAATGAGTACAAGAGAACATGAAGATGTAAAGTACTGGAAGCAAAGAACATGAAAGTACCGAAATATAAATACAGGAAGTACAAGAAATAAAGTACATGAAGTACAGGAAATAAAAGTACTAGGGTTATGTCGCGATTTGGCCTAGTTTTCCAAGTTAGTGCACACCTATGACTCGGCCTTCTCTAACATGGCTAGAACACTAGTCAAGGCACTCGACTACACTCTCAGTGCCAAAATTCTTGGTCATCTTGCGCTCCAAAACTTAACCGTGACTAAGGCCCTTTATAATAAATATTTATAAAATTCTAAAAATCATATTTAATTTAAACAAATAAATAAAAGAATATTTTTCAAACTTTCAGAAAGAGGGGTTACGAATCTACCTACTTCAGAAATACTATCGATTCAGAATACAATAGTGTATCCTTCTATGAAAATCATCTAACAGGATTTAGAATTCAATGAGTCCTATGTAGCAACCTTAACTACCCAATTGTCAGATTAAACTAGGGACTCCTAGTCCTAACCATTCTCTTAAAATTGATTTACTCCTAGTTGTGAATGAGCATTTCCTAGTCGCAGGCTCGCAGTAGTACGACTAATATGGTACTACCATGAGTTCCCATAATTTTGCGAAAACGGACCTACATGGGCCACCACAAAAAACTTGTCATGACCCGCACCCGTTTTTCGGATACGAGACGTGTCCAAGCCAGCCTACGCCATAGAGTTGACGGTAGAACACTGTCAAGGCCATGACTCTCAAAATCATAAAACATAATAATTATTGCTCATCCACATTTCTAAGTTGATTACAATATTTACAAGAATTTACATTTGAAAAGAAATACAAAGTCTCACCATCTGTTACAGCAGTTAAGTTGTCTAACTAGTTTCTAGGTCTTGGCCTGCAAGTACACCCGTATCTCCCATGCTAAGAGAAGCCACAGCTAAACCTGAAAAATGTTAGTTTTCAGTCAGGAATGGAACAAGCACATAAACCGACGGCAATGTGAAAACACAATAGAATTAGTAAGACATAAAAATGACATATGAGAGATAAAAACTAGAAAGTATTGATGACATGGCAAGTGGTGGAGAAGACAAGAAAAACAAATAAAATACAACTATCTATGTGATTTGAAATATCCGTTTCGACATGTGAACGGCTAGGAGGTAAATCCGACACCCTGTACGTGTCGTGTGCAGCTGCTACTCTCCACGAAAGACACGGGGGATAGTTCTGGGTAGTCCACATGTCTACTAAGATATTTCCCCTCCCGACTACTCCGTGTGACGAGCGTGTCAACAAGCAGCAAGACATATGTATAAACATGAAATATATAGACTACTATGAATCGAAAAGCAATCAGAAAGTGTACTTGCCTGAGATCCTTTGCTGGTGAAACTGATAATACAACCACTTAGATGAGTCACTAAAGTTAACACATACAAAAAGTCTCCGAATGCTGAAATAGACATTACCAACATTTTTAGAATAGTCAAATTATTTAGGATTGCCTGTCCTTAAGACCAATTCTGGACACAAAGGCAAAACGGTAATTTCGGGTCAAAACGATGTCCGCTGTTGGACCTACTTTGCACCGAAAAGCGTGCCAGAGTTAATGGTCTCTAAAGTCGTCAAACTATATGTCAACAGGTTCGGTTTTCCGATACGAAACCAACCGTATGTCCAAAGTTGGATTCCGGTGGACTGTGCACAAATTCGCTCGTTGAGTCGGACCGTGGGGCCCGCAAAACGACGATCCGATCAACTGTCTCATAATCGGACCAAACTAGGCATACAGGACCAGAAAAATGATACGGTCCTGTTGGCGTAAGTTTTGTCTCGATCTGACGAACGTGCACAAAGTAATTGGAGAATTTGCACAGAGGCCGATACGGTGAATTTTGACGGATACGTATCAAATTTGTCGCGCACACGCAACCAATTTGAATTCCGTCAAAGCCCACACGTCCACGAAGTCGATACGCACCTTTTGATGCTTTCAATTCGCGACCACGTCGCCCGGATTGGCGGAACGCACGTCATATCGAAGGAATTTCTAGTTTTTAAAATAAATTTTTCTTGGTTTGGGAATCTGATTTCTTGACGCACAGTCTATCAAATCCAAATCCACAAAAAGGGTTGTAAAGCCCTATATGTTGTTTAAAAGTGTCTTCAATTAGTTTCTTAAAATTCCTATTATCCTGTTCTAGAATCCCCTTCCAAAATAGGAGATTGAATGGTTTGGGTCCTGTTTTGCTATCAACGAAGATCGGGTTTTTTTTTCAAGTTTTGGAACTCGATTTATCACGCGTACATCGCTAAATAAATACATCTACTTGAAGGGAGACAAAGATGGTTAGGTTAGGTATGTACCGGAAGAAAGGGCTCGTCGAACGATTGATCGTACGCAAAGAATTCTTGCTACGAAGTAGTACATCCGCTGCACGCTGCTGCTGTCGTTTCTATTTTTGTCGTGCGCACGGATCCCCGCGCCTGGCTGACCGGCGGCGGCTCGCGGCGACGCATGGCGGTGGCACGCAGGGTGGGTGGTGGCGGTGTTAGGGTTTTCTCGATTTTGATCTCTCCAACTCTCGAATATATATATACTATGTTATGTTGTTGTAACAGAGTCGGGGTCGACTCTTCTCGGGTTCGCGCATGTGGGGGGCGGATTTTAGTTTTTTTTTTCTTTTTTTTTCTTTATTATCTATTATGTATTCTATATATATATATAGGTATATACACACATATACACCTTTATTTATAGATATTTGTATATACTTACACAACTACACCTATATATATATATATATATATATATATATATATATATATATATATATATATATATATATATATATATATACACACACACAAAATAAAATAAAATATATATATATATACACACATATATGATGATATATGCGTATAAATTATAAATCACAATATACAATTAAATATAACAATTAAATACAACAATTATTAATTTATAAAAATAATAAATAGACCATTAATTAAACACGAACTATGTATATAGCAATATACGATCCAATGTATATTGAATACCATCTGTACATTTACTCTATAAACCTAAATAAAATCTAGGCAGTTATATTTAGAAAATGATATCGTAATTCAAAAGTAGAATATTACTATAAATAACGATTATATATATATAATTCATTTGCTAATGAATAATCAAATAAACGAATGCTATTGACATTATTTACGAACAATTACAAAAATAACCATATAATAATAATAATAATACCAATAACCCACTAAATAACCAAAAGAGTCTTGGTGAACATATTTGGCCCTAGAAAATTGTACCAATATTCTAAAACTCTATTTAAATATTAATAATACACATTTTGTATGAATAACCAAATATTTAGAAAATATTATTAAGTCCACCAAAAAGTTAGGGAATATTTGTACACACCTAAAAGTATGTCTACATAGGCTTGGGCTTGGTTTGGGTCCAATCTGGTCTAATTTGGTACAACAGGGTTCTCTAAAACTCAGTAATATAATTAATAAATAAATAGATCTTCGGTAAGGGTTAAGTCGCAACTTGGCCTGGTTTTCTAGTTAGGACATCACTATGGCTCGGCCATCCCTACTATGGCTAATACACTAGTCAAGGCACGCCACTGCACTATCTGTGCCATGATTCCTAGTCGTTTGGTACTTCAAAACTCAACCATGGCTAAGGTCATCTACCGTAAGAATTAACTAAATAGTTAATTCTAAAATTCAAAAAATCACCATTTAAATCAAATAAATAGTATAAAAATATTTCAAAATTTTTTGGAAAGGGGAGCTACAAATCTACCCACCTTAAAAATAAATTCGTCCTCAAATTTAAGGACTATTAGGATAGGCCGACTTGGTAGATTGGTGAAAGGTAGTGGAAATTTATGATAAAAGAACTTGATCGAATAAATAAATAAAATAGGAGAAAATGCTCGAAACACTAAAAGTCCTAAAATGCTCTCAACTTTAATTTTGAAACAAGTTTGATAAGGAAAATAATCATGAACAAAGTATCGATGAAATCTGCCTTCAACCCCGACAAATATGAGAATAACTAAATGAATAAAAATTTCTGAAACTCTGGAAAAGGAAATATAGGTATTTGACCCAATCATGCCCCAAATTATTCATAAAATATTGTCTAAAATAATACCTATTACTTTAAATAATCTTCGTAATAAAATCAATTGTCAAAAAATTTGTTAAGAATAATTCTGATATTTATAGCTGTATATTTTTCACAAATACAATATCTTCTAAAATAATATAGTAATAATTTGAATTTAATATAACTCTTGATAAAATAGTAATTCAAATAATCTTGGAATAAAATCTCTTCTAAACTTTTGCAAATCTCTCATCTCCCTTTTCTTTTTCCTCAAAATAACTAAAATAGAAATATAATAAAAATTATTTCCCGATTTAAAAAAATAATTAAACTAAAATAAACTAAATGGAGAATGTAATAAAATGGAAAGTGGGCTTACGGCCTACCCACCTTAGGATGATTTGTCCTCGAATTTAAGAACTCAGATGATCAAATCTTTCTAAGATTTAAATTAATACTGGATTTAACAAATCAAAATAATTCAAGATTTTATTAAAATATTAAAAATACATTTGATCGAATCTAAATATAATACAGTAATAATTTAAATGAATAATATATTTATCAAATGACTCAAAAAATATGGTATATATTATTTAAACAGTACATATCTTTGTTAGTCCAAGACTGAGTCAAACTAATTATAATATAACAAAATGAATTTAATTGATAATTAATATTAGCAAATAATTTAAACGATATTTTATAAATTCTAAATACAAAACGGTTTGACAAAAATTCTTTTGTCATCAAAATATATTCGATAGTGGTTACAATTAAATCTATTTTCTAACTAAAATTTATTAAAATAAAACAAAATAAAACTTTTGAAAGCAGGGATGTGGGTTTACAATTCTACCCACCTTAGAATATTTCGTTTTTAAAATTTCAAAGAGCACGATTTGGCACGATCATGAAGAATAATCAAGAAACCAAATTTTTAATTGATATGAATAAAATGACGAATGGTATAATCAATGGAGTGATATGATTCATGATCTAATTAGTCACGCGTAATTATGGATATGATTAAAATGATAAAGATAATAGACAAAAGAGAGAGTGTGATTTGGCACGATCAATATTCGGTCAAATGGTCTAGTTGACAAGCAAATATTTTTAAGATTGATCAAGATTGAAATGGTTGGGCACGACCACTCTATGGTTAGCATGGTTGAGTCATTACCAGCTTTTTAAGGAATGACCAAAGTTTTTGATGAAATCTAAACATAATTTTAGTCGCATTTAAGAGGCAGTCACGATCAAGGCTAATCGTGCAAGTCATCCAAGCAGGGTAAAAATAGGAAGTTGGCACGAGCATGATCATGATCAAATTAGTCATGAGCGTAGTTGGAATGAAGGTATAACCTTAGCTATGATTTAGTTGAAATTATAGACACGGTTATGATTTAGTCTCGATAAAGTAGTTTAAGATCGATCAAAATTAAAATCATCTGGGTACGAACAACTAGTTAAACAGAATTATTTAGGCACGATCATGGAATTGAATTCTAGGATGACAGGCGAATTGGCACGATCAAAATAGAATCGAATAGTTTGGTCGTGATCAAAAGTATTTAAGGATGATCCAACCGAAATCGTTCGAACACGAACGACTGTGTAGGCTTGATCATAGAATCAAACCTAGGAAGGACACGAATTGACTCGATCGAAATATAACAAAAGGAGTCTAGTCAGGATCAAAATTGTTCAAGGATGATCAAATCCAAAATCGTTTCGATATGCTTAAAATATTTATCCACGATTATTTAGGCACGAGTTTAGAATCAAAATCTAGATAAGTTTAGGAATCTAGTCGAAATTACATTAAAAGATGACAATCTGAAAAATAGAAGGATAAGAAAGGAAGGGAGAATTATCGGTTTATGAAGAAGATTGTGACTTAGGAATAAGCACAAATCAATTTGAAAACTTAATAGTTATATGCCAATAAGACGTAGTCTCTATGGTATTCGAAACTCGTAAATATAATCGAAGTCATTTTATCGAAAATTTATGTCTCGCCAGTGTACAGCTAGCTGCAATAAACTCTTGATTCCACGACTCAAGCAAGGCTACGGTAACGAATACCCTATCAACTCTATCCAATCTGGACATAACATCTTAAAGACGAAGATAGGACGACCAGGATATAGCTTTGGCAACATTCGATAACTTATACTTACTCGAGATTACTTCAACTTAGGGATCATGCCTCGCCAGTGCGCTGCTGGCTGCAGTGAACCCCCAGTCTCCATAAGTCAAATAAGTGGCGACAGTGCGTGGCTGTCTGCCATCATAAGTCACTGATCATCTTTTCAACTATATCCTTAAAATCTCAACGGAGGTTCAAAAATCCTGAAACAAATTGACCATGATGGAGAAAGCTAGAAATTTGAACAAATTGATCATTATAGGAAAGTGTACGTATCCATCCTTAAAGGGGAGGTATCAGTTTTCAAAATTAAACAATTGATTAGGAAGGACATGGTCGAAGGCAAGATAAGTAAAAATCTTATAATCTTATTTTACGGATATTCAAGATTTAACGATTTAGAGGAAACTTTTGAATCCAAAAACTTAACTCGAGATTAATAGACAATTGAGCGAGATTAAAAATTCCTTAGGTCCAAGGAAAAGAATATAAGTGATAAGAACTTATGATATGGCGATGTTTAGAAAAGATATAAGATAAAGTTGTACAAATGATCATGATTAGGGAGAAAACGACTGAAGGCAAAAGAAATGTAAACTTAAATTTATATTTCTCTATATTCAAGATCGAGGGTAAAAATATGTATAGAGTACTATGTCTACCTATTATGAATATATTCATACACAAGTATATATGTATAGCCTAAGTAAATCCTAAAATATCGTTCTAAGAGGAGGTTATCCTATTTCCAAGTAAAATATAAATTTAAATAGCAATAATACATATATATTATATTCAATACATAATTTATAGAAATTATTCCCAATACTAGAAATGGACTACCAAAATATATACACATCTATATATCTACATGGACGACGTTGGTCGCCCTATATGACCACCAGGACTTGGGTTGAGTTCGGGCTAGTTTGGAACAACCGGGTCTTCTAAAAGTCAATAATCTTAATAATAAATAATTAATTTATTCCTAGGATTATGTCACGATTTGGCCTGGTTTTCCTAGTTAGTGCACATCTATGACTCGGCCTTCTCTACCATGGCTAGAACACTAGTCAAGGCACTCGACTACACTCTCAGTACCAAAATTCTTGGTCATCTTGCGCTCCAAAACTTAACCGTGAATAAGGCCCTTTATAATAAATATTTATAAAATTCTAAAAATCATTTTTAATTTAAACAAATAAATAAAAAAATATTTTCCAAACTTTCGGAAAGAGGGGTTACGAATCTACCTACTTCAAAAATACTATCGATTCAGAATACAATAGTGTATCATTCTATGAAAATCATCTAACAGGATTTAGAATTCAATGAGGCCTATGTAGCAACCTTAACTACCCAACTGTCAGATTAAACTAGGGACTCATAGTCCTAACCATTCTCTTAAAATTGATTTACTCCTAGTTGTGAATGAGCATTTCCTAGTCGCAGGCTCGCAGTAGTACGACTAATATGGTACTACCACGAGTTCGCACAATTTTACAAAAATGGACCTGTATGGGCTACCACAAAAACTTGTCACGACCCGCACCTACTTTTCGGATACGAGACGTGTCCAAGCCAGCCTACGCCGCAGAGTCGATGGTAGAACGCTGTCACGACCATGATGCTCAAAATCACAAAACATAATAATTATTGCTCATCCACATATCTAAATTGATTACAACATTTAAAAGAATTTATATTTGAAAAGAAATATAAAGTCTCACCATCTTTTACAACAGTTAAGTTATCTAACTAGTTTCTAGGTCTTGGCCTGCAAGTACACCCGTATCTTCCATGCTAAGAGAAGCCACAGCTAAACCTAAAAAATGTTGGTTTCCAGTCAGGAATGGAACAAGCACACAAACCGACGGCAATGTAAAAACATAATAGAATTAACAAGACATAAAAATGACATTTGAGAGATGAAAACTAGAAAGTACTGATGACATGGCAAGTGGTGGAGAAGACAAGAAAAACAAATAAAATACAACTATCTATATGATTTAAAATATCCGTTTTGACATGTAAATGGCTAGGGGATAAATCCGGCACCCTGCACGTGTCATGTGCAGCTGCTATTCTCCACGAAAGATACGGGGTATAGTTCTGGGTAGTCCACATGTCTACTAAGATATTTCCTCTCCCGACTTCTCTGTGTGACGAGCGTGTCAACAAGCAGCAAGCATATGTATAAACATGAAATGTATAGACTACTATGAATTGAAAAGCAATCAGAAAGTGTACTTGCCTGAGATCCTTTGCTGGTGAAACCGATAATACAACCACTCAGATGAGTCACTAAAGTCAACACATGCAAAAAGTCTTCGGATGCTGAAATAGACATTACCAACGTTTTTAGAATAGTCAAATTAGCTAGGATTGCCTGTCCTTACGTCCAATTCTAGATACAGGGGTAAAACGATAATTTCGGGTCAAAATAGTGTCCGTCGTTGGACCCGCTTTACAACGAAAAGCGTGCCAGAGTTAATCGTCTCTAAAGTTGTCAAACTATATGTCAACACATCCAGTTTTACGATACGAACCCAACCGTATGTCCAAAGTTGGATTCCGGTAGGCCGTGCACAAATTCGCCCGTTGAGTCAGACCGTGGGCCCCACAAAACGGCAATCCGATCAACTATCTCAGAATCAGACCAAACTTGGCATACAAGACTTCCTATTGGCGCAAGTTTTGTCTCGATCTGACGAACGTGCACAAAGTAATTGGAGAATTTGCACAGAGGCCGATATGGTGAATTTCGACGAACACACATCAAATTCGTCGCGCACACGCAACCAATTTAAATTCTGTCAAAGCCCACACATCCACGAAGTCGATACGTACCTTTTGATGCTTTTGATTCGCGACCACATTGCCCGGATTGGCGGGACGCACGTAGTATCGAATGGATTTCTAGTTTTTAAAACAGATTTTTCTTGGTTTTGGGAATCTGATTTCTTGACGCACAGTCGATAAAATCCAAATCCACAAAAAGGGTTGTGAAGCTCTATATGTTGTCTAAAAGTTCTTCAATTAGTTTCCTAAAATTCCTATTATCCTATTCTAGAATCGGCTTCCAAAACAGAAGATTGAATGGTTTGGGTCCTGTTTTGCTATCAACGAAGATCAGGTTTTTTTGAGTTTTGGAACTCGATTTACCATGCGTACATCGCTAAATAAATACATCTACTTGAAGGGAGACAAAGAGGGTTAGGTTAGGTATCTACCGGAAGAAACGGCTCGTTGAACGATTGATCGTACGCGAAGAATTCTCGCGACGAAGTTGTACATCCGCTGCATGCTGCTGCTGTCGTTTCTGTTTCAGTCGTACGCACGGATCCCCGCGCATGGCCTGCCATCGGCGGCTCGCGGCAGCACGGTGGTGGCGCGCATGGTGGGTGGTGGCGGTGTTAGGGTTTTCTCGATTTCGATCTCTCCAACTCTCGAATATATATATATATATATATATATATATATATATATATATATATATATATATATATATATATACTATGTTCTGCTATTGTAACAGAGTCGGGGACGACTCTTCTCGGGTTCGCGCATGGGGGGTGCGGATTTAGTTTTTTTGTTTGTTTGTTTGTTTTTCTTTTTCTTTTTCTTTTTCTTTATTATCTATTATGTATTGTATATATATAGGTATATACACACGTATACACCTTTATTTATAGATATTTATATATACATACACAACTACACCTATATACGCCTATATATACAGATATTTACTTTATAAATATATATATATATATATATATATATATATATATATATATATATATATATATATATATATACGCCTATATATATAGATATTTATATATACATACACATATATGATGATATATGCGTATAAATTATAAATCACAATATACAATTAAATATAACAATTAAATACAACAATTATTGATTTATAAAAATAATAAATAGACCATTAAATAAACATGAAGTATGTATATAGCAATATACGATCCAATGTATATTGAATGCCATCTGTATATTTACTCTATAAACCTAAATAAAATCTAGGCAGTTATATTTAGAAAATTCTATCGTAATTCCAAAGTAGAATATTACTATAAATAACGATTTTACATATATAATTCATTTGCTAATGAATAATCAAATAAACGAATGCTATTGACATTATTTACGAACAATTACAAAAATAACCATATAATAATAATAATACCAATAACCCACTAAATAACCAAAAGAGTCTTGGTGAACATATTTGGCCCTAGAAAATTGTATCCATACTCTAAAACTCTATTTAAATATTAATAATACATATTTTGTATGAATAACCAAATATTTAGAAAATATTATTAAGTCCACCAAAAAGTTAGAGAATATTTGTACACACCTAAAAGTATGTCTACATAGGCTTGGGCTTAGTTTGGGTCTAATCTGGTCTAATTTGGTACAACCGGGTTCCCTAAAACTCAATTATATAATTAATAAATAAATAGATCTTCGATAAGGGTTAAGTCGCAACTTGGTCTAGTTTTTCTAGTTAGGACATCACTATGGCTCGGCCATCCCTACTCTGGATATTACACTAGTCAAGGCACGCCATTGCACTATCCGTGCCATGATTCCTAGTCGTTTGGTACTTCAAAACTCAACCATGGCTAAGCTCATCTACCGTAAGAATTAACTAAATAATTAATTCTAAAATTCCAAAAATTACCATTTAAATCAAATAAATAATATAAAAATATTTCAAAATTTTTCGGGAAGGAGAGCTACAACAAACCACAAATTAGTCTTACCTATAAAAATCAATCTTCATTTAACATATACACAATAGCTATCCTTTCCACACACCCTTCGACTCCAACTAATCCATACCAAACCAAAAGTCTTAGCAACCCAAAATTAACAAAGCAAGGGCAAAAACCCATAGTCGAGCATATATAGAACTCAACCTCGCATCTTCTTATAATATCCAGAACCCATCAAGCTCAGCAACAATTGTACAGTCCTAAACTTAGTAATCATACAAACCCAACAAAATTTGTACGAAACACAATTTCTCCTACGCCAAATCGTAAGTTCTATTATCCCACATAAATTAAAAGCCCTGCAAACACGCACAGGCTTCTCCTCGACTTCCTTTTAATCCCACATCCCGCTAATGATACAACTCAAAGTCTAAAGAACTTATATACATCAGACTCGACAAATAGGTACAAGGGTCATAAAGATTTAGATACACAAATAAACCTAGAAAATTATACAGAACCCAACCCAGCAGTAATGTGCTAATGGTTTCACCAATACGCACAAAATAGTAATCTACACAACCATATTGATACACTATCATTCATATAGTTACAACTCTATTACATTAACATAAAACCCAGTTAAAGGATCACACAACTCCATTGCATCAAATAAAATCAATTCAGCAACTAGCCTTCACGGTCTCCTCTACGCCATCCTTGGACACGCACATGCCTCCAAACACTAATAATCACGAGCAGACACAAACTCACGCCTAACACGAACACACCCCGAATACGGATACGAACACAATATACGAATCCGGGCCAATACTCGTATCAAAAGCTACTAAACAGCAGTTCGACAACAGAATAATAGAAGAGCTTACGTGGGATGTAAGGTTGGTTTGAGGGAGTTATCCAACGAATTCGACACAATCTTATGCCTCTGGACACAGCCTATCCTGACTCAGACAATTCAACAAACGGTGGGACGCAGCCCAAAATAACATTCAGAATCACTTATTGAATCTTGAAAGAATACAGGGAATTCAAGTAGAAGAGTAATTCAAATCAAGGCTCACCCGCAATGCGTCATTCTTGATAGAACCAAGGAAATCCTGAATAATCAGTTCCACTGGACAAGGACCTCTTCAAAAGAATGAATCCACAAGAAAAAAAGGAATCGATCATCAAAGAGATCAAAGAACATATCATACAAGTGGAATTTTGAAATTAGATCAAAAGCATCGATCAAGATTTACTGATGTTACGGTGATTCCGCGGCGAGGAAAACTGAGGAAAACGAAGTTTTGTCGGCGATGAACGCCTGTACGCTGCTGGAAAGGAGGTCTCCGATGCCACTGAGGCCCGTCCCGGTGATCCCCTAATCGCCAGAGGGGTTGCGCATGGTTTAGCACCGCTGAGAATCACTCACCGCCGAGGAGTAATCGCTAGTCGCCGAAAATGATCTCGAAACGTCGGAGAATGTCTAGCCGTCCGAAGGACTCTGTAACACCCAGTTTTCCAAATGAGGGTAATTTTGAAATTTTATAATTTTAGTCTTTTAATAATGATATTTAAATAATGGTATGATTTTTAGTAATTTTAAATCATTTTAAAACTATTTTAAATCATGACTTATGATTTTGGTATTTTGATAGTGTAACCTTAGAGACAGCATGACCTAGAGCCTAGCCCTGTGATTAGGGTGTTTCATTTATCATTTCCAGTTCGAGGGTATTTTTGTCATTTTGAATTTAATTGAAATTAATATATATTATTTGGAATTTAATTATTATTAAGAATGGTGTGATTTTAATACTATTTAATTGATTGCCCTGTATTGTGATTAGCCTAACTTAGTTGGACCTAACCTAGATTAGTCATAGCTAGTCTTACCTAACCATGGTTAGTGTTAGTTAGTATTAATTAGAATTATTAGAATTTTTAGTGATTTTTAGCATTTTTGATTTGGTGTTATTCTAGGCTTTGACTAGTGTAGACTTAGGAGACTGTCCTAGAGGCTAACCTAGGTCATGACTATTTGGTTAGGTTATGGAATCCTAGTTTGACCTAAGTTAGTGACTTTTAACTCATTAGAATTATTTGGGGAAATTAGAAATTTATTTGAATAGTAAATGGCTTGTGGTTTCACAAGTCATGACTTGTGATTTTAGCCTTAGAGGCCCAACCCAAAACCTAGTATAACCTAGCCCTAGGCCCAACCCACTTGGCCGGCCACACTAAGCCTAGGGATTCTCACATATTTAATCCCCTCCTAGAAATTAGGGCTAGCCTCCATTAGGAATATTTTGCAAGTTGAGAAAGAGGTGAGTCTCCATCTTCTTTAATCCATAGAAATTCCATTTTAATTCATTTTTCCCCCAAACAAATTGCTATAGGACCTAAATTTAGTTTACTTGCTGTTGTTGTTGAGTAATTTAGAGAAGAAACAATTTGGAAGAGTTTTGGTGGTTTGAGGATCCTCTCATTTGGGGCTTTTTGTTACACTACAAATCCCTAGGTAATATTCTAATCCCTTCCATAAAATGTTGATTTTATTGCATATCTAGGAAGCCCTAGGCCTAACCTAACCATAGGTGTAGCTAACCCTAGGTTTTGAGTCCTATACGTGTCCGTATCGGACACATATCAGTTTGTATATATATATATGTGTTTGATGAAATACCCCAAAGGGTATTTTGATTTGTTTTTAGGAATATAATTGAATAGGAATTAGGGTTTTGACCTCGCTTCTGTATTTCCATTGCTCTGAGTCACGTGTCGAGTCGCCACGGACACACGGACACGCGGTTGCATGCGGGCGCACAGGCAGTTTTCTTGCCCTGCTGCTCGGGTACGTTTGTGCAGCGAACACGCCACCTTGACACGTGAAATTGGACACACACTATGGGACACTGACTAACACCACGTGTGTCAAGTCTTAGGGCCTCTCGTGTCGTGTCAGACATGATATTGCGCGTGTACTGTGTGTACGCTGTACGTATCAGTGTGTATTTGTTTCCCTATTTTGATTTCAGTTTAAATGTTTTAATTAAGTGATTTTATTTGCTAATTAAATCCTAAATATGATGTACTATATATGTTATATTTAGTTTACATGTTAGATTAGGTTTTAATGTGAATATGTGATTTGAATTGGGTTAATTTCATATTCGACTGATACCTGTCCTGATACTTGCATTTTTTTAGTATTCCTAACTCTTAATTCCCAGTTTTATGTAATGTTTTGCACTGTTAGTTACTCCCACATATTGCTAGCTCATGGTAGCTTAATGTTTGTATTTGAATTTGGCTCCTGGTTTGTAAATGAGAATTTGGACATTTGTGTTAGATTTCGAATGGAATAGAACTGGTTTGTTGAGTTCTATAGCTGATATGGTATTGGTTTGATTGAGTTCCTATTAGCATTGTACACTGTCAACTGGGAACTGGATTCATTTCCTAAAACCTATTATTTTATTCCTAAGAAAACTGAGATACTGATTTCCTTCCTTTTTCGAAATACTGATTAACTGAGTTTGGTTCCCTGTAAACTATAACCTGGAATTAAGTTTTAAGTAAACTATCAATGCATTACTTCCTGTCAACTGTTACACTTTTTCTTAAAACCTGAGATTATTCTATTCCTTAATGAAATGTAGATTGGACTGAATTCCTATTTAACCTGAGAAGTATGTTCCTTAATGAATTGATTATTCATGGGTTAACTAAATTGAATGTTATTTCCTTCTTAATACTGATAGCTTAATATCCTGAATGATTCTTCCCTGCTTTTCCTTCCTTAATTTAACTGGGATTTGAATGAATGCTTTATTCATTGAATTGATTTTTCCTTTTCCTTAACTGTAACTTCATGGTTTCTATTTTACTGATTTACAGGTTCACACTCTATGAGACACCACTGCCATGTCTCACTAACACCACACATTGAACCCTCACACTCTCAAGTCTAACACACATACACACACACACACACATGTTCCCATTCACTGATTTTTCTCCTATTTTGCCTACTGTTCCTGTTTTCCTGTTCTCCTAAATGCTCACTGATTTCCAGGATATAACATGCCCTCTTTTACCCTCTTGACACACACACATACCATATCACACTCTCTTGTATTCTCCCACACTCTCACTCTTGACACACACACACACACTTGAACATTATGTGTTTTCCTATCCTCTATGCATATGTATATATATATGTATTAGAGATATATATATAGGTATCATATATAATATATCAATGTGTTGTACTATTATATATACTTTTTTATATAATGTATATGTGATATGTATATAGTAGTCTATTGCCCATGTGTACTTCTAAATTAGATTGTATAATATCTATATGTGTATCCTATATTAGAGTATATTATATATTAGATGTATTTGACTTGTGTAGATGTGTTTTATGGTTTGGTTTTAGGCATGGTATAGCCTATGGCCTATGAGTGACTTGAATGCCTAGTTGGAGTCTAGATTAGACTTGTGTAGCCTTGTTAGACCTAGAATAGACTAGTTAGACTAGTATAGACTTGGTTGACCTAGTTTGACTTCTAGGGTTGACCAGAGTTGACCAAGAGTTGACTTTGGTCTAGATTGACCTAGATTAATGTAGAACGCATTATAGCGCATCTTATTACCATTCTGGACTTGTTGTGACTTGTGCTGTTCTAATAGGAGCCAGACACCACTCCTCGAACAGTACTTTCATCTTGGACATTCAGATAGCAGGCGAGTACATTCTCTGATCTTTTCATACCTGTCTGGACTATATTCTTGCTCTAGATTACTTTACTTGATTGCTGACACGTATCTTCACGGATTAGTACTATATGGATCCCTTCCTGAGATGTTATCCCTCTACGGGTGCATCAGGTATTTCATGTTTATGTACTTTATCATGTGCATCAGGTACTCCTTGTACTCGTACTAAGTTCATGTATTCATATGTTCTCATGTGCCTTCATGTACTATCATGTGCCTCATGTACTACTCATTACATGAGTTCACATATCTTTAGCTGTATTCATGTGCCAATAACGTAACTTGAATGGATCCTTGTGTATTGATTGGGACGGGGTGAGTAGAATTGGTTATGTGATCGTTATCCACAGTAGCTGTATTCATGTGCCTCTTAGTTGTATTCATGTGCCCCTAAGCCGTTTACATAACCATATTGTACTCTAAATCACTTAGCCACTTACAGTCTTTACTTATCATGTATTACTTTCAGTTACAAAATATCTCCTGTTTTCCCGTACTTCCTTTTCAGCATTTCTTGTATTTTACTCTATTGCATGTTTTATACTCCTAACCTGTTATGAACTGTTTGAGAGATATGTGCTCGTTCTCGTCCTGACTGGACCTGTTGAAAATTTTACAGAGGACGAGGAGGAGGCCTGCTTAGATACTTTCTATGGACAGCCTTAGAGTCACTTGCGATCCGGACTTCCAGTCGGATCCCTTAGCTGTAGAGACTGTTGCTCCATAGATATCTTTATCTTATTTCTTGTATTGGAGATTTGAGTTGTTATTTGGAACTGTATTATTTCTGGTTGTCAGTGGAGTTTATCTAGACACTTAACTTTCTCTCTATTTGTATTTCCTGTGGATTTGGATCTTGCTTCTTTATATCATTCTATCTTTATCCTGTTCTACCTTAGCTGTGATTGAGATATATTCTGTTATGTCACCCCCATTCGGGGAGTATAACTGTTTATTACCTTAAACTGTTAGATGTTGTCACCTAGGACAGCGTTCTACTGCCGACACTGCGGCGTAGGCTGGACGTACCCACGTCTCGTGCCCTTACTCTAGGGTACGGGTCGTGACACGTTTTTAGTGGTGGCCCATGCAGGTCGAGTTTATGTAGTGGTATTCGAACTAGAGTACCACTACAGCCTACAGTAGGATTAGGATTTTTTTTTTTGAAGGTACTCAATCACAGTTATGACTCCTTGAGAGATTCCTGGGACGACCCTTGAGAATCTTATTTAAACTTCAATTTAAAATCTTTTCCCTTGTTTTGTTGCTTTCACTCCTTGATTACTGAATTTGATTTTGTTGGATCGTTGTTGATTTTGATTTTCCTATCGAGATGAATTTTAAGGCCTGAGTTACGATATTTTTCTGATAACATATGTTGACGGTAATACAGGGATGGTAAAACGTCTACTTGATTATGGAACTTGTAGTTTATCGCATCCATATTAGCTGTCGTGGCGGAAACATAGAGATCTGACTTCGGATGTACGTATCTTGGTTATGGGATTTGGAATTTCTCGCAGCTATACTAGTCGGCATAGCGAGATTTCCAGACGACGTGACTGTAGAGGTGCATACCCTAGTTATGGAATCTATCATTTATCGCTGCCTTGCTTACTGGCATGGCGAGGACTCTGAGTAACATGATTTTGGACAGATGCATATGATTATCAGACTATATCGTGAGGAGGTTCTTAAACATATCATCTCTATCGTACCCTTCTGTTATTATAAATTGTATTCCATCATCAAATAACTTTGGAGTAGGAGTAGGAGTATGAGTAGGAGTAGCTTAGCTGTTATTATAAATCTAGTGTAACTTCTTGCTATATTTTTTTTTCCTTAATACAATGAATCGATGATTTTGCTAGACTTTAACTTGGATTTGATATTATAACTCTGGTTTCAAAATGGTTTTTTCTTTTAAACAGATAAGCAGAACAGATTTTATCATTATTTTCTTCTTGCCATTATTTCTTGTACTACCTTAAAATATACATATATAGTGGACACAGATGCTTGCCTGACACGTATGCATGCTATACTTGATTACCAACCTATCTAAATGCATATTAATATGTTGATGTTAATTTCTCAAAATCCCAATAATTCTAATATAGGACAGTATCAGTGACTAATTCTCCGTTTCCCAGATTAATTTCGTAAATTAAATTTAAATTTCATGTTATTAGTTGTTGTTTACATTACTGCACATATATGTTACATACAGGGTTTCAAGTCTTAAAGAAAATTGGTTGAGTTTGGTTGAGTTTTTGTGTTGAATTTGTCAAATCTGAGACTGTGTACATATTAAACCCTTAACCCTGGATTCTAAGTGTTAGTTCAATTTGCAGTTTTAAATTGTAATATTTTGAGCCGTATACATTGTTGTGTGTAGGTATATAATGTTAGGTTTCATACTCTTACATGTTAGGTTGTGGTTCTGGTAAACGTTGGGTTGGTTTTGATGTTCGAATTTCTCCAAGATCCTCAAAACTGAATACATGTTAACATTTTTACATTGCTTTCAAATGTGTAGTTCAATTTCGGATTAATATGTAATGTTGAACTAAACTGAATGATTGAACCCTTCATTTCAAGTTTAAACCCATGTACACTTGACACTCTACACTAATGTTCACAACTGCCATGTAAACCTAACCCTTCATCTCCATGTTATGTTCATAAATATATATATATATATATATATATATATATATATATATATATATATATAGTTTATGCATACATGTTATAATGTATATAGATACATAATTAAATCTCTACCTCTCTATACATATAGATATACATATATATATATATGGTTAGCCATGCATGTTATGAGTAAATAGCTTGTGCCTTGTAGACTGTTTAACCAATATGCCATGAATAGTATAACTTGATAGCTATTGTTTTGAGATCCAAATCCTCCTATACACTTTCATGTATATTTCACACACACATGCCTACTATCTAACCATATAAACATGTCTACATACACCCATACACACACTAACCACATAACCTTTACATAATGTTAGCTTTTCCCTCTCTAACACTCTCTCTTTCTATATATATTATATTGTGATTGGATTTAATGCTATTGACTTTCGTTCCTTAAACTTTTGGTTTTGATTTTTCTTAATGGTACCCCTTTTTAGATGAATAGTAGTTAACTTATTTTATTTTTGATAATTACCAGTTTTCTTATAGGATGATAGACTGCCTTACAGCCTTGATGTTTGATCTACTTTTTTTTCAGTATGGCACCCATGACCCGAGCCCATCGTTTGGGAGCCACTGTAGCTCCGGATATGACTAGGAGTGTGCTCCCACCTCCTGTTGCTCAGGAGGTAGTGACCCCTCAGGCTGACCCAAGGGTAGTGGCACCTCCCGCCATCGAGGAGGTGTTAGCATCCTCACCAGAGAGTTTCTCTCCACCACCTGTTATTCAGGAGAGAGCTGCAGTCTCATCTGAGACCAAGAGTCCTTCCCCGCCTCCTCCTCTGCCTCCATGAGCGGTACCCCATACCATACCCTCGGCATGTTTGTTTTCTGACGGAGCTCAGATATCCAGACTTCTCCGGGATGTGTTGGAGGCACAGAGAGTTCATGCTGAGATCCTGAAGGAGCAGGGCCGCGGGATCTAACTGCTGTGGGATTTGGTACATTCAGGAGGAGAGCCTAGTTCTAAGAGGCCGAGAAGCAGTGTATATCCAGAGCCCCGTGAGCACCCAGACTATCAGCCTAGACCAGCCTACCCAGTCCAGACTCCTATTCAGCAGAGGCCAGCTGAGAGAGTGCCTACCTGCACCTTCTGTAAGAAGCCTGGACATGTATGGGGCTACTGTAGGAAGAGAAGAGGGGTGTGCCTGTTATGTGGGTCAGCTGCACACATGCTGCGAGACTGTCCTGCTGCACTTATCCCAGCTAAGACACCGCCTTCGGGAGGGAGTTCCAGCCACCAGACCTAGTTGGAGGTGAGTCCTTGACCTATTTCTTAGCCAGTCTTTGATAATTGATGCACCCTACCATATTGTTGTATGTTTTGATACCTTATGATTGCTTTTAATCTAATATGACTAGAATGGCTAGATGAGACCTCAAACTGATACCACTTACCAAAATCCTATATGTTAACCTTCCAATTGCATGATTTAGATAAGTTCTCTTTTGACCTTGATTGTTTGGGTTTGACCTAGAAGGGGTACGATCATCTTAATTTTGAGGACAAAATTTTTCTAAGGTGGGTAGGATTATAATACCCAGTTTTCCAAATGAGGGTAATTTTGAAATTTTATAATTTTAGTCTTTTAATAATGATATTTAAATCATGATATGATTTTTAGTAGTTTTAAATCATTTTAAAACTATTTTAAATCATGGCTTATGATTTTGGTATTTGGATAGTGTAACCTTGGAGACAGCTTGACCTAGAGCCTAGCCCTGTGATTAGGGTGTTTTATTTATCATTTCCAGTTCGAGGGTACTTTTGTCATTTTGAATTTAATTGAAATTAATATATATTATTTGGAATTTAATGTATTATTAAGAATGGTGTGATTTTAATACTATTTAATTGATTGCCCTGTATTGTGATTAGCCTAACTTAGGTGGACCTAACCTAGTTTAGTCATAGCTAGTCTTAGCTAACCATGGTTAGTGTTAGTTAGTATTAATTAGAATTATTAGAATTTTTAGTAATTTTTAGCATTTTTGATTTGGTGCTATTCTAGGCTTTGACTAGTGTAGACTTAGGAGACTGTCCTAGAGGCTAACCTAGGTCATGACTATTTGGTTAGGTTATGGAACCCTAGCTTGACCTAAGTTAGTGACTTTTAACTCATTAGAATTATTTGGGGAAATTAGGAATTTATTTGAATAGTAAATGGCTTGTGGATTCACAAGTCATGACTTGTGATTTTAGCCTTAGAGGCCCAACCCAAAACCTAGTGTAACCTAGCCCTAGCCCAACCCACTTGGCCGGCAACACTAAGCCTAGGGATTCCCACCTATTTAATCTCCTCCTAGAAATTAGGGCTAGCCTCCATTAGGAATATTTTGCAAGTTAAGAAAGAGGTGAGTCTCCATCTTCTTTAATCCATAGAAATTCCATTTCAATTCATTTTCCCCCAAACCAATTACTATAGGGCCTAAATTTAGTTTACTTGCTGTTGTTGTTGAGTAATTTCAGGGAAGAAACAATTTGGAAGAGTTTTGGTGGTTTGAGGATCCTCTCATTTGGGACTTTTTGTTACATTGCAAATCCCTAGGTAATATTCTAATCCCTTCCATAAAATGTTGATTTTATTGCATATCTAGGAAGCCGTAGGCCTAACCTAACCGTAGGTGTAGCTAACCCAAGGTTTTGAGTCCTATACGAGTCCGTATCGGACACGTATCAGTTTGTATATATATGTGTTTGATGAAATGCCCCAAAGGGCATTTCGATTTGCTTTTAGGAATGTAATTGAATAGGAATTAGGGTTTTGACCTCGCTTCTGTGTTTCCATTGCTCTGAGTCGCTATTGGTGTCGTGTCGAGTCACCACGGACACACGGACACGCGGTTGCACGCGCGCGCGCGCAGGCAGTTTCCTTGCCCTGCTGCTCGGGTGCGTTTGTGCAGCGGACACGCCACCTTGACACGTAAAATTGGACACAAACTATGGGACACTGACTGACACCACGTGTGTTAAGTCTTAGGGCCTCTCGTGTCGTGTCGGACACGATATTGCGCGTGCACTGTGTGTGCGCTGTACGTATCAGTGTGTATTTGTTTCCCTGTTTTGATTTCAGTTTAAATGTTTTAATTAAGTGATTTTATTTGCTA
Source organism: Iris pallida (assembly GCA_029216955.1). Classification (NCBI taxonomy): domain Eukaryota; kingdom Viridiplantae; phylum Streptophyta; class Magnoliopsida; order Asparagales; family Iridaceae; genus Iris; species Iris pallida. The sequence goes on from JANAVB010010791.1 coordinate 8,278,237, forward strand.
ATTAGATCCTAAATATGATGTACTATATATGTTAGATTTAGTTTGCATGTTAGATTAGGGTTTAGTGTGAATATGTTATTCGAATTAGGTTAATTTCAAATTCGACTGATACCTGTCCTGATATTTGCATTTTTTTCAGTATTCCTAACTCTCAATTCCCAGTTTTATGTAATATTTTGCACTGTTAATTACTCCCACATATTTCTAGCTTATGGTAGCTTAATGTTTACATTTGAATTTGGCTCCTGGTTTATAAATGAGAATTTGGACATTTGTGTTAGATTTCGAATGGAATAGAACTGGTTTATTGAGTTCAATAGCTGATATGGTGTTGGTTTGATTGAGTTCCTATTGGCATTGTACACTGTCAACTGGGAACTGGATTCATTTCCTAAAACCTGTTATTTCATTCCTATGAAAACTGAGATACTGATTTCCTTCCCTTTTCGAAATACTGATTAACTGAGTTTGGTTCCCTGTAAATTATAACCTGGAATTAAGTTTTAAGTAAACTATCAATGCATTACTTCCTGTCAACTGTTACACTTTTTCTTAAAACCTGAGATTATTCCATTCCTTAATGAAATGTAGATTGGACTGAATTCCTATTTAACCTGAGAAGTATGTTCCTTAATGAATTGATTGTTCATGGGTTAACTAAATTGAATGTTATTTCCTTCTTAATACTGATAGCTTAATATCCTGAATGATTCTTCCCTGTTTTTCCTTCCTTAATTTAACTGGGATTTGAATGAATGCTTTATTCATTGAATTGATTTTTCCTTTTTCTTAACTTTTACTTCATGGTTTCCATTTCTCTGATTTACAGGTTCCCTTCAGACTAATGTACACCCACTTGCTCCGGGAGAATCTCCGAAGAAAGCTTCCACCGACGGCTCCCATGTCGGGGTTCATCAAAGACGGATGGTGCAGAAGCAACCACCCGAATAGATAGGTGTAGGGCAACTCCAGTCGAGGGAAGTTCCCCTTCTCTCCCTTCCATTTGATCATGGAATCAACATACAGATGAAGACCTGTATTTATTCTACAGGTCATCGTTGATAGCAAATCCATCCGGTAGCCGAAGACTAACCGGACGGCAGCAAAAAGTACGCCGCAGTGGAAGCGGTCCACGGCGCTTGCTCCGGGCACAACGAATCGACGGAGCCAGTATGTCAAGAATCCTGCCAGTTGGGCTTCTGTAGACATGGACCTGTAGCCCATTCTTATAAAGCGTTCTTGTACTGACTGGTCCCGGAGCACGTTCAGATTGATCTTCTACGGTAAAAACCGAGGAAGACTGAGAAAAGACCAAAGGGCCTTTTCCTTTGTTTTGGAAAGAAGGGTTAGCTAAAGATCGTTTCCCTCTGTTGTCTTCCAAGTCATGGGACGAGGAAGTTTGAGAAAAGACCAACGGGCCTTTTCCTTTGTTCTGGAGAGGAGGAGGAATAGCCAAAAGACTATTTATAGTTTTCTATTTATAGTTTTCTAAGATGAACAGACTCTTCAGATTGCGCCGGATAAACTGGAGCTAATTCCTCCGATTGCGCAGACAGGTCATCATATGCGCAACTTGATTTTCAAAATCAAAATTCAAAGTATTTCGAAGCTTTGACTATTTTCAAACTTCAAAAACTTTGAAGGGGGTCATGTAGGTCTTAAAAATCAAGTTGCACCCATCAACAAAGTCATCAAAATCAAATTACACATCCTTCAAATGAAATGCGCAGAAGACAGATTGCACAATAATTCGATTGTGCAGGCTGAACTGCGCACTCATCCAAGTGAGCATGCTGACGTGGCCTCGTCATCATTACCTGACAGAGAATCAGATCTTCTGACAGCTGACAGCACGGAGAACGAGGAAACTGTTCGTTTATCGTACAGCACAGCGCTCGAGGACAGCTGTACATGCAATGCAATCTGCCTACAGTACAATCCAGTCCAGTGCGGTCCATCCCAGCGCAATCCAAAGACAGCGCAATTCAGTTGGCGCATTCCATCCCTACAACTGACAAAGTACACGTGGCTTTCATGCCATCAATGACTCATTACGTGGTAACCGTCTGTACACGATCATGCGCATTTCAATCAAATAATGCCATATGTCCAATACAGTTGGCCCACGATCAAACAACTGCCAGCGCAGTCTGATGTCTGCGCGGTCCAATGCAGCGCAATCCATCTTGTGCGGTCCAGAATAACTAAAAAGTAGTTATTTCCAGAACTATATAAATAGAGTTTCAAGTCCTTCCTAGAGGGGATCACACACGCATACAGAGATCAGAATCATCACCAGAGATCAGGAGTTCTTGCCAAAGTGCTGCTGCAATCTTTAGAGGCTACCGTCTTCAAAGTTCACATCGTCCAAGGGATAAAGCGATCGTCATTCAGATCGGATTCCTATAGTTGTACTTCCCCAGAATTCTTGTAATCTTCTTTACAAAGTTTGTGAAATAAAGTTCAACTTTTGTTTTTGCAAACAAAATGCCACAACTTCTACCACGAGCAAAGTGCGCCCAGTGTGGGTCCCCAAGACTGCTGTGCAGTCTGTTGATTCTGCCACCAAGACTGCTGTGCAGTCTAAAGTCTCTGCTGCTAAGACTGTTGCACAGTCTATTGTCTCTGCTGTTGTACAATCTGCCTCTACTACTCATGCGCAGTCTGCTGTTGCCAGTGCACAAACTACATCATATGCTGCTCTGTCAAAGTGCAAGACTCCTGTTCCTCTGGCACAGTTGGCTGCCACTCTGCCTGTGCAGTCCACTACTCCAGCAACCAGAGTACAACTCAAGCACTCTGGCAACAAGATTCTTGCTGCGCAATCAGCCAGTGCGCCATCCACCACTCCAGTCCATGCGCAAACTGTGCCTGCACAATCCAAGAGAGGCGGCCCTTTGGCTAATCTCTCATCTTCTCACAATAAGAGGAAAAGCTCTACCCCTCCTCTCAAGAACCCTGTTGCTCCTGCGCAATCCACTGGGGATAGTCTTTTGGCTATTCCTCTTCCTCTCCAGAACAAAGGAAAAGGCCCTTTGGTCTTTTCTCAAACTTCCTCGTCCCATGAATTGGAAGACAACAGAGGGAAACGCTCTTTAGCTAACCCTTCTTCACAAAACAAAGGAAAAGGCCCGTTGGTCTTTTCTCAGTCTTCTTCGGTTTTTACCGTAGAAGATCAATCTGAACGTGCTCCTGCACCAGTCAGTACAAGAATTCTCTCTCACAAGGATTCTTCTTCTCTCCTTGCCATAGGGAAGTGTACTGATCAGAGAGGTATTCTGCCTACTCCGATAGCAGAGTTCTAAGATCTCCCAACTCTTCAGATCTCTCGCTCAAGACAGGGAAAATTATTGGTGTCTCAGACAGAAACCCCTGGGGGTGAGTTTGCTGATCTAAGAACTTATCTCAATAGGCCAACTTCGGTGAAACGCAAACAGCCAATGCCGAAGACCAACCAGTATCAGAAGCAAACTTTCAGGGTCAAGAATCCGGACACCTATGCCAATGAAATGAGCACTTTCCTGTACACTCAGGGGACAAAACATTTGAAGAACCGGAACCATGTTCCGAATGTTATCAAAGAACACATCCCTCGAACTTCTGTTCGTCCCGTTGCTGTTCCCGATCTCCGAAAACACCTCAAGCATAAATGGGACAACATCCCAACATCCCCAGTGCAACCACTTGGACATTGTAATCACAAAGTGGTCATCAAGTGTTATTGTCAGAAAACTAGACGATCTGTCTTCGATCGTCTGAACTTTTCAAAATCTGAACCTATGTCGGAAGATGAAGACGAGGTTTTGTACGCTTCTGTCAACATGACTTCCAGAGACACTGGGGGTAGGAAGTGCTCTAAGCATGGCAAGCCTCGCAAGCCAAGCCAGCGGTATTTGGATCTACTCTAAGAATCTTCTGAAGGAGTGTTCCAACATACCCGATCCCGAAGCCGAGACACAATCGGTCAAAGAAATCTTCAAGATCCTTCCAGTCGTCTCCTTCCATCTCACTCAGGAGATGATTCTTTCTCCGACTACGATGCATACAGTGAAAGCTCGGAGCATACAATATCCTCTACTGTGCCTAGAGAAGAGACAACTTATGTTGTCACTGAAGATCCCGATACTTCCAGTTCAGCTAGTCAAGAACAACGAATAGCTGCATTAGAAGACAAGCTGAAGACCATGGATAAAATGGTCGCAAGTATGCATTCCATCATTGTGGCTCAGCATACAGTCCCACTGACCGTACCTCCTACAAATCCTGAAATCATGGCATCGTCGGTGCTTGTCAATACAGGGCTGGGGGTAGCATCTCTTCAAGTACCTCCGGTACAGGTCCAACCTGCACCCAGTCAGTCAGGTGCCGGGGGTAGTGCTTACCATGCTGTTCCTCCTCCTAATACTGTGATTCAGCCTGCTCCTTCTACATCAGTAGAAGATGCCAATGAAGCTGTCAAGCTCCTGTGCACTAAGTTCGAGGCCTTTAAGGAAAAGGACAATTTGCAGAGGTTGGGGATCAAGCAACCCTACCCAGTTGAATGGAAGGAAGTCCCATTTCCTCCGAAGTACAAAATCCTAACAATCTTGCTGTTTGATGGCAGCACTTCTCTCAGTTAGTTCATTAACCACTTTGAGGTAATGACTGTCCAACTTCAACCAAATGATGCTCTTCTTACCAGAGTATTCGTTGGTTGTTTAGCCGGCGTAGCATAAGATTGGTACAGAAGCTTGCCCGATGGTTGTATCACCTCCTTCTCTAGCCTAAAACAAATCTTTTTGGAACGATTATATGAGGGGATCAACGACATGACCATGTCAGCCCTTAATAAAATCAAACAAAGACACAATGAAACTGCTGAGAGTTTTATTAAAAGATTCTGCCGGGAAGCTTTGAAAATGCCTCCTGGAACTCCGGCCGCTGTCACCATAGACACCTGAAAGGAAAATCTTTTGCCTATCATCAGCATGTGGACGGGGTCTACTCAGTTCCAAGACTGGCCATCCTTCATTGTCAACGCTAAAGCAGCTGAAGTTAGCGCCGACAAATTCAAGCAACTAGGGGTACAAATATCTAACCCCGACCGGGATGAACATCAAACATCGGGTGGTGGCAATCGCCAGAACAACCGCAAGGAAAAAGAAACTTTGAATATCAACTTGACAAATAAGAACAAAGAATCTATGGCGGTCAATGTAGCTCCCCCTACGTCCACTTCTACTCCTTCAGCACCTCCACCGAGGGAACCTCGTCCGAATGTAGAGTACACTTTTGACGAGAATAACACAGTGAGCATCTTTGATTGCTTAATCAAAAGCAATAAGCTCCAACTTCCAGATCCCAAGAAGCCCGATGAAGTCGATAAGACTGATCATCCTAAGTACTGTGTATATCACAGGTTCATTGGGCATCCTACTCGAGCATGTTATGTGCTCAAAGGCAAAATTCAGGAGTTAGTCAATGCTGGTGTTGTCACTCTGCAACAAGACGAGAAGACTGTTACCGCAAACATGGTCTCAGTTTAATTTGGTGACTTCCCGCCGCAGATGGTACAGCATGGTGTCATTCCAATCCCCAAAGCTACTCTTGAGATCGAGAATCTCCCTCCTCCACGAAGTGAAGGTCTCGTCCCCTTGTCTCTTGACAATGGCGAGATTATGTAGATTCATCCGGATCTGACCTCGGAGTTCAAACTTCCCTCTTCCTCCAAGAAGAAAGACCGCTCCAAGGACAAGACAAAGATTTGCAATATGGTGTCTTTTGACCCCATAATTGATGAAGAAATCCTGCTGGGCACCAGATCAGGGAAAGCCTATCTAAAGGATTACCCTGAAGCTCAAGGGAATCCTGCTTCTTCTTCGGAGCCTGCTCCAGTACAACCTGCTTCTACTAAGGATATTCCTACTACATCCTCACCGGTTGTAGAGTCTACTCCTCCTAAGCCGGCGGTCGTTGACAAAGGCAAACAACAAGTCCGCTTCGACAAACCGTTGAAGAAGTCATCTCCTTCCGGACTTGAAAAGCCTTACAATTTTGATATCTTGGCTCAATTGGCCAATACACCAGCCCGGTTATCCATCTTCGAGCTCTTGCGCCTCTCCAAAGAGACTCGGGAAACTCTGAGTGAGGCTCTCATGCAAGCTGAAACCTGTCTAGCCCTTCTGAAGAAGCCGAAAGCAGAACCAGTCTCTTGCCTCCATTATCATAGTGTGCTGGAGTTAATTCCAAATATAACTTTCACACAATATGACATGTTGATGGAAGACAATAGGCACGACCGTCCTCTCTACTATACAGGATATGTCGACTCGATGAAAGTCGATCGTATTCTGATAGATCCAGGATCTGCTCTCAGCATCATGCCGAAGACAATGTTGGATGCATTGAAGATCCCAGTGCATAGTCTCTTCAGTACAATCACCACCATTCTCGGGTTCAACCAGGGAAGGAGTGAGCCTCTGGGCAAGATTAGCCTAAAACTCCAAATAGGCAATCTTCGTACAAAGGTTACCTTCTACATCATTGACAATCATGGTTGTTCTTACAATGCTTTGCTGGGAAGACCATTTCTGCATGAGCACAACATTATTCCTTCCACTCTCCCTCAATGTTTTAAATATGTCGATAACAATGGAGAGGTACAAAAGGAAGTTGCTGATCTCTATCCTTTCAAAGGCGTCGAAGCATACTGCAACGATGCTCGTATGTACAAGGATGAATTCATGAAGGTTGTCCTGTCTCTGGACACTGAAGAAGAACAAGAAACAGTGCCTAATGACACCCTCATTATTCCTGTCAAAGGGCGTGTTTCTCGTCCTCAGTCCTCCAAGCCACTGGCTATTCACTTGCCAGTTCAGAAGCAACCAACTGATAACGATCAGGATCAAAAGGAGCTCACCTCTTCTGAGCCACTTGTTATTGACTTACATCGTAACAAGGAAAAAAGGCAGCTCACCTCTTCTGAGCCACTTGTTATAGATTTATCTCATAACAAGGAAAAAAGGGAGCTCACCTCCTCTGAGCCGCTTGTTATCGACCTCCGTCGTAACAAAGCTAATCCTCCTCCACGTTCTTCTTCTCCCCCTCTTGTAATCAATTTGACCAAGCCTGCTAAGGCTAAAGGTCCTGCTGTAAATACAAATGTACAAATCAATGAAAAAACATCTATTTTCTAGTATACTGATGTCATTTATCATGCTAAATGCTATTTGGATATGTTAAATAGCTTTCAGTCATTTACGATGGGAGTTATACAATCTCTTCAAACAGAAGTCTCATTTGAATACCCAAAGGATTCATATCGTATTGTTCCTGCTCGTAAGAAAGGCGAGAGTCTAATACTTTTTAGTAAAGGACCGGAATAACAATTCAGCTATACGGATGATAGCAAAAGTAACGACACGGGCCATCTTCAACTCCGCCGTTACAGTCAACAATCAAAAGACATCATCCGAAAGATGGGTTATGACTTCAAGAGTAGCCTCAACTACGGTAAAGGTAGACGAACTCCTATCCGTACGGCTGTGCCGAAAGAAAAGTCAGAGATGTATTACAGCAGGACCAAAAGAGGTCTCGGATATGCTTCACCCCCAGTATTATCCCCAGCAGAGTCGCCATTTTGTTTGCAAAAACAAAAGTTGAACTTTATTTCACAAACTTTGTAAAGAAGATTGCAAGAATTCTGGAAAATAAAGTTCAACTTTTGTTTTTGCAAACACTTATACTTCCCATTGTCTTCCTCTATCAAATACAACGCAGTACGTCTACATATGTCTTCCAAGTCCAACCTGGCCTTGGAATTGTCTTTCGTCTTTTCCTTTACATCCATCACAGTATTTATTATACACATTCTTTTTGACATGCATGACATCAAGGTTATGTTTGATCAGATTGGTGCCCCAATATGGGAGGTCCCAGAATATAATCCTCTTCGTCCAGTTATGAGTGCGACTAAATCCATCACACTTGTACCCCTTTGTTGCCTCTTCGATAGCACTTGACAAATCTTTGACCTCCTCCCATATCATGTCTTTGGTCCACCTTGGTGGTGGATTGGCATGCTCCACAATGCCGACACGAAAAGCATTTTTGTTCCTCTGGAACGGATAATCATTTGGCAGGAATTGTTGATAACAATCAATGAAGCATATTTTTCCTTAGTGCTTCAAATAGAAAGCCTTCGTATGGTCCATGCAATATGGACATGAGAGACGACTATGAGTGCTCCATTCCGATAACATTCTATCGGTCGAAAAGTCGTTGATGGTCCACATAAGTGCGGCCCTCATCTGAAAGTACTACTTTTTAGAAACATCATACGTGTTGGCACCTACTTTTCATAGCTGATTCAACTCATCTATCAACGACTATAAGTACACATCGATGATCCACTTTAGATTGTTCGCACCCAGGATAATAACGGTTAGGAATATATAAGGAGTCTTCATACACATCCACGGCGGTAGGTTGTATGGATTGACAATCATAGGTCAACATGTATAATGGAAACCCGAAAGTCCAAATGGGGTAAAAATGAGGAGAGTCCCGATCTTACATTACGCAAATCAGAAGCAAAATATGGATACTTTCGATCAATGTGCTTCTATGCTTCTCTATCGGATGGATGATCCAATACTCCATCGATCTGTTTTCGCCTGTGCCAACTCATATTTTTGACAGTCTCCTTCACCATAAACAACCTCTACAACCACGACATCGAAAGAAGTAGTGCGTCGAATCGGTCGGCTTCCTCGCACCGGGAGTCCTACTTGTACTAGTTGTCATGTAGCGATCAACACCACAAAATCTGCACATGTCTTCATCCTTATCGTCCTTGTAGTATAACATGCATCCATTACAACATGTATTAATTTTATCATATCTCATCCAGAGCGATCTCATCATTCTCTTAGATCGGTAGAAGTCTACAGATAACTTGGCACCATCCTGCAAGATCTCTATAATCAAATCGATGATTATGTAGTAGCGTTCTTGAGACATGTTAAAATCAGACTTGATGCTCAGCAGTCTTGTAACCACCTCCAACGGTGAATGATCCTCATAACCAGTATACAAAGGAGACCTTGCCTTCTCCAGAAACACCATGAACTTTGTAGCATCGACATTCGATGCCTCCTCAGCCGCCTTATGATTTTCTGAATAAAAATTAAGCCCCGTAGCATCGAAAACATGTTCACCCACCCTTCGTCGTAATCAGCGTAGTCGTAGAAATCTATATATGGCTCTACATAAGGCTCCGACTCCGATGCTAAAGGCACAAGTTCTCTATGTAAGGTCCACTGATAGTAATTTGGCATAAAATTCCTCTTGTACAAATAATATGTTAGGTCCACTTCTGGATGATATTTCAAGTTGCGATATCTCACACATGGATACTTAATTTTGGTGTGGACCATGTACTGAGGGAACACCGTCGCAAACAACAAGAACTGCTCTACCCTTTGTATAAATTTATCCTATACATTGCATTTGTCATCAGGATGACGATTATACATCCATGAATAATGCCACAGATAGTAATTTATATCTATTTGAAAATAATTCTGCGAAGATGCATACACATTATTCGAGTATACTATCTGTAATCCCGTTTCCAAAAAAATTGAATTTATAAATTTTTTGTCCAATATCTTGAATTTTTATAAGTTATTGAGCATGAATGTTTTCTTTTATTTTAAAGAAATGATTGTCAAAATATTATTTGTAAATAAATTTTCTTTTATTATAGTTAATATTTTATTTTTGATCCTATAGTTTATATTCATTTATGAATTTATTATTTAGCCCAAATTAATATTATTTATTAAATATTCAACTTTAAAAAATTGTTTATTTAATATTATTTTATTTAATTAAAGTTTATTTTAGCCTACCAAGCCTTATGTTTGGATTTTAGGCTAGCCTAGCCTATTAGCCTACCAAGCCTACCAAGCCTTGGACTTGGACTGTCGGCTACAAACTAATATTGTATTCCTAATTTATTTGTACTAACTATTAGTGGATTAGGGCTTTAGATTAATTAATAGTTAGTAATTAGTTATTAATTACTAGATTAGTTAGAAGGTTAGTTGTTAATGGATAGTGATTAGTTAGTGGTCTTTACTATTTGTCCTTAGATCTATTATATTTTATACTAGCATATGTGCACGTGCATTTCTTAATTAGTTTAGGAAGACTCTTTAGGAAGACCAAAGAGTAGTCTTCCTAATTACTAAGGGTCCGTTTGGATAGTCTTTCTAAAATATCTTTCTGAAAACAGTTTTTTGAAAGTGAGTTATAAAATTGTTTTCTGAGTATGAAAATTCTGGATTTGCGTTTGGTTACTTTCATCTGAATTTTTCTTTTAAGAAATGAAAGTTCCAAATTCTGTTTGGTAAAATATTTTCCGACAATAACTTTTTATTAAAATTTTATAAAATAATTGTATTAAAATTAATCTGTCTGTGTCCATTTTGTGTCGCTACCAAAGATTTTTTGTGTCCAACAAAATGTCTCATGGTCACTCAATTCGTGTCTGACACAGACACTTTTTTGTGTCTAACAAAATATGTCGACGAGGCGGTCGTAGGTCGAAGGCGACCACCACATCGACTGTGCTGCGGTCGTCGTCGGGGCCGAGCATTTGTCGTCACCGTCGGTCAAGACTTGTCACCGCCACTCGGCCGTCACCAGCACAGCGTCGTCGAGGTCGTCGTCATCGGGGTCATAATGTCCTCGAGTTCGTCGTGGCCTTGCCGTCGTCGAGGTCATCGTGGCCTCATCGTCGTCGAGTTCAGAGAGAGAGAGAGAGAGAGAGAGAGAGAGAGAGAGAGAGAGGGAGGAACCTTGCAGAGAGGTCGAAGAGGAAAGAGAGTTCTTTCTTTTTTTTCCTGGTATTTTTTGAGGAGAGAGAAAGAAAGGCTTTGGGGCTTTGGGGAGAGGGGTGAGGTGGGGCCCGCATGACTTTGACAAAACAGCTGCTAGAAAACAGCTTTCAGCTCTTTTCTAAAAGCTGAGTTATAACTACAGATCTCTAAAAAAAAAATTCTAAACGTCATTTCCGAGTTGTCTCGTCCAAACAGATTTTTGTCCACTTTTTGAGTTATAACTCAGAAATGTGTTTTCTAAACACTAACCAAACGCACCCTAAGTTGTCCTTATTAAAATTAATGAACTATTTTTAATTAGTATAAGTATATAAGGGTATTTTCGGAATTCAAAAGTTTCACCATCTAAATTTTCCTATTATATAGTAGAATATATTTGTTCCACTCAATCTTGGAGAGTACTCCATTTTTTCAACTAAAATAATAGGGACTCTCCATTATTTTATATAAAATATTTCCACTCTCTCAGCCAGCAGTTCCGTCTGCCGGACCGCCATGTGCCGCCGTTGTTGGCCGAACTCCGATGAAGCGCCGCCTCGTCGTCTCATCCCTGAACTTCCTTCCCTCTTTCTTCTCTTTGTCTTCAAAGCCACTCCGATGACCCACCACCACCGTCTCTGCATCTTCATAACCATCGACCATCCCTTGCTTACCTTTTCTTCCTGTAAAACTAGACATTGACATCAGACCACTCCAACACCCTCATCGAACACCCCTACTGAACTTCGACCACGTTACGCCAGACCACATCATCGCCAGCAGCCCCTTCGACCTAGCCAACGTCACACTAGCCCTAGATTTGCCAAAATCACCACCCAGATCTATCTCAACCCACCGTCATCGACCCCGCGACTGCCTCCTTCTCTTTTTGGCCACTTCACCAACCCTAGATCAGCCAAAATCACCACCCAGATCCAGTCCTACTTCCCCGACAACCACCATTAACAACTATCATAAACCAAACAAAAACCTTCACCTAAGTTTGTCGTCTGCCTTCCGATCTGTCGTCGACCCATACGTTCAGCATCGCACTGCGCTCCTTCCTGCGTTGCAGCACCGTCATCTCCCTCGATCAAAGCCTCGGCCAGATCTCCTCTGTTCGAGCGATGCCCCACATTTCTAGACCGATGACTGAGCGTAGTCGACAGATCTGCCACTGGCGTCATGAGCGTTACCATCCCCAGCCGCCAGCGCCTCCGTGCCTCCGCATTCGTCGTCTCGATGAGCCTTCCCTCAATCCTTCCGCTCCCTCTTTTCTCAATCTCTTGATCTCTCTATCTCTTTCTTTTTCCCCTCTCTCGATCAACTCTATTTTCCCCTATTTCGATTTCTTCTCCTTTATCTCTCTCTTATTAGTTCTCACAGAGACTGGGTATTTTATTTTTTTAATTAATTAATTATTTTATTTGTTGATAACAGTAGCATATATTTAGGTTGATTGTTAATAGGCTTTAAAACATGTGGAGTTCATTGGACTTTGGGTTTGGGCCTTGGGCTGAAACCCTAAAAGGAAAATGATTGATTGTTTTTGGCTTTAAACAATATATTTTAGTTTAATCTCTACGCATAATTGTTGGGCTTTTTGAATTTTATGTTGTTTACTTATTGAATTAGATAATTAGGCCTTAAGCCTAGTAAATTTTAAATACAATCTTGAATATTTATTTATATTACTTTAAATGAATTTGGCCTTGGGCCTACATAACCACTTTGGGCTTTTACTTATATTTGGGCTCTTATTTATTTGGACATTTATGTATAATAATTTCTAAAAACTTTATTCTTTTAACTAATACTAGTAAAAGTTTATTATGAGTTATAATTTATCATGTCTTCAAAATATATCATAACTTCTAAATAGTTTAAAAGTAAGTTCTAGTATAAATTTCTGAATATGATTAAATATGGGATTCTCTTTCCTTTAGTCTAGATTTATTTCCGATAATGACTAATTAAATCATTTCCTTTACGAACGTGGACTTCTATCTTAACCTCAAAACTTGCGCCGAACTCTAGTTCTGGACTTGTACATATCAAACTGGGCTATTTGGACTATTTTAGACTCAACGGAACTATCTGTCTCATCGTTTGGGATTATTTATTGGATTTTAGCTTCTAAACTATTCCATGGCGACACGTTCGTGTTGTTCACGTAGACAACAACAACCCAAGGCAAGTACTTACATAATCGCTTTACTCTATTTCAAATTTTTACATGTATATTCTTGAATATTGACATGACTCTTATACGAGATTAGTGTTTATAGATTCTACATCATGATTGTAGTGTTTTACATGCTTCACATTATGATTTAAATCCATGATTACTAGTTGGACGCGAAATAGCTTAGTATGTATGTGTTCAAAACCCGTACTCTTTTGTACCGTGCCTGACAGCTAATCATATACTGCACGCATAATTAAGCCTAACCTTGTAGATCTCTCAGTCCGATCACATATAGAACGTGGTATTTCAAATACACTTAGTATATATATGACTTACACATTTCATATTGATTATGTCACATGCCTTGATTCCCTGCCATAATTTTATTTCTTCTGCTTATATAGATGTCAGATCACTCATTTCTCTTCTCTTACTTTACATTATATTATATAGTTCCTATCATGTTATAATGAATAGTAGATCATGTACTGTACTTGCTCCAATCCTCACAAGGTAACCACAATTTTAGGCAATGACTTAAAGAACTATTGCCCCACTTATTATCGCACACCTGGAGCTAATCATGGTTTATCTAAGGATGCAGAAGATGCTGTAGCAGACTTACCACTGGAGGTTGCTTAGTTTTAGATTATACTTTCTGCTTATTAGAATATGTTGTCTGAACATTTTGAGATGTACTATTTTCTGAGGATTATTGTACTTGACTTTCTAGTTTGGACTCTGTGGACTTGTCTTTCTATTCATATGTACTTATTAGTACTGATGATTGAGTTTTATCTTGTTATCATGATTTTCATTATGTGCTAGATTTGGATATACTTGAGGATTAGACAACGTACTACTGCCGACTTTACGGTGTAGGATGGACGTATTCCACGTATTTGTGCCTAAACTTTCGAGTGTGGGTCGTGATATTGCCCAAATAGATGCATAGATGGATATACATGTTCAACATGTGACTATCCAAAAACTTGTAAACGTGGACAACTCCGATTTCAAACCCTAAATAAGTGTCATCACGTGTTCAATGTCAGCCCGTCTCTTCAAAGAAAATTTACTTCTGCAAGCCTTTTAAGGCTTTCAGAGTTATATCAGATTTTCAAAAAATATTAGAAAATGCTAAGTATTATAATTTTTCTTTTCTAGGATTTTTCTTCTTTGTTTTTTTATAATTTTTTACTCCTTTCATTCTTTATCCTTTCTTCTATTTTCTAGGAAAGTGGTATAACTCTAAAAGCCTCAAAAAGGCTTACAGATGTAAATTTACTTTTTTAGAGAAGAGCTGACATGGACACATGCCTTTGGGCTGACATGAACACTTAACATAGGAGGTCAATTAACCTATAACACAGTTAGTAATAGATACTTAGCACTTACCTTCCTAGAACTAACCTTCAAGTATTTTCTTATCGATACCTAGCACTTACCTACATATCACCTTAACTCTAGGTATTTGTGTATCATAAGGATATCACATACCATGGTACACAATATCACATTCATACTCTCTTGTATATCTTGAGACTAGGATACAGTTTCAAATACCCATAATACTAACTATACTTGGCACTTGGTATCTGTTGGCCCATTGGTCATGGTCAAACCTGATTTTAATAATTGGTAAACTCTGTCTCGATATACGGAGCTACTTCTATGTTTACTCAAAACGTTTTGGAGACTGATCAAGATCGGATATCTACTCAGTTCAAGACACGGAAGCTATATTTGCCACTTGAGTCTATATTTCTTTTTGCAATGTAATGTTTACTTCTATTGAGTTTAGGAATACATTGTACACCGAGTCGTACTAGCAAATAGACTATCAAAAATCGTTTTTAAAAAATGACCTATGTTTTTGAAAAATATCCCTTATTTACAAAAGCTTCTGAAGGATTTTAAAAAGCCCAAAAATTACTTTTGAAAAACCCTGACAGAACTCGGCCAGAGTTTGGCCAGAGTTCGGTTAGCGACCGTTTGATTTTCGAACGTTTGAAAAACTTGATCTCCCTTCGGTTGCAGATTTTTACATAGAGTTCTGTCCGAATTCTGCCAGAATTCTGCCAGAGTTCTGCCTTTGGAAAAACTATAAATAGAGAAGAATTATTACCATTTCAAATCACTCATTCACTTTAATCTCTTCTCTTCTAAGCTTACGTTTCTTTCCAAAGAGTTCTAAAAAGCTTTTATTTTAAAATACCAAGCCAGTTACAATTTTCTAGTCAATTTGCCGGTACGGTGCGATCTAAAAGATTTTAGAAAAATTGTAATCAGAGGCTTGATTGAAGAAAGACTCTTTAAAATTAAAGTTGGTCGAGTTCTTCATATCAAAGCTCGCGTCTGTAGAAGTTATAAGGACTTCGTATGTTGGATTCAACTAGAAGCTAGGGTTCTTCCGACTGGACTAGTCCTCGCAAGAGGGAAACCAGTATACATCGCTGTGTTTACGTTTGCCTTCTGATCTCATTTCTTTTATAGTTATTGTTTTATGATTATTGATTTAATTATGTGATCTTACTGCTAATAAGTTTTTAATTAGCAATATTTTACTGCCTACTCTATTCACCCTCCTCTAGAGTATTCTGTTTTACGACTTCGTTCCTACAATTGGTATTAGAGCGGGTTATACAGGTAAAGCAAAATAAAATTGCAGTTATATTCAATTATTCTTAATTGCTATATAAATCATAGTATAATACATGGCAACTGTAAAATTCATAAGTGAAGGCCAAGCCACAAACAGACCTCCACTGTTTGACAGCATAAACTACACTTATTGAAAAACACGGATGAGCTTCTTTTTAAAATATTTTGATTTTGACTTATGGTCTATAGTTATTGATCGCTACAAAAAGCCTCCTCGTATTACTGTTGATGGAGTTTTAGTTGATAAATCCCATGATAAATATACTGAGGATGACAAGAAAAGACCAGTCTTGATGCACATGCTATTAACGCTTTATTTTGTACTTTAGACAGAACTGAGTTTAACAGGGTATCGACTTGCACAACATCGAATGAAGTGTGGAAACTTCTCGAAGTAACCCATGAAGGAACAACGCAAGTCAAGGAGTCAATGATCAGCAGACTTACTCAAGAGTATGAGACATTCAAGATGAAGCCAAATGAATCCGTCACTCAGATGTTTACGAGATTCCTGGATATTGTAAATCCTTTGTCTTTATTAGGCAAGAAATACAGTAACCATGAGAAGATTTGCAAACTTCTACGAGCTCTCACGAAGAATTGGATTCCAAAGGCTACAACAATTATTGAAGGAAACGACCTCTCAATAATGTCTCTGGAAACACTCATGGGTAAGCTACTCACTCACGAGTTGGAACTTCAAGACTTTGAAGATGCTACACAAAAGAAAAAATCAGAGAAGTCGATCGCTTTCAAGGCTAAACATAGAAGAATTGTCAAAGATGATTCTGACGACAATGACTCTGACTCTGAAGATCAAGCTCTTCTGGTAAGGAAATTCAAGAAGTTCATGTGATTCAACAGAAGAACAAAAGACAGCAACAGCAATAGCAACAACAACGAGGAAGATCCTATTTGCTACGGATGTAAGAAGAAAGGACATATGAAGAAAGATTGTCCAACATCATCATCATCAACAAGAAAAAGTAGCAAATACAAAGGTTACCTGAAGAGATCTACATCAAGGAAGTAAGCCAATACAAGCATATGGCATGAGTGCGAAGCCAACAACTCAGAAGACGAACAATCGGATGATGCTGCAAATGTATTCTTGATGGCTTGCGATCAGGTAACCACTGTAGAAGCATGAAAAATATCAGAGTAATGGTCCATACGGCTCTGGGAAGAAGCCCATGTGGCTCATACAGGAACTGCCTTATGAGATTCAAAGAAGACTCTCAGTCTCATGCGGCTCGGGAGTGTATGCGGTTCAACAGGAATATGCGGCTCGATCGACGCCACATCCCCCCTTGGGATCCTTCCCTACAGCTGGCCATTTGAGTAGTGGCCTCATTTAATGCTTTGACATGACTCGACGACCGTGACGGCTCTGACATAAAGCGTCATAATGGTTCTGACATAATAACTGACTCTTCGAAAAAAGAAGAAAATCTCTGACCCGATCCGACAGAAGTCCTAGATTGCCACGTGGCACGTCTCATGCGGCTTAAATGGGGAACAGCTTCATGCGGCTCACTAAGAAGTCACCCTATATGGCCAGCAGAAATCAGCCATATGCGGCCCACCGAGAACCCAGTCCCTGCGTCTCAATACAACGCTAGCTTATGCGGCTCGTAGAGATTATGCATATGCGACTCATTGAGAGTTCATCCCCTGTGGCTTAATAAAGCACTGTCCCATGCGGCTCACGAAGATTATCTCCCTGCGGTTCAGGTCTTGTCTATCCCATACGGCTCTGGCAGGACCCATAATTGAAACACGTGGCATCGGATCAATCAAGGATTTAACCGAATCTCAACAAATATATTTGACATCATCATAATTACTGAGATCAAGGCATATCATTTATCATCAAGCCAATGGGACACATGGCGAGCAATCGGACATTGGTATAATCAATCATGAAGATTTAAAGTAGTTAACATTAACTGCTCACAAGATACGGTGCTATCCGTATTAATGGCCTAGATTCATTATAATCATGATTAAGGGTTCAGATAGATTGAAAGAGCGCCGACATTCCAAACGAATGATCATTAGCAAACCCTAATGGTCATACCCCACTCTTATAAATAGCCAGCATCATTTCTTTGCAGAACCACGGGCAACAAGAGAATAAAAAAAAAGAGACAGATATACAGAGAGAGCTCCCCCTTTTTTTTGATAATCACAGAGAGAGAGAAGCCAGGAGAGCAACATGAGGAGAAGCAAGAAGGGCATTTCTTCGTCCACGCCAAGCAGATCTTCTCCGAGCCAAGACTGCATACCGATCGTCCAAGGAGTAAGGCAGAGCGGCCGTCGCTTTCCCGAGCCTCTATCGTCACCCCCAGAATCTAAAATAAACAATTGTACTTAGACTGCTGTACCTAGGTTTTCGTCCCTAGGCTTTCTTTGTACAAGCGAGTTTGTATTGTGAGTCTAAGTTCAGTCCTCCCATAAAACTGTTCTGTACTTTACAATCAATGGCAAACACGATGGCGACTATGCTGGGGACTAACTTCTCCACGGCTGAGGAGTTGGTGACGCAATCGGATGCAGCCAAACTTAGCTCCACACAACAGAAGATGGTCGTCCGCTTCGACCAACAGGCGTTCAAAGAGATGCTCTCTAAAGGCAGCGCTGGCCTGATCCAGAAGCGCACCCGCACCACGAAGGCTCGCAAAGAGTGGAGGCCAAAATCATTTGCTCCTCCTCAAGTCTTCGATGAGATACCCTATGTTGCTCAAAACGGCGAGAAGGACTCTCCTGCGGCCCCACTTCAGACCGTAGACAACTCTGCTGTCCCAAGTCCGGCAGAAGAAAACACTATGATGCTGGACTTGCAGGGGCAAAGAGGAACTCTACGCGATCCGAGCCGCAGAAGGGTATTAGCCACAGGGAGAAAGCCCATACGGCTACATCCGCCAACCTCATGAAGAAAACTCATGCGGCCACATCTGTCAGCCGCATGACTTATGCGGCTACAGTTGCCAACCGCATGGATGAGACTCATACGGCTATCAAAGTCAATCGTTTGCAAAAAACCCATACGGCCACAAATGCCAACCGCATGCGGCCAGCCTGCACGGTCGTGACTCCTAGCCGCACAAGAACTCAGTCGACGACAGAAGACAACCGCATGAAGACAGCCTGCACGGTTTCCAATCCCAGCCGTATAGCATCCGCTCCATACTCCTCTCGATCAGTTTTCGACCGTCTCTCGTACGGTCCGAACCCTGATGATTCTCCAAACTCAATGGTATTCAACTTGGACTCTTCTTATTATGCACTCACAGGTGCTAAGAAGAAGAAGTCCAGGGCAGCGCGGGCTCATCAAGCCCAGACAGCTGCCCCAATCTCTGACTATCGGGGCGTCCCGCTGATTATCACGCGGGCCTCTAATGGGAAGTTGTATAGAACCGCTCAAGTCCAGTCCCCAGCGGCAAACGGACAAAGTGGTTCCTCTGACCTGCGTGAGGCTGTCCTCCACAAACGCAAGGAAAGAGAAGGGGCCTCGGCGTGCAAAGAGTCCTCATATGGACGACACTGCACCCAGATCATCGTCAACTGCTGCTGCAACAACACGGCAGTGACGGAAGATCGGCCGTCCGTCTTCCAAAGATTACAACATCCGAGCTCGGAGGACGAAGCACCTCCTATTGCCTCCTGCAATTCCGTGCAGAAAGTCCCCGCCGAGGGGAAAGGGAAGAAGATAAGCATCTCCAGCCCAAAAATATCAACCACTACAGCTAAGAAATTGTCGGCTAAATGGTTGCCCTCCACCGGAGTATACCAACACACCCGTTCGAAGACAAAATCTGCTGCAATGGGAGATTCATCGTCCGCACCGATGAGGGTCGAGGGAGCTGGGGGTAGAACTCCTCCGAACATCTACAACAATCCGATGTTTCAAGGAGGCGAGCCCGGAGAAATAACTCTCCCATCAGGTGCAACAGATGCTGATGTCCCCGAGGACATCCGTAACTTTCAAGATGAAGCAAGCTCCGAAGCTGGGGGTACTGTTCCTTCTGAATTCGAACCCGAAGAGAATATCCTCACCTACCCCGATGATTTCTCGATGAATGGGTACGATTCGGAGGGCGCACCCTCCACCGTCCCTTCCGTCACTCCTCACGTAAGGACGGTATTCATGACAGACAACAATCAAGGTGGCTCCAATGATCGCCAACGCATCGACACTTTGGAGGCCATACTGCACGCCTTGGTCAAGTCTGTAGACGAGATCAAAGCGGCGCTTCCTACTCTGCAGGGAGTGACACCTGGCCAGACAAGTACGGGTCCCCCAATCAACGTAGATTCAAATTCGGCGGCACCGAACCCGGGCAATAATCCTCCCGAAGTAACGGCTCCGACTGCGACAGATGAGACCCGAGAAGTAAGGAGAGAAGGTCAAGAGCTCCGAGCCATGTTCCACACCCGAGAAAACTCTCAAGACTTCAGAATATGGCAACCGTATCCTGCTGAATGGAGGGATGTTCCATTCCCACCAAGATATAAGTCGTTCAATATCAACCCTTATGATGGCAAAACCTCAGCAAGTCGGTATATCACTTACTTCGAGGTCACCACCGACCATCTGCCCCATGATGACGCTTTTCTCACGCGGTTATTCATCGGGGCATTGGAAGGAGTCGCCTTCGACTGGTACCGTAACCTGCCGGACAATTGCATCCACTCCTTCGCTGGCTTCAAACGCTTGTTCTTGGAGAGGTTCTATGAGGTAGGGCAGGACGTCACAATGTCTACCCTCATAGACGTCATCCAAGAAGAGAAAGAGCTGACGAGGAATTACATTGAGCAGTTTCATCAAACCGCAATGAAGTTACCATCTAGCAATCCGGATTCTTTCCTGATTAAAATTTGCCAAAAGAGACTACTCCCAATAATTAGTCTCTGGATGGGAGAAAGTTAATTCAAGGACTGGAAGGCTTTTATCATCAGTGCTACAAGTGCGAAGAACGATTGAAGAAGGCCCGCCAGCTGGGGTTGCATATCTCAGAGGGAGAGAACAAGGGCAAGCGTCCCAGCACCAACACCGACAATGGGGGTAGCCCCTCCAACAATCGGGACAACAGAGGCAAGCAGGCTATGGTGGCCGACACGGCCCAGAAGCCCAAGTCACAACCAACAGACAAACAATGGCCTCAAATCACTTACTCTTTTGAAGACGGCCACGTCAAGCCTATCTTGGACATGCTCATACAAGGAGATAGAATTCAGCTCCCTCCGCCAAGACGGGAGCCTCGGCCGGCTGACTTGGAGAACCCAAAATTCTGCCATTACCACCGTTACGTCTACCATGCTACACACGACTGCTACCAACTGAAACGGTACATCCAAAACCTCATCGATTCGAACGCTCTAGCCATCGATTTCGAGGAGGTAACCGTAGCAGCCAACATGGTATCCGTACAATTCGGCAGCTTCCCGCCAACAGAGACTCAAGACGGTGTTATACCCATCCCTCTGGCAACGATGGAAATTGCTAATCTTCCGCCTGCTCGAGATCAAGCTGCTAATCTTGTACCTCTCACTACATCGCGAGAAGAAATTATGTGGGTCCATCCGGACTTGGTCCACGAGGTGACTCAGCCCACAACGAAGAAGAGAAGCGGAAAAGTCAGATCCTGCCGCACCGTCTCGGCAAATGAAGAAGAAGTCACGGCCGTTGTTACTCGATCTGGAGCACAATCTCAGCCCGTGGCTGAGAACCCGACTGATGATCATCCGCCCACTTCTACTGATACTCCGGGACCGGCTCAGCCTTCGACGACCGACAAGCCTAAGCCGAAGGAGACTTGCTTCGACAAATCCCTCCGAAAGAAGAGACCTCAGGGGCTGGAGAGGCCCTACAACTTCAAAATCTTGGCACAATTGGCCAATACACCAGCCAAATTGTCCTTATACGAACTCCTAAGGCTATCAAAGGATGTCCGCACAGCTTTGAGTAATGCACTCCAAAACGCCGACGTATACTTGGCTCAGGTCAACCTCACGGGAGATAACCAACCTGCAGATCTCCAAGATAGTGCGTGTACGGGAGCGATGCCCAATATCGTCTTCTCTCCGCAGGATATGCTCATCAAAACTAACCTGCACGATCGCCCGTTATACTACACTGGATACATTGGCGACGTAAAGGTGGACCGAATGCATATTGATCGTGGGTCTTCCATAAGCATCATTCCGAAGGGTCTGCTACATCATCTTCGCATTCCGATGCATCGCTTGACGCCTACGAGCACCGCCATTAGCAGTTTCAATTCGGGCAGGAGCTTCCTAATCAGAAAGATCCGTCTGAAATGCCAGATTGGCGATCTCCAATCATAAGTCACCTGCTACGTCATAGACGCCGACACGTCTTACAACATCCTTTTGGGGCGACCTTGGATACACGATTACATGATCGTGCCTTCCACACTGCACCAATGCTTCAAATATGTCGATAAGCATGGCTTCGTGAGGACAGAATTTGCTGATATCGATCCCTTCAAGGGGGTCGAATCTTATTACTCAGACTCCTGTCTGTATGAAAAATCAAAGAAGCACCTGGTCGAAGAAGATGTGCAAGCTCATACCAAGACGGCCACAGGATCAGAAGAACCTCTAACGATCCACCTCCAAGCTCGCAAACCAGGCAATTTCGCACCCCTTACGGCCACTCTGCGTAAGGACGCAATCAGCCTCTCGGCACAGGAAGAGCAATTGAGAATTCGGCTGCCAAGGTTCGGCCAGGTACCGAGACCCACAACGGGGCCACTTACCATCAGACTGCCAAGAGTCGTTCAACCCCAAACGGAGAAACTCAATCCCTCCGATAGGCCACTGACAATATGCCTTTCCAAGAAAGGTCATCATTCTGATACAAGGTCTGACACTTCTAACGAACCAGCCACTCCTCGCCCCTCATCAAATGCCAAACTGGGGGTCGCTAGTCTGCCAAAAACTCCACGCTCTGCTCCATCAACTGAACTACTGACAATCAAGCATCCCAGGAATCCTCGAGCTTGAGCCATGGGCCCAACAATTGGATGCACAATAGGAAAAGCGGTTCGAACTGAGAGAACCTCCTACTGAAGATGAGGTCATACAAGTGGATCTCGGCAGCGAATCTTCTTCAAAACCGATTTTCATCAGTAAAAGCCTAACTGAGGAAGAAACGGGAATCGCTGTTAGAACTTGTCAGAGAGTATATTGATGTGTTCGCCTGGGGCTATGAAGACATGCCAGGGTTAAATCCTGACATCGCTCTCCACAAACTCAACATACGGCCGGATGCAAAGCCAGTCAAGCAGCAATAGCGACGCTTCCGCCCGGGCATCATGGACGCGATCGAAGCCGAGGTCAACAAACTGATAGCCAGCGGCTTCATTCGCGAAGAGCAACATCCAGACTGGGTCGCCAATATAGTACCCGTCCTCAAGAAGAATAGGAAGATTCGAATCTGTATCGACTTCCACAACCTAAACGAGGCGTGCCCCAAAGATGAATTCCCCCTTCCTATCACAGACATCATGATCGACAATACTTGCGGCTTCGAACGCATGTCATTTATGGATGGCTTTTCGGGGTACAACCAAATTAAAATATCTCCTGACGACGAAAAGCATACATCATTCCGAACACCGATCGGCACGTACTGCTACACAGTCACGCCTTTCGGCTTAAAGAATGCTGGCACCACATATCAAACAGCCATGAGCATCATCTTTAGAGACCACTTACGCAAGATGGTGGAGTGCTACGTTGACGATATAGCCGTTAAAAGCCGTAGCAAGGGAGACCATCTGCAGGATCTAAAGACGGTATTCGATCTAATGCGAACGCACAATTTGAAGATGAACCCTACGAAGTCCTTTCTAGGCGTATCCAGCGGGGAGTTCTTAGGCTTCATCATCACTGCCAAGGGTATCCATGTAGATCCCGAGAAAACAAAGGCGATCATGGAGATGGCTCCCCCGAGAAATCTCCGCAAACTTAGAGGCCTCCAAGAAAGGCTAGCTTACATCAGATGGTTCATTTCCAACCTCTCCTGGCGATGCAGACCATTCACGCACCTCATGAAGAAAGGAGTCTCATTCGTATGGGACGAGGAATGCCAGCGTGCTTTCGACAGCATCAAAGAATATTTGTCAAATCCTCCGGTCTTAGTAGCCCCAGTCCCTGGAAAACCATTCTTGTTCTATGTACGGGCAATAGAACACTCCCTTGGTGCTTTGTTGGCACAAAACAACGATGCAGGCCATGAGCAAGCTATATATTACCTCAGCCGAATGATGATTGGGCCAGAACACCGATACACCGCGGTAGAGAAGGAATGCCTCGCCCTGGTGTTCGCCATTCAAAAGACGCGGCACTACGTCACAGGGCAAACCATACATGTGATCTCACGAATCAACCCTCTCAGAGTCCTCATGACTAAACCAGGGGCATTCAGCTCTCGCCTCGCTACATGGGCAATATTGCTGTCCCCCTATTATATGATCTTCGTCCCGTAGAAGGCTGTCAAGGGTCAAGCCCTGGCAGACTTCTTGGCAGCCACCCAGGATCGGAGTCATCCAGAATATATGAAGAGATCCCAGATGAGGTCGCCGATTCGAATACAGCCACCCACGATAACATATGACAGATGTTCTTCGATGGCGCGTCAAGAACCGGACCCAAGGGAAATATCGTCGTTGGGATCGGAGTGGTATTGATTTCTCCTACTGGGCTGGTGATCAATCGTGCCTACTCTCTCACAGAGCCCTGCTCTAACAATGTGGCCGAGTACAACGCTTTGGTCATTCGCCTCCAACTTGTAAGAGAGCTGGGGGTAGAATACCTTGAAGCGTACGGCGACTCCCAACTAATCGTCAATCAGATCCGGGGCTCATACGAAGTCCGCCACGAAGACATGATCCCTTATCACCAAATAGCGATCGATATCATCTCGTCATTATTTGAAGGATTCTTTATCGAGCACGTCCCCAGACTCCAGAATATCGAAGCCGATGCTCTAGCAGGCCTTGCCGCTTCTTTAGTAGTGCCAAACCAAGCTCATCATTCGGTTGACGTGATAGGCCATGAACTGGTCTGCCCCAAGAATAATGTTCAATTCGTGGTGAGTTATTCCGCCCAGACGGTCGACGAAGCACCAGACTGGAGACAACCATTCATCGACTTCGTCGTCTACGACATCCTCCCAGAGAACCCAAAAGAAGCTATTTCTGTCAGACGGCGTTCTCTCAGATTCTTCTACGATACAGAGACGAAGATGCTGTATCGCCGCTCCTATGACGGATTATTACTCTGGTGCCTGTCAAACGCAGAAGCCAAAGAAGCCGTGCGAGAAGCTCATGACGGTGTCTGCGGGGCCCACTAGCCCGGCCCAAAACTACAAGATCGCCTACGCCGAATGGGCTACTATTGGCCCACGATGGTGGCAGATGCGATAGATTATGCTAGAAAATGCAAAGCTTGCCAAGTCCACGCAGACTTCATTCACCAACCATCAGAGTTTCTGCATCCGACAGTGGCATCCTGGCCATTCGAAGCATGGGGAATGGATATCATTGGTCCAATCACCCCACCTTCCTCCCGAGGACATCGTTTCATACTTGCGATCACTGATTACTTCTCCAAATGGGCGGAAGCTATCCCACTCGCAGAAGTTAAGACTTCAAATGTGATCAGCTTCCTTAAGCATCACGTCATCTACCGCTTTGGATTGCCCCGAAGGATCATCCATGACAATGGTCCGTAGTTTGTAAGCCACGCATTCTATCAGTTTTGCGATAAATACCGTATTCAGAATGTCGCTTCGACACCATACAACCCGGCCGCAAACGGGTTAGCGGAGGCATTCAACAAAACAATCATCAAACTCCTCAAGAAGTTTGTCTCCTCCAACAAACGCGACTGGAACGAGAAGCTCGGCGAATGATTATGGGCTTATCGCACCACAGTCCGAACAACCACCGGAAATACACCATTCTTCCTGGTATACGGGAGTGAGGCAGTCCTCCCCTTGGAGACCCAGATCCCCTCACTACGTGTTGCCCTCACACATCAATTAACGACAGACGACAACTACCAACGTTGCCTGCAAGAGTTAGAGGCCTTAGATGAAAAGTGCCTCCTAGCTCAGCAAAGGATCGAGCTGTACCAGGCACGCATCTCAGGAACCTTCAACAAGAAGGTCAAAATCAGAACATTCCAGGTAGGCGATCTCGTCTTGGCAGTCCGGAGGCCAATGGTCATGACTCACAAGACCGTCGGCAAATTCCAGCCAAAGTGGGAGGGCCCATTTATCATGTCTAAATGCTGCCCGTCAATGGCAAGTTCCTAAAGAAATATTATGTCTAAACGACATTCGCTACAAGGTCTTTGAGTCATGTACCCGCTGGTACCACTGAACTCACACCCTCAACATTTTAGATTATCGAGTCATGTGCCGGCTGGTACCACTGAACTCACACCCACAACATTTCAGATTATCGAGTCATGTACCGGCTGGTGCCCCTGAACTCACCCCCATATTCCCTTCAGATTATCGAGTCATGTACCCGCTGGTGCCGCTGAACTCACACTCTCTAATATTCCAGATTATCGAGTCATATACTCGCTGGTGCCGCTGAACTCACCTCTCCACATTCCAGATTATCGAGTTATGTACCCGCTGGTGCCTCTGAACTTACATTCCGGTCACTCTTTCAGATAGTAAGTCATGTATGATCGTACCTCTGAACTTTCTTCCTGAAAGAGATCCTCCCTCATGATCTACTACCCGCACTCCCAGTGCACAAAAAGGGTAATCGATCCACGAAATTCCAAAACGGCTATGTCCTCATTACCTCTGAGTCGTTTCGCTTCCGCCAAAAACAAATCACCCCTTTACATAGAACTTCCATGTCCTCATTACCTCTGAGTCGTTCTATGTACCCTCCTTCATTGAGCCCACTCCTGCCATGTCCTCATTACCTCTGAGTGGGAAGGCTCCGTCGAAGAAACCCTCATATTTGCCATGTCCTCATTACCTCTGAGTAAATATGTTGGTCCCCCCTCGACTTATTATCTGTACCAAAAAACAAAAACCCCAGGGTACGCCAAGGATAATAGGTCCACAAATACCCTCCGTTGAGTCCACTCCTGCCATGTCCTCATTACCTCTGAGTAGGAAGACTCCACGGTAAAACCTTCGTACTTGCCATGTCCTCATTACCTCTGAGTAAGCATGTCGGTCACCTTTTATCTTATTATCCGTATCCTAAATCAAGGTACACCAAGGATAATAGGACCACAAATATCCTCCGTTGAGTCCACTCCTGCCATGTCATTACCTCTGAGTAGGAAGACTCCACGGTAAAACCCTCATACTTACCATGTCCTCATTACCTCTGAGTAAGTATGTCAGTTACCCTTCATCCTATTATCCGTATCCTAAATCGGGGTACGCCAAGGGTAATAGGTCCACAAACGTTTTTCGATGACCACAAATATCCTCAGTCGACCACAGATGCTGTCCTGGGTCTCCAGTACACGCCCATCCCTTCCCTATCATGCCTAGGAGCCCAGTTGCTCCCTGGCATTCTTTCGAATACCAAAAAACTTCTATAGCTGTCTTATCGCAAAGTTGTTCTAGGTATTCCTCTCCAAAACTTGTTACTCGTACCTAAAACCAAGGTACGCCCAGGGTAACAGGTCCACAAATAATCCCCCAGCAGGCCCAATTCTACAAATACCACAAGTACAAGAAAGAGAAGATGAGTTGAAACATGCTAATTTATTCAAAATTCAAAGTACTACATCATCTGGGATCACATCCCTTGACAAAAAAAAGAAAAACAGTGAAAGAAAACAGAGAACTGATCACTGCTCCATGGCATTCTTTCGCCCGATACCAAGAACCTCCATATCCGCCTTACCGCGGAGTTGTTCTAGGTATCCCTATCAAACTTATTATCCGTACCTAAAACCAAGGTATGCCAAGGATAATAGGCCCACAAGTGTCCTCTGCTGACCACAAATGCCGTACTAGGTCCCTTAGTACATCCATATCTTTCCTCATCATCATATGCTTTCGGAGCCCAGCTGTTCCATAGCATTCTTTCACCCAATGCATAGAACTTCCACGTTGATAGCACCTCTGAGATGTTCTATGTATCCTCATTCGAGTTCACTCCTACCATGTCCATATCACCTCTGAGTAGGAAAGCTCTACCATCAACCTTATATTTACCACGTCCATACCACCTCTGAGTAAATATGATGGTTCCCTCTCTCAATTATTATCTGTACCTAAAACCAAGGTACGCCAAGGATGATAAGTCCACATAAAATCTCCAGCGGAAGTACCCAAACTTATCACGACCATGCTACCTCTGATTGGATTGCCACACCTAAACAAATCTACTTTCCATGCTTCTTATTCAAAGTGTTTCAATTTTGCAAATTGAAAACTTTGAAGGGGGTCTTGTAGAAGCATGGAAAATATCAGAGTAATGGTCCATACGGCTCATGCGGTTCAGCAGGAATATGCGGCTCGATCGACGCCACATCCCCCCTTGGGATCCTTCCCTACAGCTGGCCATTTGAGTAGTGGCCTCATTTAATGCTCTGACACGACTCGACGACCGTGACAGCTCTGACATAAAGCGTCATAATGGTTCTGACATAATGACTGACTCTTCGGAAAAAGAAAAAAATCTCTGACCCGATCCGACAGAAGTCCTAGATTGCCACGTGGCACGTCTCATGCGGCTTAAATGGGGAACAGCTTCATGCGGCTCACTAAGAAGTCACCCTATATGGCAAGCAGAAATCAGCCATATGCGGCCCACCGAGAACCCAGTCCCTGCGGCTCAATACAACGCTAGCTTATGCGGCTCGTAGAGATTATGCATATGCGGCTCATTGAGAGTTCATCCCCTGCAGCTCAATAAAGCACTGTCCCATGCGGCTCACGAAGATTATCTCCCTGCGGTTCAGGTCTTGTCTATCCCATGCGGCTCTGGCAGGACCCACAATTGAAACACGTGGCATCGGATCAATCAAGGATTTAACCGAATCTCAACAAATATATTTGACATCATCATCATAATTACTGAGATCAAGGCATATCATTTATCATCAAGCCAATGGGACACATGGCGAGCAATCGGACATTGGTATAATCAATCATGAAGATTTAAAGTAGTTAACATTAACTGCTCACAAGATTCGGTGCTATACGCATTAGTGGCCTAGATTCATTGTAATCAGGATTAAGGGTTCAGATAGATTGAAGGAGCACCGACATTCCAAATGAATGATCATTAGCAAACCCTAATGGTCATACCCCACTCTTATAAACAGCCAGTATCATTTCTTTGCAGAACCACGGGCAACAAGAGAATAAAAAAAAGAGAGACAGATATACAGAGAGAGCTCCCCCTTTTTTTTTTGATAATCACAGAGAGAGAGAAGCCAGGAGAGCAACACGAGGAGAAGCAAGAAGGGCATTTCTTCGTCTACGCCAAGCAGATCTTCTCCGAGCCAAGACTGCATACCGATCGTCCAAGGAGTAAGGCAGAGCGGCCGTCGCTTTCCCGAGCCTCTATCGTCACCCCCCAGAATCTAAAATAAACAATTGTACTTAGACTACTGTACCTAGGTTTTCGTCCCTAGGCTTTCTTTGTACAAGCGAGTTTGTATTGTGAGTCTAAGTTCAGTCCTCCCATAAAACTGTTCTGTACTTTTACAATCAATGGCAAACAACCACTAATCCTCTGTTTGATCCTTATGATGATTTCACTTTTGAGCAACTAGGAGAGGCTTTCAGGGACCTGTTAAATGTCTACAGGAAACTATGTAGTAAATATGAAACCTCTAAGAAGGTACTTAAAGAGTACTAAGGTGAGATAGGAAGACTTACCGACCAACTAGCTGATGTTAGAAATAATGTTTCTTGTATTGAGTCTGGTGAGCTTTCTTCTATTAAGCTATTGTTACACGAGACTACCAAGTTATCCGAAGAAAAAGACCAAACTATCATCTAGCTAAAGGAAGACCTATCTAAGGAGAGAAAGAGTCTCCAGTGTGCACAAGTCAGAATGGAAAAACTTACGTCTGACTATACTAGATTATATGACACCTCTAAAAAGTTGGAAATTAGATTAGAAAAACGGCCTGAAGTTGTTGCTTCCTATTCTAACACGTGTCAACTATCGAATCATTGGAACACACCCAAACCAAATACTGTCAGACCAAACCACTACCCAAGAAGACTAATAGGTATGTAATTTTCTATACTAGAAAACCAAAACCTACCAATCATGCACCTCACACAACTTTCAACCCTCAACATACAAAATGTCATTATTGTGGCCTTATTGGTCATATATTCTCTACATGTAGAATCAGAAAGTTATTAGATTTAAATGTTTATGCACGGATACCAATGACTAACATGTCAGGACCTTACAAGAAATGGGTACCAAGAGTTTCATCTGCAAACTATTTTATAGGTGGGATGCCCTTCACATGCTAGAAGCAAATGGATCCTCGACAGCGGTTGCTCTCGGCACATGATCGGTGATGCATCATTATTCGTAACACTGTCGATAAAGAATAAAGAAGGATATGTCTCCTTCGGTAATAATTTGAGAGGGTACATAATCGGTATCGGTGACATTGGTAAGGCTCCCTACCCTGTGATTAAAGATGTTTGTCTAGTTATCGAGTTAAAACATAATCTGCTCAGCATAAGCCATTTAGCTGATCACGGTTATGGCATTAACTTCGTCAAAGACAAATGTACTATAGTTGATATCTAAACTGGCAGTACTATCTTTGAAGGTATCAGGGAAGACAATATATATGTTTTCTATCTGTTAGAAGATGCTAACAAAGCAGGTAGATGCTTGATGGCCAAGAGCATTGAGAGTCAACTATCGCATATGACACTCGGTCATGAAAATATGGACATAATTTTAAAACTATCCACAAAAAAGTTGGTACGCGGCTTACCAGACATATCTTTCAAGAAGGATGCGGTATATAGCGATCCTAAAACCACTTCTTTTGACTTAATCGGATATTTCGATACAGATTTTATGGGATGCAAAGTCGACCGTAAAAGTACCAGCAGCACATGTCATTTGTTAGGAAAGGCTTTAGTCTCATGGTTTAGCAAGAAGTAGAATTCTGTCGCACTTTCCATAATAGAAGCCGAATACAACACAGCTGGTCGTTGTTGTGCTCAGATTCTGTGGATGAAGCAAACCCTTGAAGACTATAATTTACTGTTTAAACACATACCAATATTTTATGATAACATTAGTACAATCAATCTGACCAACAATCCAGTATGTCACTCATGCACTAAGCACGTAGAAATTAGACATCATTTTCTACGTAATCATCAAATGTATGGCACTATTAACTTAGAATTTATTGACACTGATCATCAGCTAGCAGACTTTTTCACAAAACTACTAGCCGAAGAGCGTTTCAACTTTCTTCATCGAGAATTAGGAATTTTGGATAAAAATTTCATACAAAAAGTTGTACCTACATAAATAGCTGTTAATACAACATCGTACATGGTAAAATTGCTTTGGGTTCAAGCCAAAAGGGTCCTTATGATAAAAAGACATAAAAGCCTAAGCGACATGGTGTACTAGTCTTCGGACTACCGTTAGCTGGGATCCGGCCCCTACAGCTACCCTGAGGCGAATTTACCTGCGCTGATAATTATTTAACAAATTAATTGCAAGGTATAAATTATTCTATGGTATATATAATTCATCATATCTAATTTACGACAATTCTTGTCATGTGCTATATTCATTGTTCAGCCTTTTGGAGTTCTAGAACGAAGAACACAAAACTCGGGCCGAACTTTGTATACTTGGCAACAGAACCATCAGCCACTTTCAGCCACTCATCTGATTTGATCCAAGGGCCACGTTTTAACCAACCCAGCTGGCTCTACTCTTCATATACACGAATTTGGAGTCTCTCTCTTCATTGCTACCACCGTCAACTGTGGACACACACAAAAAAGAAGAAGAAAATGCTATCATTTCTTTATTGGCGCAAGGCACCACAAATCGAGTACGCCTGAGAGATCATGCATTGAGGATCCCCGAGTACAAAAAAGCATTTTAGGGAATGGGATGGTGGAGATCGAGCGGCAGTTGCTCCTTTACTCCGTTGACACTCCGATTACAAAAGTGAGAGAAAACCTAAGAAACTTGCTAATTCTCGGCTTACTGGCAAGAAGTGAAACAATTTGGCTCTTGAAAATGCTCTCTGTTCTGTATTTTGAAGAGGGATGAGGCCCCCCTTTTATAGTCGTTCTTGAGATGGAATGATGTTATACGCCCATATGAAGGAAACACACTGGTTTTCATGTGGGCGCATAGTCCTGCCTTGGACGCATAGAGTGTAGGCACATACAGGCTACGAGATCATGGGTTGGTCGTAGTGTTGACGTGGCCACATGCTTCGGTGTACGACTGCTCATAGAGACTGACGTGGTCGTGCGCTTCGGTATATGTTTTGATCATGGCTTCGACCGAGTCAGGCTTGGGTGCATAGCCATGTCTCAGGCTATGTGCCCTTTTTTGGGGGAGCTAGTCTTGGGCACATGGAGCTTCACTGGCTGGGTGCATGGAGCTTCACTGGATGGGCGCATAGAGCTTCATTGGCTGGGCGCACAGAACTTCACTGGCTGGGCGCATAGAGCTTCACTGGCTTGGGCGCATGGGGCTTCATTGCTAAAATTTTTTTATGCTTCTACAAGACCCCCTTTAAAGTTTTCGATACTTAAACGAGTTCGAAATACTTTGAAAGAAGTATAGATCTTCTTCGCGTAATGCAATGGGCACATAACACGGCTCTCTCCTTGGGCGCATAGTATTTGCACAGCCTGTCAGAAAGATACGACTGTTGAGATCTTCCTTGATATTTGAACTGACAGATTCATCGTGGTAGAATTTGAAGAGGTCCATCCTTCATATGTCGTCCACGTCAGCAAGTGACAGTCGTATAGTGTACAAGAGGCTGGTTCTTCATATGGGTGCATAGGCTATTGTAGGCGTATACTGTGCATTGGGCGCATAGGCGCATAAAGCTAGTAGGCGCATAAGAAGTGGCCTGTGCCTATAAATAGTCTCTGAAGGAGAGAGAAAAAGCTCATTATTCCCTTCTCTTAGAATTTTTCAAAAACTCTTCATCTTCTTTCTTTGAGAACCATGTCTCCCAAGGTCGTGAAGAAATCTGCAAAGGGCAAGGGGGCTGCACCGATTGGCTATCCTCCTGCGACAGCGTCCTTGGCAGTCCAGGACCCGATTCTGGGTGAGGGCATGCTTCAAAAAGAAAGTCTCGAGCATTAATTTGTGACGCCCGGGCTTTTCTTCTGCCTGGGCGCTTGTGCCTAAGGCAACATACTTCTGTGAGCATCATTATACGTCCACAGAAGTCATGTGCCAACACTGTGGTGTGTTATGCCCCTTTATGCACCCACGTACTGTCCGTGTGTTATGAGCCTACATGTTTGTTTTGGGCGCATAGCCCTTTGGGCGTATAAAAGCCCTTCAGAACTTAGTTTTTTCTGCGGATTTCTGAGTCTGACTTTCTCTTTTGTCTTTGATTCTTGCAGCATCCATATCGAAGGCTGAGATCGTTGTGAAGGAAGAGATGCTGCCTTCTTTCATCAAACTAGAGTCACCGTTCGTGAAGGAGGAGGTGATACCAAAAATTGTAGTAAAAGAAGAGCTGGCGCCTATCGGGGAGGGAATTACTCCCAAGATTGAAGTTGCTGTAAAGGAGGAGCCCAAGTCTGAGGGTAGTAGCACTGGGAGTTCTGACCCTCCTGCCACGGCCGAGGACCTTAATCAAATAGATCCTTCATATGCAAAATGGTTGAGGGAATAGTATATGCCTCGACACAACTAAAATCCGCGGGTTCCCAGAAATATCCGTATTTTGTCTTGGTATTTCTGTCTGTCTTTAGCTTTATGTTTCACTTCTTTTGGACATCAAATGTAACCCTCTATTTCTTGCCCGAATGAAGAGATGGAGAACTTTTTGTTTTGCTCATGAGATGTAGTCCTGTGAATGTAACTGATTTTGAATAAACAGAATGCATTCATTCCATTCTTTATTTGTGGTACTTGTATTAGGGGGTCTAATACAGCATTTGTGTAAAGGGTACCCCGCTGGGGGACCCCCCTCTCCCTTTTTTTGGACCTATTACCCCTTTGTGCATCTGGGAATACGAGCAAATAGATTGGAATGATACTTTCGTGGACCTATTACCCTTATGTACACTGGCGGTGCGGGTAATAGATTTGAAACAAAACCCAACAGAGGTAATATGGTCGTGATCAGTTTTGTGGTCTCAACACCGTATCTTTTATCTAGGGTTGGGTACAGGTGTCAAGTCGGAAGAATATCGGTATCAGAGGTAATGTGGACGTGACACATGATAATCAGGAGTGGTTTTTAGTGGAATGGATTTTCTTGTCAAGTTTGGCTTCTTGTCAGGTATTTCTTCCTGAAACGAAAGAGACTTTCTAAGCTTCCTCCCCGACGACCTCCACCGAAGATGACGAGATAGCCCAGGAAGTCGTCAAAGCTTTCCACTCTGTACTGAAAATGAAGCTTCCGTCAAGTGACGGCCCTCGAAAGCATTGCCGACTATGAAGAGCGGGCTAATATTTTGAGAAAAGTTCTGAATGACCTGGAGGGTAAGGTGGCCAGGTTCCAGGATGCCAAACAGCGAAGCCCAACATCGCTGTTTCTTACGGAAGACGAGGCACTGATCAAGGCTCTCGCAGAGGAGAAGGCTACTTTCCAGGCGAAGAAGGACGCCTTCGTTCAGGAGATCGGCGAATTGGATGACCAGTATGGCTAGTTCAATGCTGCAAGTGAGGTACGTGCTGCCTCGATGAACAGGCTTGCTGCGCAGGTCACTGAGAAGTACAATCACATTGTGCAGATCCAGAATGAGATCGCTCAACTGGAAGCCAACTTGTGGCCGACAACATCTGAACAGGAGGATTACTTGGCTCAGGCTGCCATGACTGCCACTACTTCTGCACATTTAGAAGAACAGCTGGCAAAGTTGGTGGGGGAGCATCTGGGTCTGATCCTTTTCGAGGATGAAGCTGCTCGTCAAGAAGAGGCGCGCCGTCGTGCTACCGCGAAGTCTGAGGCTGAAATCGTGGCTCTGAGGGACTACATAAACCGCCTATGTATCCCATAGATTTTTGTAACTCTTTTTTTCTAGCCGTCACGGCTCTTGTACCCTTTTTTTCGTCTCTTGATATATGTTTGAGTAAAGAATAAAGAATCTTTTCAAAGTAAATGTGGCTTTGTGAAATATCGGAACAAGAGGTAATATAGACATAGCAAGGATATTTCTGGTGGGTATTCCGCTGGAGAATTTTGATGTAGACCTATTATCCGTTTTATATTCAAGTTATTCGAATATAGATAATAAGTTGAATGAAGCTGCTAGTAGAGGTAATATGGACGTAATAGCAGAGGATGTTCTATATATGACCAGAGGTAATATGGACATCAAAAAATATATAACATTAGGTGGGAGTGGATAGTTCAGAGGTAATATGGACGTGATTATCCTTGATGAATGCTTTGCTCAGAGGTTATGTGGACGTGGCAAAATATTTAATCATTCCACTAGGGAAATAATTATCAGAAAATAATTCAGAGGTAATAGGGACGTGACTTGTTTTCGTCAAATCAAATTTGGACAGAGTCAAGAACGGGGATGATTCCACTGGGGAATTTTTTAGAGGACCTATTATCCAGGGCGTATTCAAGACTCTTGAGATACGGATAATTGTTAGATAGTTTTTTCGAATCATATAAACATCGCACTGTATATTTACATGACTGAACACATGTGAACAAAAAATGTTACACATAGTATTTCTTCAGGAACTTGCCGTTGATAGGCATCATGAGCAAGTCACCATCAGGCTTGGTTAGTCGGTCCGCACCATTAGAATCACTGATTCTATAATGAAAGGACCTTCCTATTTAGGCTAGAAATTTCCTTTTGTTTTGTCCGTCATGACCATTGGTCTTCTCATTGCTAAGACTAGATCGCCGACTTGGAAGATCCTTTCCTTCACTTTTTTGTTGAAGGCTCTGGAAAGGCGTGCTTGGCATAGCTCAATGTGCTGCTGAGCTAACAAGCATTTTTTGTCTAGCGCTTCGAGCTCCTGGAGTCGCAGACGGTAGCTTCCTTCGGTAGTCAGCTCGCTGGCAAAGGCTACTCGAAGAGAAGGAATCTGGATTTCTAGGGGAAGAACTGCTTCGCTCCCATAAACCAGAGAGAATGGCGTACTGCATGTTGGAGTCTGAACCGTTGTACGATAGGCCCATAGACATTCACCGAGCTTCTCATTCCAATCGCGCTTGTTTGAAGACACAAACTTTTTGAGAAGTTTTATGATGGTTTTATTGAAGGCTTCTGCTAGCCCGTTAGATGCTGGATTGTAGGCAGTAGAGGCTACGTTCTAGATTATATTCTTATCATAGAACCGATAGAACGCATGGCTTATAAACTATGGACCATTATCGTGGAAGATCATGCGAGGTAGGCCGAAGCAGTAGATGACATGATGTTTGATGAAACTGATCACGTTTGACGTCTTCACTTCGATGAGCGGTATAGCTTCTGCCCATTTGGAGAAGTAATCGGTTATGGCTAGGATGAACCGATGTCCTTTGGAGGATGGCGGGCTGATTGGTCCTATGACGTCCATGCCCCAGGCTTCAAACGGCCAAGATGCTGCCGTCGGGTGTAGAAACTCTGAAAGTTGATGAATGAAATCGGCGTAGAACTGACAAGCTCTATACTTCTTTGCAGATTCAACAACATCTGCTATCATTGTGGGCTAGTAATAACCATTCGTTTGAGGCGATCTTGTAATTTGGGGCCTGATTGATGTGCACCACAAACTCCATCGTGAGCCTCCCGGAGTGCATATTTGGCTTCTGTGTCTGATATGCATCGTAACAGTAGCCCGTCGTAAGAGCGTCGGTTCAGCATCTTGGTAGCTGTGTCGTAGTAAAATCTGAGGGATCGCCTTTGGATAGACACTGCTTCCTTCGGGTCCTCGAGGAGGATTCCATAGACGACATAGTATATGAAGTAAAATCTCCAGTCTTTAGCATCGACGCTTGTTTTTATTGTGTAACTGTGATGAATATGCAAGGCATTTTTCACACAGAATAGTTCTCGATCAGACACTTTGATCGACTACTGAGTATGGTTGGGACGGTCAAGGAAGCAGCGAGACCGGCTAGAGCATCTACTTCTATATTCTGTAGCCGAGGCACGTGCTCGATGAAGAATCCAGCGAAAGTAATGCCAACTCGATTGCTGCTCTGTGGTAGGGGACGAGATCTTCGAGGCGAACTTCATAATCCCCTCAGACCTGACTAACTATTAGCTTGGAATCGTCGTAAGCTTCTAGATAGTCAACCCCCAGTTGTTTCGCCAGTTGTAGGCCAACTAATAGGGCATGATATTCGGCCACGTTGTTGGTACATGGTTCTACGAGAGAATACGCATGATGAATAACCAGTTGATCTGGTGACACGAGCACGACGCCAACTCCGGCCAAAATATTTCTTTTAGGTCCTGTTCTTGATGCACCGTCAAAGAATATTTGCCAAATGGGAATTTCTTCAGTTGCAGTGTGTCACGACCCGCTCCCGAATAATCGGACACGCGTCGGACACGCCCAGCCTTCTTCGTTAGACACGACGAAGTAAGCTGTACAAATCTAGGGAAATCTAACCAGATAATCAAGACAAGTATGAAAACACAGCATCTATATACGTATCCCAATCCAGAGTAAAGTACAAGTCTCAGAATTTATTATATTCTAGCAGAATAAAAGACAGAGTCTACTAGTCTCAAATACAAGATAAAATGTAAAGTGCTAATGGTAAAGCTCTAGGCTTCTGCAGCCTCTAAGTCAAGAGCAACCCCAGCTAGCTCTTCTGCATCAACTGGCTCCCGACCATAATAAGTGTCGCACAGGGCCTCCAACTCACCTGTAACATATCCTATTCAGAAGCGGAGCAAATTACAGTTCTAGGTAATGAAACATGAACATGACATGAACAGAGTATAGGAGTACAAGAAATGAAATACAGGAATGAATATGAAAGTACAGGAAAGTAGTACAGGAACTATAGTACATGAATGTAAAGTACAGGAACATATAAAGTACAGGAAATGTAATGTATAGGAAATGAAACTATAATCCTGTAGTACCAGACATGATAAGTGCACAATATCGAAATACATCTAGTCAATGTGACCGTCTGGGTGAGAACATGCACAGGAGTACATGAATATGGTGCGACCTAGGGCCCGCGTGCACGATGCGAGGCCTAAGCTAAGCATATGAATATAGTAACCGGGATTGGTCACCTGGCTAGTGTATTTCCCCCACCCGTCACTAATAAGTGCAAAAACAAAAGTATAGGAGTACAGGAGTACATGATATCGTACCCTGACGTGTCACAAGAAAGAGTACAAGAATGTAAATGTACAAAACCGTAGAAAAGTACTTGCCTGGCTTCGGAAAAGTACGGGTAGTCAAGAAAGCTGGATAATCTCCTATTTTATATATTGGTACAAGTTGATAAGTCAACAATTCAAAATAGTTATTTCTAGTCTAGAAGAAATACTTTAATATAATCCTTAATTTACACTAACTTACCTTGTATTCATAACTCTATCTTACAATTTATACAATTACAATAATATCCTAAAATCCAAGATAACCAATCTATCTGCCTATACCACAAAGTCCCACAAAGACTAACTCTTATGTACTGCAGTAGGTTCAAAATATGGTAGCTGGCAACTACTTCTATTTCAGGTGATAATTGCCCAACACAATCTCATGTGAACATCAGTTATGGTTTTAGTTCACTTCAAAACACTTGCTATACCCCTAAAATCATACTAAAATACTATAGTCCTGCTCAGGACTGGTACAGTCCTTTGACAAGACTAAATCCAGGTTCTAATCTTCACCCTTATCAGCCATCAGTTAAACTCAATACTATGCTAATTTAATATCAGTCCTATAGTAGCTTAATGCAACTCAATTTCCTGGACTAACAGTCTTACACAACCTTTTAGTTCAACAAATACCCACACATTCTCATGAGTTTCCCTGCACATCAAGGTGATTCACCCTTCCTCCTTATACTCTACTACAAATCTGGACCAGCCAATATCATTCAATTTCAGTCCCTGATATATGAGTCCCTGATTTCAAACATAAAAAAATAGTTCAAACCAAAAATGAATTTCCAAAACTGTTATCAGCAACCACAATATTCTTACTGAAATTAAATACAATTTAGAATTTCAACACCATAACTGAGTTTAAGAATTCATTCAAAATTCATCATAGGATTTAATACAATTCAACAACCAAAACATAAACAATCGAAAATAAGCTCCAATTGCACAACTGAATTTAATTAAGAAGTCAATTGGTACGGTCTGCTCCCTGCTACTCCCCAAATTCCTACTCTAAGAACAGCAACACACGCACACAGTCTGGACACGAGCAACACTTAGACTCGAACAAAACTTGGACCCGAACATCACGCACATAGACACGAACCACCATTCAAGACCCGGCCCTGGCCAATACCCCGCATTTAAATACAGAATAGAAGATTTAGAAATCAATAGAACAGTAGCATAGGTACCTGGAAATAGGGAATCACTGGTAGGTCGAGAATGTGCCCCCATGTGTCAGATACAATCTTCCGACTCGATCAATTTCAAAACCACTAAATCAAACATCAACAGAGGAAGAATCGATTAATCGATCAATTTCAATGAGTACAAAAATATGTACAACAATGAACTCACCAAGGGTGATCAATGATTCCTCGAGAGTTAATCACTGGATCCGTAGGGAATCTTGCTCGGGTCTGTAACGGCAGTTCCGATCACTCAATTCCGAAAATTAAAACAACGATCAGTTGATCTGAAATTTCGGATCGATAATCAAGATTTCAAAGCAAGTAGGAAGGAATTGTTCAAATAGAAACTCACAAGCAAGATTGTCAAACGATCGATCACCAGAGAGGTCCTGTCCCACCGCCGAAGAAGATCGAGTCCGTCGTCACTGCTGATGCTGCACTTCACCGGAGAAGAGAGCTTCGCCGTCGTCTGAACTCGTGGAGTAGTTGTCGCCGGAGAGTAGTCGACGCCGGAGAAGGATGTTGTCGACTGACAGCTGGCCGATAGGTGGAGTGCTGTCGGCTGGAAGCTCGCCGAGATCTGGACAGAACGCCTAGTCGCCGGGGAAGATCGCCGCCCACATCAAACAGAATTAGGGTTAGGGCTTGGAGCTTGGCGAGATTTGGGGAAGAACCCTTCCA
Source organism: Iris pallida (assembly GCA_029216955.1). Classification (NCBI taxonomy): domain Eukaryota; kingdom Viridiplantae; phylum Streptophyta; class Magnoliopsida; order Asparagales; family Iridaceae; genus Iris; species Iris pallida. The sequence goes on from JANAVB010010791.1 coordinate 8,318,404, forward strand.
AAAGTTTTAGAAAAAATGAGAGGAGAATACTCTCTCTCCTCCGTAGCTGGCTTATAAAAAGAGTAAATGTACATTTTACACATTACCCCCCCCCCCCCCCCCCGCTCAACCCGATTTGCTTAACAGTCTCCCTAATAATTTAAGCGAAAAGACCCTCTTCTTCTCAAAGAATTGCAGAATACTAAAGAAATCGGTTAGGATATTTCTAAAATTGAGTGGGGTCCACTATTTGGTTATAACAAACTTTTGAATTTGAAAATTCTGCTCAAAATTTAATTCCCTCCAAAATAGATCACCAAAATTTATTATTTAAAATTAACTTATTATTTGAAACTTAAATCAATAATTGTAATTTATTGGAAATCGAATTTATTTTCTCAAAACCGGAAGTGGAGTTACAAATCTCCTCTCCTAAAAAAAATTTCGTCCTCAAAATTCGAAGACCCAAAAATAAATCTCAGTAAATCACAAAAGATCCAAACACCAGTCATTTATTGAAAATATAATTTTAAAAGAAATATAGTACAATCAAATCAATGAAACAGATTGGGATAGCGCTCCCGCATCTCGTCTTCGCGCTCCCATGTGGACTCTTCCGGAGAGTGATGTCTCTACATGACGCGGACAAGTGGAATAGTCTGGTTCCGAAGTTGTTTCTTCCTCCTATCTAGGATCTCCACTGGCTGCTCCTCGTAGGTCATGCTCGGACCCACCTCTAGCTCTGAATAATCCACCACATGGCTCGGATCTGGAATATAGCATCAAAGCTGGGATACATAGGAAACGTCGTACACTCCCTCCAAGCTAGCTGGAAGTGCTAGTCGATATGCTACCTCGCCAATCTGCACCGTCACATCGAAAGGCCCGATGTACCTCAGACTGAGCTTCCCGCCTTTGCCAAATCTGATGATACCCCTGGTCAGCGAGATCTTCAGGAACACTCTATCTCCAATCGCGAACTCAAGTGGCCGTCTGCTGCTGTCCGCCCAGTGCTTTTGTCGATCCTGTGCAACTCTGAGACACTCTCGGATCAGTCTGACTTTCTCAGCTGAGTCTACCACCATCTCTGGCCCAAGCAAAGCCCTCTCGCCAATGTCGTCCCAAGATAAAGGCGTGTGACATCTCCGCCCATATAGCACCTCGAACGGGGTCATCTTGATGCTAGCCTGATAACTGGTGTTATAGGCAAACTCCACTAGATGTAAATGATCCTCTCACGAACCGCCAAAATTAAGTACGCAAACCTGCAGCATATCCTCCAGTGTCTGAATAGTCCTCTCGGACTGCCTGTCCGTATGTGGATGATAAGCGGTACTGAACTTCAACTGTGATCCTAAGCTCAGCTGTAGACTCCTCCAGAAGTGTGATGTGAAGCGGCTGTCTCTGTCTGAAATGATGCTCACCGGCACCCCATGAATTCGTACAATCTGTCGCATGTAGAGGTCTACAACCTTCTCAGTCGACAGCCCAACCTTCAACGGAATGAAATGAGCAGACTTCGTCAGTCTGTCCATGATCACCCAAATAGCGTCCTTGCCACTGGGAGTACGGGGTAAACCAAAGACGAAGTCCATGGTGATATGCTCTCACTTCCATTCCGGAACAGGTAAAGGCTGGAGTAATCCCGCTGGTCTCTGGCGTTCCGCCTTGACTTGCTGGCACACAAGGCATCTGGAAACAAATCTGGCAACCTCTCTTTTCATTCTATACCACCAAACATACTCTCGTAGATTCTTGTATATCTTGGTAGACCCAGGATGAATAGAATATTGCGACTGGTGGGCCTCCTGTATCACTTCCTCCCACAAGTCCGTGGGCACACACAACTGGGTTCCGTGCCTCAGGGATCCATTCTCTGCAATGGTGAAGTCGTCAAGCAATCCTGCCTCCGCTTGAGCTCTAAGACATCGGAGTCCCTCATCAAGAAACTGGGTCTCCTTGATCTTCTCTAACAGTCCTGACTGTATCTGCATGTGTATCAGCTGCCCTCCTACTCCTGGTAGAACAATCTCAATCCCAAGGCTCTCAAGATCTTCTAGAAGATGCCGGTCCATAGTGAGTAACATAGCAACATGATATCGACTAAGTGCATCTGCCACCACATTCGCTTTTTCGGGTGGTACTGCAGATTGATGTCGAAATCCTTCATGAGTTCCAGCCATTTGTGTTGCCTCATATTCAGCTCCTTCTGAGTTAAAACATACTTCAGGCTTTTGTGGTCCGTGAAGATGTCCACTCTCTCCCCATACAAATAGTGCTTCTACAGTTTCAAGGCAAAATTGACTGCTGCAAGCTCCAAGTCATGTGTGGGATAATTCTTCTCATGGGGCATCAACTGTTTAGAAGCATAAGCAATGACCCTCTTGTTCTGCTCAAGCACACATCCCAGGCCTTTTCCTGAAGCATCGCTGTAGATGACGAATCCTCCCGATCCAGATGACAAAGCTAAAACTGGCGCTGTCGTGAGTCTTCTCTTCAATTCTTCAAATGCTGACTGGCAGGCGTCGCTCCAGATGAACTCTTCGTCCTTCCTCGTAAGCTTCGTAATAGGCTCTGATATCCTGGCAAAATCCTTTACGAACTTCCTATAGTATCCTGCTAGACCCAGAAAACTATGAATCTCTGCTACCGACTTGGGAGGTGCCCATGCTTCAACTGCTTCAATCCTCTTGGGATCCACAGAAATCCCTTCACCAGTCACCACATGCCCTAGAAAATCTACTATGTCTAAGAAAAACTCACACTTCGAGAGTTTCCCGTACAGCTTCTCCATCCGCAGAATCTCTAACACAATCCGCAGGTGCTCCACATGCTCCTCCTCAGTCTTTGAATAGATCAAAATATCGTCAATAAAGACTACGACAAACTTGTCTAGATACTTTTGAAAAACTTTATTCATCAAGTTCATAAACACTGTTGGGGCATTAGTGAGTCCGAACGGTATCACCAGGAACTCATACTGGCCGTATCGGGTGTTGAAAGCTATCTTCGGAATATCTTGCTCCCGTACCTTCATCTGGTGATATCCCGACTGAAGATCAATCTTGGAAAAGACCTTCGCTCTACTAAGCTGGTCAAACAGCTCATCAATCTGCGGCAAATGGTATTTATTCTTGATGGTGATGTTATTGAGTGTACGGTAATCGATACACATTCTCACAGTCCCATCCTTCTTGGGCACAAAGAGTACCGGTGCTCCCCAGGGTGGAGCACTGGACCGAATAAAACTCTTGCCCTCTAGCTCATCAATCTGGGCCTTCAACTCTGCAGCTGCCTTCGGGTTGATCTTGTAACAATGCTGAGACATCGGTGCTGATCTGGGCACTAGGTCGATGCTGAACTCCATGTCTCGATCTGGCGACAATCATGGTAGCTCCTCGGAGAAGACGTCGAGAAACTCCACGATAAATGGATGCGACAACTCCTGGTCTTCTACAACAGCTTCGAAGTAGACTCTCTCTGGCCTCTCTGTAACTCGTCTGCTGATCTTAAACAGTGGAACTCCTGGCGGGCTGAAGATCACCTTCCCCTCATGGCAGTCTATTACGGCAAACTGCTCGCTCATCCAGTCGATGCCGAGGACTATATCAAATTCGAACAATGGCATCACTAGAAGTCGAGCCCTAATCTCTCTCCCAGCAATAGTAATAGGGCAATCCACCATCTCACTCAATGGCACTACTCCTCCTCCTGTCATAATCCGACAATTCCTCCTAGTGGGCTTGGGTGTGAAGCCGTGTCTATACAGAAACTCATATGATACGAAGCTATGTGTGGCTCCAGAATCAAACAATACAATGGCAGAGAAGGAATATAAAAGTATAGAACCTGTGATCACATCTGGCACTGCCTCGTCCTCCCCAACTGCAGTCATGAAGTAAGCACGTCCCTGCTGTAGTCCTCTTCTCTGCTGACGCTGTGCAAACTGCTGCTTCTGAGTGGGTAAAACCGGTCCTTTCTGTGGTACAGCTGGTAGAGCTCTGGGTGGTGCAGGTGGTAGTCCTCCAGCTCCTCTAGGTCCTCCAGTCAGTCTAGCTGCAGCCTGTAGGCAATCCCTCATTTGGTGTGCGTCTGATCCACAGAATAAATAAAGCCCGATCCTCTTGCGGCACTCGTCGAAGCGGTGTCCCGGCCGGTAACAGAATGTGCAAGTAACTGCCTGCTGCTGTCTCTGATGCTGATGTGCAGGAGCTCTGGCTTGACGGTGATGCTGCTGTGTCGGCTGCTGTGGCCTCTCCTGAATATGAGTCTGGACCCTCTTCGCTCGAGCCTGGAAACTGCTACTGCCTACGTTGCGATCCCCCTTCAGCTTCGGATCTGCCTCCTTCTCTATAGCCTGAGCAATCTTGAGGATGCTCGCATAGGTCGTCGCCTGACTAATCGCCACCGCATGTCGCATCTCCCAGGTAAGACCCTTCTTGAATCTCCAAGTTCTGTCCTCCGACGCTCTGACTAAGTTCTTCGCGAACCTGCTGAGTCGAATAAACTCTGAAGTTTACTGCGCAACCGTCATCGTCCCCTGCTGCAGCATCTCGAACTGCATCCTCAGCTTATCCCGCTCCATCTCTAGGAAAAACTTCTCCTTGAACAGAGTTTTAAGATCTGTCCAAGGCACCTGGGGCTCCGCCAACAGAGGCTCCTCCCGGCACCAAGCTCTGGCCAAGTCGAAGAGTCGCATGCTAGCCACCTCCACCTTCAGGTTCTCCGGAATCTGCACCATCTTCAAGGTCCTCTCCGTATTCTCCAGCCATTCATCCGCATAGATGATCCCCTCGTTGCCCCAAAAGTCCATCGGGCAGAGGTTCTGGTACTCCTTGGCCGTCCCTGGTCTCGGTGCTGCTGGTGCTGCACGTGCTGCTGGAGCTGGTGCTGCCGGCTCTCTGGACCTGAGTGCGTCGACGATAGTCGCTCTGAACTGTGCGGCCTGCTGACTCTGAGCCTCCCTGAACTGCACAGCCTGGTAATTCTGGGCCTCCATAAACTGCAGGAACATCACCATTACCTGAGCGTCGTCAAACATTATCGTCGAAGGTAGCGACAGAAAGATCGGAGGCGGTGGTGTAAGCTGATCTGCTGGAACGTCCGGTGCAGCCTGCTGATCCGAACTGCCTACGATTCCGAGCTGATCTGCGGTCTTCCTCGTAGTGACCATCCTGTAATAGAAAGAAAACTTCATGATTGATAAAAACCTAATCTACCAGAAAATATAAATGTTTATATAATAACCATATGTACCCGTTGTACCCGATTTCCTATACTGTGATTCAAGTTTCCCTAGTTTAATCAAGTCCCCCAATAGTACTCTAATACCTAGGTACTATTAGGATAGACCTGTATGGGCCACCACTAAAAATATGTCACGACCCGCTCCCGAATAATCAGATACAAGTCGGACACGCCCAGTCTTCGTCGTTAGACACGATGAAGTAAGCTGTACCAATCTAAGGAAATCTAACCAGATAATCAAGACAAGTATGAAAACACAGCATCTATATACGTATCCCAATCCAGAGTAAAGTACAAGTCTCAGAATTTATTACATTCCAGCAGAATAAAAGACAGAGTCTACTAGTCTCAAATACAAGGTAAAATATAAAGTGCTAATGGTAAAGCTCTAGGCTTCTGCAGCCTCTAAGTCAAGAGCAACCCCAGCTAGCTCTCCTGCATCAACTGGCTCCCGGCCATAATAAGTATCGCACAGGGCCTCCAACTCACTGCAACATATCCTATTTAGGAGCGGAGCAAAGTACAGTTCTAGGTAATGAAACATGAACATGACATGAACAGAGTACAGGAGTACATGAAATGAAATACATGAATGAATATGAAAGTACAGGAAAGTAGTACAGGAACTATAGTATATGAATGTAAAGTACAGGAACATGTAAAGTACAGGAAATATAATGTACATAAAATGAAACTATAATCCTGTAGTACCAGACATGATAAGTGCACAATATCGAAATACATCTAGTCCATGGGACCGGCTAGGGTGAGAACATACACAGGAGTACATGAATATGGTACGACTTAGGGCCCGCGTGCACGATGCGAGGCCTAAGCTAGGCACATGAATATAGTAACCAGGATTGGTCACATGGCTAGTGTATTTCCCCCATCCGACACTAATAAGTACAAGAACAAGAGTACAAGAGTACCTGATATCGTGCCATGACGTGTCACAAGAAAGAGTACAAGAATGTAAATGCACAAAACCGTAGAAAAGTACTTACCTGGCTCCGGGAAAGTACGGGTAGTCAAGGAAGCTGGATAATCTCCTGTTTTATATATTGGTACAAGTAGATAAGTCAATAATTCAAAATAGTTATTTCTAGTCTAGAAGAAATACTTTAATGTAATCCTTAATTTACACTAACTTACCTTGTATTCATAACTCTATCTTACAATTTATACAATTACAATAATATCCTAAAATGCAAGATAACTAATCTATCTATCTATACCATAAAGTCCCACAAAGATTAACTCTTATGTACTGCATTGGGTTCAAAATATGGTAGCTGGCAACTACTTCTATTTCAGGTGATAATTGCCCAACACAATCTCATGTGAACATCAGTTATGGTTTTAGTTCACTTCAAAACACTTGCTATACCCCTAAAATCTTACTAAAATACTATAGTCCTGCTCAGGACTGGTACAGTCCTTTGTCAAGACTAAATCCAGGTTCTAATCTTCACCCTTATCAGCCATCAGTTAAACTCAATACTATGCTAATTTAATATCAGTCCTATAGTAGCTTAATGCAACTCAATTTCCTGGACTAACAGTCTTACATAACCTTTTAGTTCAACAAAAACCCATACATTCTTCTGAGTTTCCCTGCACATCAAGGTGATTCACCCTTCCTCCTTACACTCTACTTCAAATTTGGACCAGCCAATATCATTCAATTTCAGTCCCTGGTATATGAGTCCCAGATTTCAAACATAAAAAAAAATAGTTCAAACCAAAAATGAATTTCAAAAACTGTTATCAGCAACCATAATATTCTTACTAAAATTAAATACAATTTAGAATTTTAACTCCATAACAGAGTTTAAGAATTTATTCAAAACTCATCATAGGATTTAATACAATTCAACAACCAAAACATAAACAATCGAAAATAAGCTCCAATTGCACAACAAAATTTAATTAAGAAGTTAATTGGTACGGTCTGCTCCCTGCTACTCCCCAAATTCCTACTCCAAGAACAACAACACACGCACACAGTCTGGACACGAGCACCACTTGGACTCGAATAAAACTTGGACACGAACATCACGCACACAGACACGAACCACCATTCAAGACCCAGCCCTGGCCAACACCCCGTATTTAAACACAGAATACAAGATTTAGAAATCAACAGAATAATAGCATAGGTACCTGGAAATAGGGAATCACTGGTAGGTCGAGAATGTGCCCCCACGCGTCGGATACAATCTTTCGACTCGATCGATTTCAAAACCACTAAATCAGACATCAACAGAGGAAGAATCGATTAATCGATCAATTTCAATGAGTACAAAAATATGTACAGTAATGAACTCACCAAGGGTGATCAATGATTCCTTGAGAGTTAATCACTGGATCCGTAGGGAATCCTGCTCGAGTCTGTAACAGCAGTTCCGATCACTCAATTCCGAAAATTAAAACAACGATCATTGATCTAAAATTTTGGATCGATAATCAAGATTTCAAAGCAAGTAGGAAGGAATTGTTCAAATAGAAACTCACAAGCAAGATTGTCGAACGATCGATCACCAGAGAGATCCTGTCCCGCCGTCGAAGAAGATCGAGTCCGTCATCACTGCTGATGCTGCACTTCACCGGAGAAGAGAGCTTCGCTGCCGTCTGAACTCGTGGAGTGGTTGTCGCCGACGAGTAGTCGACGTCGGAGAAGGATGTTGTCGACTGACAGCTGGCCGATAGGTGGAGTGCCGTCGGCTTGAAGCTCGCCGAGATCTGGACGAAACTCCTAGTCGCCGGAGAAGATCGCCGCCGGCATCAAACAAAATTAGGGTTAGGGCTTGGAGCTTGGCGAGATTTGGAGAAGAACCCTCTCGAAAATTTTAGAAAGAATGAGAGGAGAATACTCTCTCTCCTCCGTAGCCGGCTTATAAAAAGAGAAAATGTGCATTTTGCACATTACCCCCCCCCCCCCCGCTCAACCGGATTTGCTTAATAGCCCCCCTTAATAATTTAAGCGAAAATACCCTCTTCTTCTCCAAGAATTGCAGAATACTAAAGAAATCAGTTAGGATATTTCTAAAATTGAGTAGGGTCCACTATTTGGTTATAACAAACTTTTGAATTTGAAAATTTTGCTCAAAATTTAATTCCCTCCAAAATAGGTCACCAAAATTTATTATTTAAAATTAACTTATTATTTGAAACTTAAATCAACAATTGTAATTTATTAGAAATCGAATTTATTTTCTCAAAACCGGAAAGTGGAGTTATACAGTGTTAGACTCTACCACTTCGTCGAGGATTTCGTCATAGAGTTTGGATGATTCTGGCACCGGATGAGCTGCTAGGAAATCAGCTAATGCTTGGCCTTTTACTGCCTTCTGAGGAACGAAAAGCATATCATATAGAGTCAACAATATTGCCCATGAGCTAAACGAGAATTGAGAGAGCCCGGTTTCGTCATGAGTATTCTGAGAGGGTTAACTTTGGATATAATATGGATAGTCTACCCAGACACATAGTGGAGTGTCTTCAGGATGGCAAATAGTAGTACAAGGCATTCCTTCTCCACCGGTGCGTATCTGTGTTCGGCACCCACTATTGTGCGGCTGATGTAGTAGATTGTCTGTTCATGGCTGCCTTCATTCTTCTGTGCAAATAGGGCGCCAAGAGAATGGTCCATAGCACGGACATATAGTAAGAAGGGCTTCCCCATTATTGGAGCAACCAATACTGGAGGGCTTGTAAGATACACCTTGATGTCGTCGAATGTGCGTTGACATTGTTCAGTCCAGACGAAAGATACGCCTTTCTTCATGAGCTGAGTGAATGGTTGACACCTTCCGGAGAGGTTCGAAATGAATCGTCTGATGTAGGCTAGCCTTCCTTGTAGTCCGCGTAGCTCTTTGAGGTTTCTTGGAGGATACATATCGAGGATAGCCTTCACTTTCTTCGGGTCCAGATGTATATCCTTTGAAGTGATGACGAAGCCAAGGAACTTGCCGCTGGAGACTCCCAGAAAAGACTTGGTTGGATTCATCTTGAGTTGGTGTGCAAGCATTAGTTCGAACACCGTTCTCAAGTCTTGGAGGTGGTTGCCCTTGAGACGACTTTTAACTGCAATATCGTCTACGTAGCACTCCACAATTTTGCGCAAATGATCGCAAAAAATTATGTTCATGGCTCGCTGGTTTGTCGCCACCGTATTTTTCAATCCGAAGGGCATCACCGAATAGCAGTATACCCCCAACGGTATTCGAAAAGATGTGTGCTTCTCATCGTCGGGGAACATCTTGATCTGGTTGTAGCCTGAGAACCCATCCATGAAGGACATCCGCTCGAAGCCGCAAGTATTGTCGATCATTACGTTGGTGATCGGTAAAGGGAACTCGTCCTTCGGGTATACAGAGTTCAAATTACGGTAATCGATACAGACTCGAACTTTACTGTTCTTTTTTATGACTGGAACGATGATGGTAATCCAGTCTGGGTGTTGTTCTTCGCGAATGAATCCACTGTCAATGAGCTTCTTGACTTCATTCTCGATGGTCTCCATGACGTCTGGTCAGAATCGTCGTTGTTGCTGCTTCACTGGCTTAGCTTTAGACGAAATATTCAGATGGTGTATGGCGACTTTAGGGTCCAAGCCTGGCATGTCTTCATAGCTCCATGCGAAGACGTCGATGTATTCTCTTATAAGCTGTATAAGAGATTGGTGTTCGTCGCCAGATAAACTTTTGTTGATGAAGATTGGTTTGAAAGATGATTTATCTCCTAGATTAACTTGGATGACTTCGTCTTCGGTAGGTGGTTCACGTTGTTCGAAGTACAGCTCCCAACTAGTATCCATCTTTTGAGCCCATTGTTCAAGCTCGATCGATTGGACATCATCCATAATTTGGTCAATAAAAACCATATTGACAGACCGAGTTGTTTTGATCATGTCGCCAATGCTGGAGTCTGAGTCCCAAAGGGAGGAATCAGAAGAATGAGAACAACGATCTGCTTCATCATTTGATCTTTTGGGAGTTGTTAGAGGAGTGATATAACCAAACCAACACCGCTTCATTGATAGTAGTTCTCGGGTTTACCGGAAGGAGCAAAGTGTCGTATTGGCAACCGTCGTCTTCGGCCGTAATTTAGCCCCTTGTCGCTTTTGATGTCATATCCCATGTTCTGGACGGTATTCTTGGCCTGCCAACTATACCGAAAAAGTTGTATTTTTCCAGAGTCATAGTCAGCTTCTGTGTTGTGCTTGGGAGAAGTAGAGTCTGGAACGAACTTTCTCTCGCCAATTATACGACCGAAGATGATTAGTTCTTCATCCTTCTTTCTAGCTGGAACGGTGAAGTAGAGGATATCATCAGGGTAAACTTTTTTCCACAGGTGAGGCATCGTGACCGGCATGCAGAGGTGTAGTCCTATGCCGTGCTCTAGAGCGTATATCGTATCTATGTAGTATTTTACAGATTGATAGACATCAGAGTAATTCAAAGATAAACCTTTACTAAGGAAATACACAAGTTCTTCTTCTGGGATAACATCATCCACTGATGGTATATTATTATGAGTATTGATATACTCATTGAGAGGATCATCATCTGGAAGAGGAGCCACCGTCTTGGCCGAGTTCACCACGTAGGGTAATTCTTCAGGATTGGAAGGACGAGCATCAGTAGGTTCCTCCCGGGGTGTCTTGCTGAGAGTGATGGTCAATGGTTTGACCTTGTCAGGGTTCTTCTTTTTCACCCTGATTGTGAGAGGTTTCGGAGTACTTTTTGGAGTGGTACATTCTTTGACTCGGATGATCAGGAGACCATCATTGGAGGATGGACTTACTTCAGCTTCATTGTCAGCTTCGTTGTCGTCATCCTTGGGAGGCTGAGATTGGTAAAGTACCGAATCTCCATAGTAAGCTTCGATGCCCTTAAAAGGATCAACATCGACAAACTCCGTCTTCACGACACCGTCACTGTTGACGTACTTGAAGCACTAGTGAAGTATAGAAGGAACGATCATTTTCTCGTGTATCTATGGACGTTCGAACAAGACGTTGTAGGATACATTGGCATCGATCACATAGTAGGAAACCTCTGTTTGGAGATCACCGATTTGGCACTTGAGACGGATCTTGTCCAGCGAGTGGCTTCAATCAGCATTGAAAGCCATAATAGTTGTGTTGGTTGCAGATAGCTTGTGCAGAGGGATTCCCAGAATTTAAAGCAAACTTTTAGGAATGATGCTGAGGGAGGATCCTGGATCGATGTGCATGCGGTCCACCTTGATCGCCCCGATATACCCTATATAGTACAAGGGTCTATTATGACGATTATTTTTGAGTAGCATGTCCTCCTGTGAAAAGGTGATGTTGGGCACCACTTCCATAGTATTGTGGCAGTGGGGACAGGAGACAGGATCTTCAGCGGGGGCTTTGACTTCAGCGAGATAGGAGTCGGCATGTAGTAATGCCTCACTTAAGGCCTTTCGTATTTCTTTGGAGGGTCGCAATAGATCGAATAGAGACAACCTGGCAGGCATATTGGCTAGCTGTGCCAGTATGTCAAAGTTGTAGGGCCGATCCATGCCTTCCGGAGCTGCCGCCTTCAGAGACTTGTCAAACCGTGTCTCCTTCTGCTTGGCTTTGTCTATAGTTGGAGGCTTAGACAGGCCGGCTTCTGAGCTTGTAGGGGCAGCAGAAGGTTGAGAAGGTACCGCTTCTTCATGTGCGGGGTCGTATATCCGAAGATAAGTCTTCTCCGATCGTGTCTCGCCAGATAGGACCTCGTAGATGGGAGAGGATACCATATGGCATGACTTGTATTTCTTGCCCCTTTTTGCTTTGGGAGGTACCACCTCCTGCGTCACTTCTTGTACAAGGTCGGGATGGACCCACATGATCTCACCACGTTCAGTCGTAAGTGGCACCAAGGTTGAGTTACGAGCTGGCGGTAGGTTGACGACTTCCATTATTGCCTTGGGAATCGGGACCACGCCGTCTGGGACTTCTGTGGGAGAAAAGTCACCAAACTGAAGAGAGATCATGTTAGAAGATACGACCTTGTCTTCAGCTTCTAGGTTGATTACTTGGCTGTCGATAAGCTGTTGTATCTTCTTCTTCAGGATGATGCAGTCCTTAGTGGAATGATGCACGTACTGATGATAGAGACAGTACTTGGGATCGTTGAGCTGGTTTGCCTCTGCAGGATGTCGTAGTGGAGGCAATTTCAGCTTATTACCCTTTATCAATGTGTGAAAGATGGTAATGACATCGTCTTCGTCAAAGGAGAAGGTCTCTTTAGGCTTGTCGAAGGTGCCCTAGGAATTGGAAGCTCCTTTGGATGTGTCGACCTTCAGGACTTCTTTCCCTTTACCCCCACGAACAGGGATAGTTTGAGGATGCTTGCCCTTGTCTTCGGATTTAGGTATTTTCAACCCTAGTAGTTCCAAGTTAGGAACGTCGTTTTCAGCAGCATCAGCGACCCCAATAAAAGTGGGCCATGTATCATACTTATGTATACCCAGACAAAACTTCACTGTAGAAAGGAAGTTATGTCGACAAGTATCCATAAGTTCTGAGTCTGGTATGCCAAAGGGCATCTTCAGTGCTAGCCGCCTGAAGCGTTCGATGAAGGCGATAACGGACTCAGTCCCCCTTTGCTTGGTCTCGATGAGGGTGGACATACTAACGTGCATGCTACTCTCATAAAAGCTGTTGAGGAATAACCTCTCCAAGTCTTTGAATGAATTGATGCATCCGTCAGGCAGACTGCAGAACCATTTGAAAGCTACCCCCTGCAAGGTGCTAATAAACAGCTTCAATAAGAACGGATCGTCTCTGGGCAAGTGCAGAGTCTGCATGTTGAAGTATGTCATGTGTTGACGAGGAGAAGTCAACCCGTCAAATGAATTCAGCGTCAACGGCTTGTAGTTAAGAGGGCAAGTAGCATTCTCCCACTCTGGGGGATACGGTTGGGATATCCCTGTTTCACTTAACAAAAGGCCTGGAATTGGCTTTTGAAAATAAAACAAGAAAAAGTACAAATAGTACAAATTATTCTGGGAAGTATTGCTATGGAAGTTTGATCTGAAGTCGATCATTTTGTTCCTTGGACTATACGATGATGATGAAGATCACTGCTAGAAGATGAACAACCGGAAGAACTAAGTCACCAGAAAGGTATCGACGCACTTGGGCACTGATGGCGAGGCCAAATGCTTTCCTGCTTTGCTTCACTCTGTTCTGGAAGAAAAGTTGAAGAAGAATGCTCCGGAGAATCAAAATCTCTGGGTTCTGATCTCTATGTATTCTCTTCTTGTCTCTCTCTCCGTCTGTGTCTTGAGAAAAATCAATCTATTTATAGACTTGACCTTCTGTGCGTAAAACTCAGCAAAAGTTTTATCTTTACGCTAATAACTGCCACCCATGACTGAAGTCATCCTCTGCATACGTTGACACGTGTCCCATTATTTCAATAAGAATAGGATGCACGTACACACGTTCTTCGAGATGTGTGGTATGAAAGCCATGTAAGCAAACCACGTTCCAAAGTAGTCAGGAATGATAGAGCGTAAACAATAACCCAAATATACTCTGAGCGTAAAGTAGTAGACTAGGCGTAAAATAGCCCTGACATGGACTTCCCGCGTAAAGTGGCTAAAAATAGCCTTGAGCGTAAAACGTAGCCCAAATAAACTTTATGCACACGTCAACTTTTGAGCATAAAAACTCATATAGTCTCCATGCGTAAAAGAAGTCATATTGTGAGCGTAAAATAGCTCAATCCACATACTAAACGACAACATTGGTCTCTGTGTAAAACAAATCCCTTCGAATTCTGTGTTGTACGCTATCAGTAAATCTTTATGTCAGACTTTGCATTAAATACATGACTTGACAGCTTTGTCCAGCGTAAAGTGGTTAGCTTATCTCTGGCGTAAAACCACTGGCTTGACCCTGGCGTAAAGTGATTAGTCTGTCCTTGGCGTAAAATAGATCATTTTGAGTGGAATACTCTATCTCTTTGACTTAGTCTATGAAGCACACATTTTTTACGCTCCTACAAGACCCCCTTCAAAGTTTTCGGAATTTGAAAAAGACTTTAAGAATTTCGAAATACTTTAAACATGAAAAATGGTGCCGGTCAATACTCAACCGTCATGGTGCCGGTCAATACTCAACCGTCATAATTAATTGTATATATAAGGAGAAGTTCTTCATTCTCACTTTTCATCCTCATACTGTCATGGCACCGAAGAAAGAGACAGACAAAGAAAAGGCTCCAAGCTCTAGGATTGACACAGAGACGGAGATCGAGCGAGCACGTAACTTTGTAGAGTGCTTTGGACTGACTCCAGCGATCTTCGCTCGTATAAATGGTGGCCCTCAACTGCGTACGAAGGATCAGGTGATGCAGAAGCATTCCTCAATCTGATGCGTCGTTCCGGGATCCACAACATGCACGAATTAGGTGCCTCCCTTCGTCAGCCCAACGAGGGAGAGAAGAAATAGTAATGTTTTATGTAGAAGTGTCTTGACACTTCAACTTATCTGTAGGGGCCTACTCCCCCTTTTTTTATAAAAATAAAATCTTAGTATTGATTTCATCTTTATTCGTGAAGTGCATTGGTATGTAGAATTGTTCCACGCCTTTTTTGACTGTATCTATGGTTGTTCATTCCCAAGAGAAACAAATCAACACGTGGCAACTGTCCTGCGGTCACGAGCGCCTTTTATTAGGATCTTTCCCGAAATAAACTCACGCCAACCGTTTCTTCGACCCTTTAAATAGCTGAGTTAAAGAATGTTTTATGCATTCTCATTCTCATTCTCATTCTTTTTCTCCGAAGATAGCTATTTGCAAGATTTCATTCTCCAACAAGAGATTGATAATGACGATGCTTTTCGATGTCGTTCCTCTGTACGCTCGGCCATCAGACGTTGATTCAACTACTCTTAAAGCCACACCATCTAACCATGATGGTAAGTTTAATTCATAAAACAATTGTCTTCCTTTGAGCTTTTTGTTGAAAACAGATGTCTATCTTTAATAGATAAGGCATGCCTATTGAAAATGAGCGCAAATCTTTGACAGATATGGAGCGCATAAAACACAGGCGCAAAGCCTTTTAGATAAGATGCACATGAAATACGGGCGTAAAAATGCCTTGTTGAATAAGGTGCACGAGCATCAGTCTTTAATTGACCAGTAAGTGGCTGATGATACTTCTGTTGAAAGTTTTTCTCTGTTGTTTTCTGCAGAAGCTTGGCTGAAGAACTTTTCCAGAACCGGTATTGGCGACTTGGATGCTGTGAGGAGCATTCTTCTGACATCAACATCAGGGAGCTCATGCGCTTTTGATGCGCAAACCAGACAACTCAGAACTTTTCGTGGGATAAAAGGTTCTTCCTCAGATGGTAGGAAGAGCCTTTATACACGAAAAGTTGGATGGTGGAGTCAACTCTATCCCAAAAAATTGGGTAGTAGAGTTCCTTTCACGGCAGGACTAGGAATCGTATCCCAATGCTGGATATATTCCTATCTCCTCTGAAGGGCCGCTATTTCTCCACCAATTTTATTGGCAGCAACACGTCTTCGGGCTGCCATACTCTGGGATTCTCCTCTCGTCTGAGAGAGAAGACCAGAGTTAATTCCTACTGTTTGGGTCGCCATTGAGACTCAGACAGCAAGGAATTGACACCAACAACGAATCCGATGAAGAAGATCCAAAGAAGAAGTAGATCTTGATTAGGTCATCGTTGTTGTATAGAATGAAAATCCAAGATGTAATAGATTTCCATTATGATTTGTAAGAAAGTCGAAAAAATGTAATAGACTTTTATAAAGTGAGAATGGAAATGACAAGTCTTCTAAACTCAATAATTTGTATCTTAACCAGAGGTAATATAGACATGAATGAAATCTCGTTTTCTTTTTCAGAGTATACAATACTATCAGAGGTAATATGGACATGATAGCATGTAAGAACTCAAAGAAAAGTAGATTAATATCTATGCAGAGGTCAAATGGACATGATAGATAGAAAATACAAGCAGATTTAATATTTATTCAGAGGTCATGAGAACATGATAAATAACAAATCCAACTTTTTATACCAACTGGTAAGATAGAAGATTAAAATTTCTCTCCAAGGAGACAAGTAATCAGCTTATCCAAACATTGGTAGCTGGGGAAATAAGAAGACAGGTGTCATAGAAAATACACGCCAATATTGATAAAAGAATGGATGAACCAACGTATCTTTTGGGAAACGAAAAGTCGATTCAATTCCATAAAATGGATGAATCTGATGTAACGAATGGATAGGTCTTTTCGGAATGAAAAGTTGTTTCAATTTCCAAGTCCGGTTCGTTAATAGATCTCTCCTATAAATAGGTGAGAACTCTTTGTAACATTTCATTCTTTATTTCCATTCCTCTATCGGAAATGTCTTTCAAGGACGTGCAGCAAAAGAATGAAGTCTCCATGAAAGTTGAGGACGTCACCGAGACGCGCCCTATTGAGCCAGTTGTGTCAGACCCAACCAAAATAGGCGAAAGCTCTTTTATGCCTAAGCCATCACAAGACATCCTCGCTTTCTTAGTAGAGCCAGGGAAAACTCCTGAGGAAGAAGAACTGAGGATGGCTCCCTGTAAATTTTTTATGAACTCAGGCACCGATGCCTTCGATGCATTGGCCGACTATGTATTTAATAAGGAAGGCAGTGGTCCTCGTCCTTAATCTTTTACTCAGAAAAAAAATAATAAAGGATATTTTATTTTCATTCTGTCTCTTTGTTTTTTATACATAGTACTTCTTAAGAAATTTGCCATTGATCGGCATCATGAGTAGATCTCCATTAGGCTTGGATAACCGATAGGTGCCATTGGAAAACACAGTCTCAATGACATAAAGGCCTTCCCATTTTGCTTGGAATTTCCCTTTGCTTTTGTGAGTCATCACCATCGGTCTTCGAACAGCTAATACCAGCTCACCGATCTTGAATACCCTCTCTTTAACTTTACGATTGAAAGTTCGAGATATACGGGCTTGATATAGCTCAATATGTTGTTGTGCTTGAAGACGCTTTTCGTCCAATCCTTCAAGTTCTTGGAGTCATAAGCGATCATTATTCTCTATAGTTAGCTCATTAGCAATAGCTATTCGAAGAGATAGAATCTGAATTTCCAATGGAAGGACAGCCTCACATCCATAAACCAGTGAAAATGGTGTAAAACCAGTAGGAGTTCGGACTGTTGTTCGATAAGCCCATAAATATTCTCCAAGTTTCTCATTCCAATCACGTTTATTAGAAGAGACGAACTTTTTGAGAAGTTTGATGATCGTCTTGTTGAAAGCTTCGGCTAAACCATTAGCAGCTGGATTATAAGCCGTAGAAGCCAAATTTTGAATTCGATTCTTATCACAGAACCGATAAAATGCCTGACTGGCAAATTATGGTCCATTGTCATGAATTATCCGTCGAGGAATCCCGAAACGATAAATGATATGGTGTTTGATGAAGCTAATCATATTAGATGTTTTCACTTCAGTAAGGGGGACTGCTTCTGCCCATTTGGAAAAGTAATCAGTTATAGCCAATATAAAGCGATGTCTTTTAATAGAAGGAGGGTTAATCGGACCAATGATATCCATACCCCAAGCTTCGAAGGGCCAAGAAGCTGCTGTATGATGTAAAAATTCAGAAGGTTGGTAAATAAAGTCAGCATGAATCTGACATGCTTTACACCTTCTGGCGTAATCTACAGCATCTGCTATCATGGAAGGCCAATAATACCCCATTCTTCGAATACGATCTTATAACTTCGGACCTGGTTGATGAGCACCACAGACACCATCATGAGCCTCACGGAGTGTCAGTTTAGCTTTACTTTCTGAGAGACAACGCAGCAAGAGTCCATCGTATGAACGATGATATAACATATGTAAAGACGAATCCTAATAGAATCGAAATGATCGTCTCTTGATTGATGCAGCTTCTTTTGGATCTTCAGGTAAAATCCCATGAACCGCATAATCAATGAATGGAGTTCTCCAATCCCTCTGCTGGGAGCTTGACTCTGTAGTATAACTATGTTCAATATACAAATTATTCTTGACATAGAATAAGTCTCGGTCCAACAAAGTAATTGTATTTTGTCTCCGAATTGGAACAGCCAAGTCTGCAGCTAAGCTAGCAAGAGCATCAGCTTCCACATTCTGAGAACGTGGTACGAATTCGATGAAGAATCCTTTGAATGAAAGGACCAACTCGATTACCACTTGATGATAAGGGATGCGATCAGGATTTCTGACTTCATAAGTCCCTCTAACTTGATTAACAATCAGTTGAGAATCTCCATAAGCTTCTAGGAACTCACTATCTAACTGTTTTGCTACTTGTAGACCAATCAGCAAAGCATTATGTTCTGCTGCATTATTAGAGCATGGCTCATTGAGAGAATAGGCACGGTATATAACCATTTTATCAGGAGAAACCAAGACGATTCCTAATCCAGAGACAATATTACCCTTAGGTCCAACCCGTGATGCTCCATCAAAATATAATTGCCAGATATCATTCTTCAAAGTCATGCTGCAATCCATGACTTCATCTGGAATGTCCTCATATAGCTTTGATGTTTCAGGTATAGGATGAGCAGCTAAGAAATCAGCTAATGCTTGATCCTTCACTGATTTTTGAGGTATATAAACCATATCATAAGGAGTGAGCAACATTGCCCAGGTAGCTAACCTAGAGTTAAGAATGCTCGGTTTTCTCATCAATACTCGAATGAGATTTATTCTGGAGATGACATGAATAGTCTGTCCTGTCACATAATGTCTTGTCTTTTGGACAGCAAAAACCAAGGCCAGATATTCCTTTTCTACAGGAGTATACCTGTGTTCTGTTCCGACCATCATTCGGCTAAGATAATAAATTGCTTGTTCATGCCCCATATTACTTTTTTGTTCAAGAAGAGCACCAAGTAAATAATCCAAGGCTCGAACATATAGCAAAAATGGTCTTTCTACCACTGGAGGTACCAGAGCATGTGGATTTGTAAGGTATTGCTTGATGTCATTGAAGGCTTTCTGACACGCTTCATCCCAAACAAATGATACACCCTTCTTTAATAGATGGAAGAAATGTTGACATCTCCCAGGGAGATTAGATATAAACCTCCTAATATAAGCAATACGACCCTAAAAGCCACAGAGTTCTTTCAAATTACGAGGAGGACGCATTTCAAGAATTGCTTTAACCTTATCAGGATCAACATGGATACCCTGAGAAGTAATGACAAATCCTAAAAACTTGCCACTGGAAACCCCTAAGAAAGACTTAGTAGGGTTCATTTTCAATTGATGTTGGTGCATCAGTTCAAATATTGTCTTCAAGTCTTGAATGTGATCATCTTTTGATCGACTCTTAACAGCAATGTCATCTACATAACATTCTACTGTCTTCCGTAGATGTTCTTGAAAGATGTTGCTCATAGCCCGTTGATACGTGGCACCGGCATTTTTAAGACCAAATGGCATAACCGTATAGCAGTAAACCCCAAGACGTATACGAAAAGCAGTATGCTTCTCATCTTCTGGATGCATCTAAATTTGATTGTATCCTGAGAATCCGTCCATGAAAGACATGCGTTCAAAACCGCATGTATTGTCTATCATGACATCGGTAATCGGAAGTGGAAATTCATCCTTTGGACAAGCTGCATTAAGATCTCGAAAATCTATGCAAACTCGGACCTTTCCATTCTTCTTCTTAATAGGAACAATGTTAGCAACCCAGTCCGGGTGTTGTTCTTCACGAACGAAGCCACATGTGATCAGCTTTTTGACTTCCGCCTCAATTGCATCCATCATATCTGGTCGAAAATGCCGTTGTTGTTGTTTCACAGGCTTGGCATTAGGAAGAATATTGAGTTTATGAGTAGCAACTTTAGGATCTAAACCCGGCATATCCTCATAATTCCATGCAAAAATATCAATATATTCTTTGATCAGTTTTATAAACTCTTCCTTTTCATCTTTAGAAAGGTTTTTACTAATGAATATTGGTTTAGGCGTAGTTCCATCTCCAACATCAATCTAGACAATCTCGTCCTCCGTAGGTGGTTGTCGTTGTTCAAAATGAAGTTCCCATTAAGTGTCTACCTGTTGAGCCCAAGGATCATTCTCAAATGATTCAGATTCACCATCAGTTTGAACCATGTTTACTGAGAATATTTGTTCAGATTCATCATAATAATCTCCTATAACATATGAGGAGTGAGATGTATCAGATTCGATAAATTAGATTTCTTCTGAATCTTATGATTGTGAAGAGCTAGAAGAGAATTCTTCTTGAATATCATCATTAAACATGTGGGACGGATCATATCCCAAGCCATGACGAGTTTTCTGATAAAACGGATCACCACTTAATGGTAATCGTCTACCTTTGCCTTGATTGAGACCTTGCATAGTCTTCAAATCATATCCCATATTCTGGATAATCTTGAAAGATTGTTGACTATATCTGTCAATTCAGATTCTTCCTTTATTTTATCTCTCAAATCATTTGTCTGAGCAACAGGGATATTTCTAGCCTTGCCAAACACAATTTGACGCTTGTTTTTCTTATCAGACGGAATCACAAAATAAGATTCTTCATGACGTCTATAGGTTACACAAGCTTGTGATGAAGCAACTACAGGAAGAAGATAGGGAGAAGATGTTAGGAACCTTTGAGCATAAGGTCCAACATCGACATAAGGAGGAAAGGAATTTTCCTTATGATCAATGTATAAGGTTTCCTCTGTGTCTATGTCGTCTTTATACTGATGATTTTGATCATCAGAAGATAAAGTCATTCTTTCAACATATTTGACAGCCATATACTCAAAAAGGAAATCTTCATTGATATTGGAAAGTACAGAATGATCAATATTTATATCATTTACAATTTGACTGCTATGCTTCGGATTAATCACTAATGGACCATCATCTGTCTTTTGCGTAGATTTGCCAAGATTGACAATCAATGGTGGTTCTAGATCATTCGTACGAGAAGTATGCCCTTTGACCTTGATCCTAAGAGGTTGAACTTGGCTTTTAGTAGGAACATTCACTGATTCCTCAGATGAAGCTTGAGTTCTCCCTTTGACCTTGATCGTCAAAGGTTGATTGTTGACAGGTTGGGGTTGGATTCGCCCTTTGACTTTGATTTTCAAAGGTTGCTCTTCTGGTGAATCTTCATTAATAGACTGATCTTCGGCAAATGATCGGTCTTCAGCCATGTCTGATATCTCCTTTACATGTTCTTATTTGTAGAGCCTTGAATCAAAAAAATAGGCTTCGACACCCTTGAAAGGATTGATATAAGCAAACTCAGTTTTCACAACTCCTTGGGAATCCATATACTTGAAGCATTGGTGGAGAGTTGAAGGCACGATGTTATGCTCATGTAACCATGGTCTTCCAAGAAGGATATTGTAGGATACGTCTGAATTAATAACATAGAATGTTGCCATAGTTCGAAGATCACCAATTTGAATCTTCAGACGAATATTTTCCAATGGTTTACTCTTTCCAGAGTTGAAACCAACTATTGTGGTACTAGTATAAGTCAAGTCACTAGTAAGAATCCTCAATGGTCTTAGCATACTTTGAAGAATTATGCTAATGGAAGACTCAGGATCAATGTAAATTCTGTCAAGTTCAATGGATTCAATATACCCAGTGTAGCACAAAGGCCTGTCATGCTTGTTATGCTTCAACAGCATATTTCTTGTGTAAAGGTGATGTTGGGAATTGCTTCCATCACACTATGACATTGTGGGCATGGCACTGGTATCTTATCAGGAGTCTTGAGTTGAGCTAATCAGGAATCAGCTTGCAGTAAAGCTTCACTCAAGGTTTCGCGACTTTCTTTAGAAAGGCGAAGCAACTCGAAGATAGATAATCTAGCCGGAGTATTAGCTAACTGGGCTAGAATATCAAATTTATAGGATTTCATCACCACCCCCTGACTGGAAGCAGACTTCAACGGGACGTCAAAGCGTACTGTTTTCTGTTTCTCCTTTTCAACAACAACAGGAACAGAAGACGGTTGAGTTGATGGTGTTTCAACATTCTCTGCTTCTTTGGAGGATCCCTCATAATCTTTGTGGTACTCTTTTTCAGATCTTGTACCAGCAAAGGTTTCTTTTTCAGACTCAGAAGAAGGAAGTACCATATTGCAGGATTTAGTCTTCTTTCCCTTAGCCTTCTTCTTACGAGGATTGTTATGAAGAACCTCAGAACCCAATCCAACAGTGGATTTTTGACTTTAAATTTGTAAAGGAAGTCGTATTCCTTTATCATAATTCAAACCTTCTGTCTTTTGAAAATCATAACCCATCTTCTTCATGAGAAGGACAGATTGCTGACTGTATAAGTGAGTAGGCAGCAGACTTTTAACAGGAGGTTCAACAGAGGACGAAGAAGAGATCTCTGTAACTATAGGAGGATGAGGAATAGAATTCTCTATAGCTACGGGAGGAGAAGGATTCGGGATACGAGAAAAAAATCCCTACAAGAGCTTTTTCATAAGCAGCGAAGACTTGTTGTGCCCTGTATAAGGGAATACTATTCATGGCTAGCCACTGCTGATGAGTAAGCTTGAGCTTGGTAGGAGGAGCCAAACTTGGAGGACATATGTTCAATCCTCTCAGTCTATCTTCCAAAGGAATGCCATCCCATAGATAATCCAAATCATCAGGATCTGGAATAACATGAGAAATTATGTTGCAAGTTTTGACTTTCTTACCTTTCTTGGATTTTGAAGTTTTACCTTCATCTTCCATTTCAGGTACTAAGTCAGGATGTACCCACATAATTTCACCATTCTTTAATGTAAGAGGCAACAATCCTTCATTTTCCTCCCTGGCAGGCGGGATATTCATAATCTTTATCGTCGCCTTCGGAATTGGGACAATTCTATCTGGTACTTGTTGAGAGGGAAAATCTCCAAATTGAAGAGAAACCATATTGGTTGTGACCGTATGCTCATTATTAGTTAGAGAGATGGCATTGGCATTAATCAATTCTTGGATTTTCTTCTTTAGGACATAACAAGCCCTGGTGGGATGATTTATGTATCTGTGATAGATACAATATTTGGGATTATCAGTCAGATTTACCTCATTAGGCCTCTTTGGCTCCAGGATCTAGAGTTTGCCACTCTTCACCAGACATTGCAATATCCCTGGGATATCACTCTCGTCAAAATAATATTCTTCTTTTGCCTTAGAAGACTCCTAATTATTCGGCATCGTTTTGCTTTTGGAAAGGTTAACCATAAGAGTGTCTTTTCCTTTTGCATTACGATTGCCAGAATTATTACCAGGATTACCTTTCTTTTCTTTATCATCTGAGGCAAAAATCATCCCATGTTCACGAGCCAACCTACCATTGGTCTCGGCAGAAACTGTTGCTATGATAAACGAAGCCCAATCTGTGAATTGGAAACCCGTAAAGACAGCGATGGATGGTCGCAGATTCATCTTGCATGTATCAATTAACGCTGAATCTGGCATACCAGGAGGCATCTTTAGAGTCACCTGTCGAAAACATTCAATGAACGTCCGAGTATCTTCTTTCTCCTTTTGCTTGATTTCTATTAAGGAGGACATGTTCATGTCCATACCTCCTTCATAGAAGCGGAAGAGAAACATTGCCTTAAATTCGTCAAAAGACGAAATGCAATTGTCGGGTAAACTACGATACCAGTCGTAAGCTGAAACCGTCAAGCATCCAATGAATACTCGAGTGAGAAGAGCATCATTTTTCTGCAAATGAACAGTCATAATATCAAAGTAATTGATATACTGACTAGGAGAAGCCTTTCCATCAAACAATACCATTGACTGTGGCTTGAATTTCGGTAGAAAGGGTACATCATTCCAATGAGGAGGATAAGGTTTCTTAATCCCTAACCTCTGGAGTTGATCCTTTTGCTTCAAAACAACAAACTGTGCTTTGAGCTCACGTGCTGCTTGAATGGCTTCATTGATTTGTGAAAGCACATTTGATTGAATAGTTGTTGGTTGTACCGTAACCCCCACCGGAGATGGTATATCTTCTGGAATGATGGGATCTGGAGATGCAGAATTTTGGTTAACAGTAGGCTCTTGGATATTCAAAGGTATATCAACCCCTTGGCTATCTTGAGTTTGTGCTGCTACCTGTACCGGTGTTACTATTGCCGATTGAGCAGTTTGCTGAGCTGTTATTATCTGGTGCATGCTTTGTATCATGTTAAGCATGTCTTTCAACGATTGTTCAATGGCAGTGAGACGTTGTTCTGTATTAGCAGATGACGTCTCTGGTTCATCTCCAATAGCGTAGGATTCAACATCTCTTGAAGATACAGAGGGATTAGTATAGAAGTATGAATCGATACTATCAGTTTCGGACTCAAGAGATTGAGTACCCCTAGCTTCTGAATCAGAAGTCTGCAATTGTCTTTGTCTTCTTGGTCGAGTATTCTGATATACTCCTTCAAAAGAATCAAGAAGTCTATTGAATTATTGTTGACCTGGGGTTTGGGACGTGTTCCGTCTAGGACGTCGTCCTCTGTTGGTATGAGATGCCATGTTGACTGATGCATATGACAACTCATCAGCTTGTTGTTAGGGCGCATTAAAACTTAACCGATCAAAAACTGACCGTTTGGAAGCCGAACAACAACATTTAATTACAATCTGGTGACACTCACAGTAATGATTTTCTTGGGGGAATGTCACGGGAGATTGTCTATTTTTACGCTTTTGTATTAGCAATTTACGTAAATCAGAAGGAGTAGAAGGAGTAGTCTTCTTTATTACATTTGGGGTAGCAAAACGTTTAGTCCCTTGTGTATAAAGAAGATTACTGGCTGCATTCGCAGAACCAAACTGTACATTTTTACGTACTTGGAGTTGCGTGCATAAATTGTGAGATTTTTGAGCACGAAGGACTCCATCTTCATTGCGTGTAATTTGTAAGTTTGGTACCTTGCGTACAGCAGATTGTTGGTTGAAAACAAAAGTTTTACCAACTATATTTTTATGCTTCATACGTGCAGGTACATTCACTTTCGATACAGAAACATCTTTGTAAATTTTATCTATACTGTCACAGACAGGAGATTTACCTTTACGAATAGAGCGCAAAACATGAGTATCTGCCACATCACAGACGGGAGATTTTTCTTTACGCGAAGAGCGTAATTTTTGTGTGTCTACCACGTCACAGACAGGAAATTTATTCTTACACTCAGAAGCGCAAATATTAGAGTCTGCCTCATTATAAATGGGAGACTCGTTCTTATGCACTGAGCGTAAAATTTGGTTTTTACCCACTGGGCGTAAAACATCATTTTTACGCACTGGGCGTAAAATTTGGTTCTTACGCAGTGGGCGTGAAACCTGATTATCTTCACCGTCACAGACAGGAGATGAATTGTCACACTTAGAGTGCAACGCTGAAGTAAGGACTGCCTCGTTACGAACGGGAGCCCCTACGACCGGAGTGGGAAGAATTCCCTTGCCATCAGAAGCAACAGAGAGATCAGAAGCTACTTTGGATTTAGGAACCCAAACTTTTTGTGCTTTGCGAGACTTTTGAACATTGGTGCAGCGAGAACCACCCCCAGTTCGGAGCATTTCTTCATAAGCAGTCGGGTCGAATTGAACGACCAGAGTCTTCTTCGTCGATCCGATCGACACATCATCGTATTGAGCAATTGCCTCCTCGTCAGAGGAGAAGGTCGTACCCAGCAGAGTCGCCATTTTGTTTCACTTAACAAAAGGCCTGGAATTGGCTTTTGAAAATAAAACAAAAAAAAGTACAAATAGTACAAATTGTTCTAGAAAGTATTGCTATGGAAGTCTGATCTGAAGTCGATCACTTTGTTCCTTGGACCATACGATGATGATGAAGATCACTGCTAGAAGATGAACAACCGGAAGAACTAAGTCACCAGAAAGGTATCGACGCACTTAGGCACTGATGGTGAGGCCGAATGCTTTCCTGCTTTGCTTCACTCTGTTCTGGAAGAAAAGTTGAAAAAGAATGCTCCGGAGAATCAAAATCTCTGGGTTCTGATCTCTATGTATTCTCTTCTTGTCTCTCTCTCCGTCTGTGTCTTGAGAAAAATCAATCTATTTATAGACTTGACCTTCTGTGCGTAAAACTTAGCAAAAGTTCTGTCTTTATGCTAATAACTGCCACCCATGACTGAAGTCATCCTCTGCATACGTTGACACGTGTCCCATTATTTCAATAAGAATAGGATGCACGTACACACGTTCTTCAAGATGTGTGGTATAAAAGCCATGTAAGCAAACTACGTTCCAAAGTAGTCAGGAAGGATAGGGCGTAAACAACAACCCAAATATACTCTGAGCGTAAAGTAGTAGACTAGGCATAAAATAGCTGTCACGACCCGATCCCAAATAATTGGGTCGAACCGGATCATGCCCAGCCTGCACCGTTGTTGAGACGGCGGTAGTAAGCTGTTCCATTAGCAGGTAATCCACAACAACATCTATATTTGTCACAACTTAAAATTCGGGAAATAAAACTTTATTAAACATTTGAAATAAGTACAACTGGAATGTGAAAGAACTGAATTAAAAACCTGAAATCAAATTACAAATTTCTAAAACAACAAATCTAGAAACAGAAAATCTAGCTAAGCGTTCGACTCGCCGGCCTCAAGTCCTGCGTCCTCCAACAGGGTACAGAACCGGGTCATATTAGCTGTTGTATAGTATAACAGCTCAGCATCCTCAATGTTCCCTAAAAATATTATCTCCAGTCAGGAGGGAGCAAAGTACAATTTATGCTAATTTGACAATTAAAATAATAATAGAATCATGCACTTTTAAACAATTTGAAGTAAACAGTTTTCTAGCAGTAAAATAGTGTGATTTGAATAGGCAATGAATATGACCGGCTTGGGTTGTACAGTTGTATCCTATTGATACAATTCGGCTTATCCCCGTGTGTAAGAGGGGTAAGCTAATACTGGCCTAAGTTATTGTTTTGGATGTGGTCATAATCATTACACTACTCTTCCAGTCCCCAAACAGTTACAGTAGTTACAGTCAGTGCTCTCAGAGAGAGTTTCGTGTTGCATCGTGGTTTAAACTTGCATTAAAACGATTACTAAATAATTGTAAACTAACACAAAATATACTTGCCTCAAATGAACTGGACTGGAAAGTTGGAGACTTCGAGATGGAAATTCAGAATCGTCCTCGAATTCCTACATTCGAAAAATTGACTCAGAACCAGGGTTACCAATCTAACTACGCTAGTTGAAATCTCTAATTGTGTCCTAATCCATTTTAATTCTTTAATAATAAAACAAACAGAATTACGATTATCGATGCGTTGAATTTATAACGAGGGAAAGATCGTTTAAACTTTGTATTTTAAAAAACCCGTCGATACCAAATTATTTGATTAAAACTTGTATTTTAGTAACTATAAATATAAAACTAAATTTCTTATTTTTAGTGAGAAATACATGATCGTTAGTTAATATTAAAACTTGTAGATTTTATGTGAGAAAAACTTATTAATTTTTATATGAAAATAACTTTTATCCGATTTATTCGTATGCTACAAAAACTCGCAAAATCAGCAAATAACCAGAAATCCTACACTACCAAATTACAGTTACAGAACCAACAACCAGCTGGGCTTATGCCCATTACAATTTATTTACATAAATTGAAATAAGACAAGAACGGTCGTTAGTTCTAAACTTCCTATAAATTAAATACGAATAAATTAAATAATAAATTAAATTAAATAATAACTAGTCTCAGATATGGTCCAATTGTCAACTAGGCTAATGCCTCAACGTCCGGGCGAGGCCCGTTTCGTTTGTACTTAGCCGGGGCCCATTGACCGATACGGTCATTGCCCAAAAATCCAAAATATTTAATCTATATTTTCGAAATCCATTTTAAAATCATTTTTAAAATATAATTAAATTTACGGAAAAATTCAGCAGCATTTCCTCTGTTTTTAGTCAACCCAAAAATGGGAAATATGCCAACATTTTCCTGCAAATCCCAAACCAGGAAATCCCAAAATATATACACATAAAAATAACCATAACATTCCACAGATTAATTCGGAACGACCCGAACCAAGTTCGGAAGTCCGAATCCAACCAAAACATTCACAGCACGCTACCAGAAAAATCTGAAAACCCAAAATATATCGAAATCCATTTTTCGAAAAGTTCCGGAAAAGAAAAACAACCAACAGAACCTTTTCGAAGGTTCCGAAATTACGACGTCACTAAAAGCCGAATTCCCGGAAGGGAATCGGGGACCAATCTCATCACAGACTAAAAAAAATGGAACGGGACAGGGGTTATACCTTGGGTTGCTCGGCTAGAGCTCTCAGATGATATAAAGAAAGAATAATCACGGACAGCAGGAGAATTCGTTGGCACAGCGGGTCGGAGACACGGGAACCGCTTAAACCACGGAACAACAGAACGGTTCGGAAATCGCAGCGAATCTCGGAAAGCGGACAGCAGCGGAATCGTTGGAGGCGGGGCAGAGGGGAGTAGCCGAGAGGGGTGCTTCCGGCGAAGGGGCTCGGCAAGGGGCGCTGGGGACCGGGGCGTCGGGGTCGGACGCCGGAGGGTCGCGTCGGGGAAGGGCGCTGGGAACCGGGTCCGCGCCGGAGCGCCGGGGGAGCGCTGGAAGGGGGAGGCCGAGCGACAGCAGGGCGCGGACGAAGGGGGTCGTCCAGAGGTGCGCCGGGAGGGAGGAGGCCGGCGTCGGGGTCGGGCGGCCGGGCTAGGGGGCTCCGGCGAAGAGCGATGCTGGGAGGAGGCCGGCGTCCGGGTCCGTGCGGAGGTGCGCCGGGGAGGTCGCGGCCTAAGGGTGCCGCTGGGAGCTTCGGGAGGGAAGAGGGTTTGAGGGATTTTAGTTCTTTGTGAAAGAGAGAGAGTGAGGAGGTTGCTTTCTTAGGAAGAGTAGAGAGTGATGGTTCTGTGAGGAAGTGTTTTGAGAAAGGGGAGTTATAAGGAGGTGGGGTGGTGGTTTGAGTGATGTGGAGTAAAAATGGGAGAGAGGTGAACGTGGAGTGAAAGGAGGAGAGGGGTGTGTGCTGGTCCTTCGTGGACCAGCTCAAAGCTTTTATTATTATTATTATTTTTTAATAGTAAGAATTCAGAATTTCAAAAATAAAAGGATTGGGTCTGGGTTCGGGAGTCGGGTCCGGGCTCGGGTCTGGGTCAGCACCCAAAAACCATATTAATTCTCAAAATTAATTTTAAAACTCAATAAATTAACTCTAATTATAACAATAATGATAAATAATAATTATACTACAAAACTGGGTTTCACAATCTTTCCTCCTTGGAAAATTTCGTCCTCGAAATTAAAGGGAGGGTAAGAGAATCAAACATATACGGGTACTACACCCGTAACTCAGGTCCAACAATAAGAATTTCTAAGGCAGTCGTGGATGAGACGGTTTAGGGACAAGTTTCATTTATGATATCATCCATATAGAAAAATACAAAAGCGAACCAAAGTACACGAGGTTGATCAGACCATCATGCACCGGTCCTGTTTAGACAATATATTAGTGGGTGCACCCAATAAAATACTGTCATGATCAAGCTTGATAAAGAAATAGCTTGCAAAACTAGGCTAACTTTGCAGCATCAGTCAAGTTAGAACGAAAGGATAAAAAATAGGAGTTATGGAATGACTCAAATTTTCTGATCTTCTTCTCACCTCTGACTACGCTTGCTACTGGTTTCTCTGGCACTGAAAGGTTGAGTCCAATCTTCAGCTCTGAATTATCCAAATTGTGACTCGGATCCGGAATATAGCGTCTGAGCTATGATACGTAGAAGACGTTGTGCACACTCTCAAGGTTAGCTGGTAGAGCTAACCGGTACGTTACTTTTCCAACTCGTCTTAAAACTTCAAATGGCCTGATGTACCTGGCCTCAATTTCCAGCTCTGTCAAAACTGATTGTTCCTCTGGTAGGAGAAAACTTCACATAAATGCTATCTCCTTCTTCAAACTTCACTGGTCGACGACTACTATCAACCCAATGCTTCTGTCTGTCTTGGGCAATCCTGAGCTTACATTTACCTTCTCTACTGCATTAGTCACTATCTCTGGACCCAGCAGTACTCTTTCTCCTACGTCGTC
Source organism: Iris pallida (assembly GCA_029216955.1). Lineage (NCBI taxonomy): Eukaryota > Viridiplantae > Streptophyta > Magnoliopsida > Asparagales > Iridaceae > Iris > Iris pallida. The sequence continues at coordinate 8,348,823 of JANAVB010010791.1, forward strand.
CCATGGAAGTGGTGTACGGCAACGACGTCCATAGAGAGCTCCAAATGGGGTCATACCAATGCTGGCTTGGTAGCTGTTGTCGTAAGAGAACTCTACCAAGTGTAAATGATCTTCCCAAGACCCTCCAAACTCCAATACGCAAAATCTCAGTATGTCTTCAGGCGTCTGGATTGTCTTCTCTGATTGTCCATCTGTCTGGGAATGACAGGTAGAGCTGAACTTCAATTGTGTTCCCAAGCTGTCATGCAAACTCTTCCAAAAGTGAGAGATAAATCTCGTATCTCTGTCAGATACAATACTTACCGGTACTCCATGAATCCGGTAGATGTGTCGCATGTATAGCGCGGCCAACTTCTCGGTAGATAAACTAACCTTGAAGGGGATAACGTGAGCTGACTTTGTCAGTCGGTCCACGATAACTCAAATGGCATCCTTCCCTCCTTGGGATCGAGGCAGTCCCGACACAAAATCTATTGTTATGTGCTCCCATTTCCACTCCGAAATGTCAAGCGGCTGTAATAGTCCTGCTGGTCTCTGCCTGCTAGCCTTCACTTGTTGACAAATTAAACATCTAGCAACATACCTGGCCACGTCTTTCTCCATTCCAAACCACCAAATAATGGTACGCATATCCCGATACATTTTGTTGACTCCAGGATGTATGGAATACTGCGACTGGTGCGCTTCTTGCATCAGCTCGTTCCTCAGTTCGCCAGTTGGTACACAAAGCCTCGTACCATTCTTCAGCACTCCGTCACTGGCGATTGAGAATCCTTCAAGTGTTCCTGCCAGCACTTGATCTCTAAGTTTGCAAAGTGTCTCGTCTTGAAACTGCGTCTCCTTGATTTTGTCCATCAGACTCGAGCTCACTTGCAACTTCATCAACAATGAATCAGCATCCAGCTCCTTCCTTCCAGACAGTATAATCTCCAGTCCAAGCTTCTCGATGTCCTTTAGCAGGTGCCGCTCCCTGGTCAAAACATCGCCATCGACTAAGTGCATCTGCGACCACATTAGCCTTACCCGGGTGGTACTGTAGATCGATGCCAAAATCCTTCATCAGTTCCAGCCATCTTCTTTGCCTCATGTTCAGCTCCTTCGGAGTGAAAACATACTTCAGACTTTGGTGGTCTGTATATATTTTCACTCTCTTTCCATATAGATAATGCTTCCATAGCTTCAAAGCAAAGATGACTGTCGCAAGCTCCAGATCATGTGTGGGATAGTTCTTCTCATGAGTCCGTATTTGCCTAGATGCATAAGCAATCACTTTTCCATGTTGTTGAAGAACGCAACCCAATCCCTTTCCGGAAGCATCACTATAAATTGAGAAACTGCCGGTACCTGCGGCTAGCGCAAGTATCGGCGCCGTTGTAAGCCTCTTCTTCAGTTCCTCAAAAGCTGACTGGCAAGCTTCAGACCATATGATAGCGCAAGTATCGGCACCGTTGTAAGCCTCTTTTTTAGTTCCTCAAAAGCTGACTGGCAAGCTTCAGACCATATGAATTCCTCGTTCTTCCTGGTAAGCTTCGTCATTGGTTCAGCAATCTTGGAGAAATCCTTCACAAACTTTCGGTAGTAGCCAGCTAAACCCAAAAAGCTTCTGATCTCTGCAACCGAGCTTGGTGCAGTCCACTTCTCAATAGCAGCTATCTTCTTTGGATCCATCAAAATTCCTTTTCCTGTGACAACATGGCCCAAAAATTCCACTTTGTCTAAAAAGAATTCGCATTTGGATAGCTTACCATAGAGCTTCTCCTTCCTCAAGGTGCTCAGCACTTTCCTCAGGTGCTCTTCATGTTCTTCCTCCGTCTTCGAGTAGATCAGTATGTCATCGATGAAGACAACAATAAACTGATCCAGGTATTCATAGAAAACCTTGTTCATGAGGTTCATGAATACTACGGGAGCATTCGTCAGTCCAAACGGCATGACCAAGAATTTAAATTACCCATACTTGGTGTTGAGCGCCGTCTTGGAAATATCCTCCTTTCTGACCTTGATTTGATGGTAGCCTGATCTGAGATCTATCTTTGAAAATACCTTGGCTCCACTCAGTTGATCAGACAGGTTGTCGATCCGGGGCAGGGGGTACTTGTTCTTGATGGTGATATTGTTCAGCGCCCGGTAGTCGATGTACATCCGTACTGTTCCGTCCTTCTTGTGTACTAACAAGACAGACGCTCCCTAGGATGAAGTTCCATCCTGGATAAATCCTAGAGCCTTCATTGATCTGGTCTTTTATCTTCTTGGCCTCCTTCGGGTTGACTCTATAGTGTCCCTTTTTGAAATAGGGAAAGAGCCGGGGACTTGGTCAATGGTGAACTCTATGTCTAGGTCTGGGGTAATCTGGGAAGACTATCAGGGAAAACATCTGCCATAAAGGTGTAACTAAGAAGTTTATTCATGTGAAGAATTACAGCAAAAACTCTTATGATTGATCTAAGGACATCCTGTTATAACTTCTTATAACAATAGATAATGCTATTCAGCAGTCCTAGGTATTAATCCTCATGGCTCTGGCTCTTGTACGAGCAGTCTCCAACTGCTTCATCTTCTTCTATGATCCTCGAGTCTGCATCATGCCCTTCTACAATGGGTGTAGGAGGCAAGGTCTGCTCGATAGGAAGAGAGTCCCTAGGTTGCGGCGTAGCAGGTGTTGCTGGGATAGGCGCTCTGGTATAATGGGGAGATAAGAGGCAGTTCTTTACCCGATGTTCAGCGGATCCACATGCCAAACATTGTCCCAATCTCTTGCGGCAACTAACGGCCTGATGACCAGGCCTCTTGTAGTAGTCATAAGCCAATAGCCTCTTACGACAAGACTGCCGAAAAGTAGAGTACTTGATGGGACCCAAATATCTTCTAGATTCAGGGGTATACCTCCTAGGGTGAGGTTCCGCTCCAACTTGGTTGGAGATAGCTATGGCTACATCATTGACGTTCTTCATGACTTCTCTCGTGATATCCATCTGTTCCAGCTGGGCTTCAGCTTGAGCCTTCTGGGACTCCACGATTTCTTGAAGTAGGACAACCATTTGGAAGGTGTTCGCTGGTACTGGTGGAGCATCAGGAATGGGTACTTCTTCAAGGAAATGCAACTCAGTTTGAGAAGAGGTAGGATCCGCCGGTGTAGTAAAAACTTCACTGGATGCATTATGGGGACGGTCAACCAGCTGCGAGGGAGAATACCCTGGACTTGGTTGAGGAGATAGGGTATGATCCGGAGACGACACCTCATCACCAGCAAGATTGGTCTTGTCAATGGCCATTCTCTGGAAGGTTTAGGATGCACACACAAGCAAGGTAGCCTACCAGTCTATAATCAAACAAAAATATTTATTTATATAATTCGGGCCTATGTTGTGACAAATCAATGTTCTAGTGTTCTAATTGTTTCTAGGTATGTTTTCCTAAGTTGTTGTTCGGACCTGCATGGGCCACCACTAAAAACATGTCACGACCCGATCCCAAATAATTGGGTCGAACCGGATCATGCCCAGCCTGCACCGTTGTTGAGACGGCGGCAGTAAGCTGTTCCATTAGCAGGTAATCCACAACAACATCTATATTTGCCACAACTCAAAATTCGGGAAATAAAACTTTATTAAACATTTGAAATAAGTACAACTGGAATGTGAAAGAACTAAATTAAAAACCTGAAATCAAATTACAAATTTCTAAAATAACAAATCTAGAAACAGAAAATCTAGCTAAGCGTTCGACTCGCCGGCCTCAAGTCCTGCGTCCTCCAACAGAGTACAGAACCGGGTCATATTAGCTGTTGTATAGTATAACAGCTCAGCATCCTCAATGTTCCCTAAAAATGTTATATCCAGTCAGGAGGGAGTAAAGTACAATTCATGCTAATTTGACAATTAAAATAATAATAGAATCATGCACTTTTAAACAATTTGAAGTAAACAGTTTTTTAGCAGTAAAACAGTGTGATTTGAATAGGCAATGAATATGACCGGCTTGGGTTGTACAGTTGTATCCTATTGATACGATTCGGCTTATCCCTGTGTGTAAGAGGGGTAATCTAATACTGGCCTAAGTTATTGTTTTGGATGTGTTCATAATCATTACACTACTCCCCCAGTCCCCAAACAGTTACAGTAGTTACAGTCAGTGCTCTCAGAGAGAGTTCCGTGTTGCATCGTGGTTTAAACTTGCATTAAAACAATTACTAAATAATTGTAAATTAACACAAAATGTACTTGCCTCAAATGAACTGGACTGGAAAGTTGGAGACTTCGAGATAGAAATTCAGAATCGTCCTCGAATTCCTACATTCGAGAAATTGACTCAGAACCAGGATTACCAATCTAACTACGATAGTTGAAATCTCTAATTGTGTCCTAATCCATTTTAATTCTTTAATAATAAAACAAACAGAATTACGATTATCGGTGCGTTGAATTTATAACGAGAGAAAGATCGTTTAAACTTTGTATTTTAGAAAACCCGTCGATACCAAATTATTTGATTAAAACTTGTATTTTAGTAACTATAAATATAAAACTAAATTTCTTATTTTTAGTGAGAAATACATGATCGTTAGTTAATATTAAAACTTGTAGATTTTATGTGAGAAAAACTTATTAATTTTTATATGAAAATAACTTTTATCCGATTTATTCGTATGCTACAAAAACTCGCAGAATCAGCAAATAACCAAAAATCCTACACTACCAAATTACAGTTACAGAATCAACAACCAGCTGGGCTTATGCCCATTACAATTTATTTACATAAATTGAAATAAGACAAGAACGGTCGTTAGTTCTAAACTTCCTATAAATTAAATATGAATAAAATAAATAATAAATTAAATTAAATAATAACTAGTCTCAGATATGGTCCAATCGTCAACTAGGCTAATGCATCAACGTCCGGGCGAGGTCGGCTTCGTTTGCACTTAGCCGGGGACCATTGACCGATACGGTCGTCGCCCAAAAATCCAAAATATTTAATCTATATTTCCGAAATCCATTTTAAAATCATTTTTAAAATATAATTAAATTTACGAAAAAATTCGGCAGCATTTCCTCTGTTTTTAGTCAACCCAAAAACTGGGAAATATGCCAACATTTTCCTACAAATCCCAAACCAGGGAATCCCAAAATATATATACATAAAAATAACCATAACAATCCACAGATTAATTCGGAACGACCCGAACCAAGTTCGGAAGTCCGAATCCAACCAAAACATTCACAGCACAATACCAAAAAAATTCGAAAACCCAAAATATATCGAAATCCATTTTCCGAAAAGTTTCGGAAAAGAAAAACAACCAACAAAACCTTTTCGAAGGTTCCGAAATTACGACGTCGCTAAAAGTCGAATTCCCGGAAGGGAATCGGGGGCCAATCTCATCACAGACTAAAGAAAATGGAACGGGACAGGAGTTATACCTTGGGTTGCTCGGCTAGAGCTCTCAGATGATATAAAGAAAGAATAATCACGGACAGCAGGAGAATTCGTCGGGACAGCAGGTCGAAGACACGAGAACTGCGTAAACCACGGAACAACGGAACGGTTCGGGAACCGCAGCGGGTCTCGGAAAGCGGACATCAGCAGAATCGCTGGAGGTAGGACAGAGGGGAGTAGCCGAGAGGGGTTCTGCCGACGAAGGGGCTCGGCAAGGGGCGCTGGGGACCGGGGCATCAGGGTCGGACGCCGGAGGGTCGCACCGGGGAAGGGCGCTGGGAACCGGGTCCGTGCCGGAGCGCCGGGGGAGCGCTGGAAGGGGAAGGCCGAGCGGCAGCGGGGCGCGGGCGGAGGGGGTCGTCCAGAGGTGCGCCGGGCGGGAGGAGGCCGGCGTCGGGGTGGGGCGGCCGGGCTAGGGGGCTCCGGCGAAGAGCGTCGCTGGGAGGAGGCCGGCGTCGGGGTCCGCACGGAGGTGCGCCGGGAAGGTCGCGGCCTAAGGGTGCCGCTGGGAGCTTCGGGAGGGAAGAGGGTTTAAGGGATTTTAGTTCTTTGTGAAAGAGAGAGAGTGAGGAGGTTGCTTTCTTAGGAAGAGTAGAGAGTGATGGTTCTGTGAGGAAGTGTTTTGAGAAAGGGGAGTTATAAGGAGGTGGGGTGGTGGTTTGAGTGATGTGGAGTAAAGATGGGAGAGAGGTAAACGTGGAGTGAAAGGAGGAGAGGGGTGTGTGCTGGTCCTTCGTGGACCAGCTCAAAGCTTTTATTATTATTATTATTTTTAATAGTAAGAATTTAGAATTTCCAAAATAAAAGGATTGGGTCTGGGTTTGGGAGTCGGGTTCGGGCTCGGGTCTGGGTCAGCACCCAAAAACCATATTAATTCTTGAAATTAATTTTAAAACTCAATAAATTTACTCTAATTATAACAATAATGATAAATAATAATTACACTACAAAACTGGATTTCACAATAGCCCTGACATGGACTTCCCGCGTAAAGTGGCTAAAAATAGCCTTGAGCGTAAAATGTAGCCCAAATAAACTTTATGCACACGTCAACTTTTGAGCGTAAAAACTCATATAGTCTCCATGCGTAAAAGAAGTCATATTGTGAGCGTAAAATAGCTCAATCCACATACTAAACGACAACATTGGTCTCTGTGTAAAATAAATCTCTTCGAATTCTGTGTTGTACGCTATCAGTAAATCTTCATGTCAGACTTTGCATTAAATGCATGACTTGACAGCTTTGTCCAGCGTAAAGTGGTTAGCTTATCTCTGGCGTAAAACCACTGGCTTGACCCTGGCGTAAAGTGATTAGTCTGTCCTTGGCGTAAAATAGATCATTTTGAGTGGAATACTCTATCTCTTTGACTTAGTCTATGAAGCACACATTTTTTACGCTCCTACAATCCCCATCTTCTGAAGCTCATCTTTATGTGAGATGGTGTCGAGACGAACGACCAGGGAATCAATTATAACCTGTTGATTGAGCAGCTATTGGGAAACGGCTGCTAAACGGTTGTCAGCATCGTTGGCGAAGGACCACCTCCAGCATTTGTAAGATTTGGAGGAGGCACAACGAAATGATACTCCTTTTGTAGTGAAGGAGGGTTGTTGCTGTGAACCAGACTAGCGTAGGCCGAGACATTTTGGTGAGGTGGAGGAACAGCCCCAGCAGCTTGAACCGCCATGATACTGGTAATTATATCAATGATCTTGGCGAATGCTATTTCAAGACCCTCTAGCCATTTGCTGGTCTGAATACTGCCTTCTTCAGTCCTTTTTCTGTCTGCCATATATGTAGATAACATGCGAGGATGAACAGAGAAAATAGAACAACTGGTGATACTGTCTGACTTCGAGTAGACAAGTCCTTCATCTTCAGGTAGAGGAGGTAGATAGTCGCCATAAGATTCGAAGGGATTGCCGTCCTCTGGAAGGCTACCACCAGTGTGGAGGTCATCCGCTTCACACTCTGAGGGAATACTACCCCCAGCTTGGGAGCTTCGTCGTCCATATGGAATCTTGCCTTTGACCGAGTACCCATATAGACTCCTTCAGATGTGACAGCCTGCTGGCCATCAGTTGGTAGGCTTCTTCTTCTTCTTCTCGCAGAGCTGAAAGAGAAAGTTGGGTTGGTGGTCCACCATCTTTGATATGGGCTTCCGTAAGGGGGACCCCATGAAGCCATGTTGGATAAAACACACAGTGGCTTTTTATCGTCAAAGAAGTACAGCCGCCGAAACACGGTCTTTCTCTGAGGCACTCTTGTTGCTTTTGAGCAGCAACAATTGATAACAATACTAGTGCACAGATGTGCACTATGAATTGTTATGTCCTTCCTCGCTTTACGCTTATGATTTATCATGTCGCAAAAGTCAGCGGAAGAGAGTTTTGCCTTACAACCCATGTTGCATGCATCGTCGCGCTTTGTATGCGGGTTCGTAAGGAGAGTTAGCGCATCTAGACTTAGTTGACGTACAGGGGCAACCCCCACACCTAAGTTCTATGATGTCCTTGAAGACAGCCCCGTGCTATACGCATTGGGGCCTGTCTTTTTGCTATGGGCGCATAGGCCTTGGAGACTGGCCTTGGGCGCATGCTTTTTGCCAGCATGCCTGAGCCTCCTTGATGTGGGTGCATAGTATAAATCCAGTGAGCCTGGGTGCATGACCCTGGATGCCCAGCCTGCTGAAGACAAAAGTATTCTGGTTGGGGTCATGCGCCCAAACACTCCCTTTGGCGCATGGCTTTGGGCACATGCTTGGTGGAGCAGCGCTGTTTTCTTCCAGTTTTGCTTCCTTCGTTTGTGAGCCTCGCCGGGTTTGCCCAGAGTGTCGCACACCCCGATTCTTGGTATCGTAGTATTTTTCTCTGCCAAGTCTCGAGCATCGAACACTCTATTGCTGGTTGTGCAGAAAAAAAGTCACGAGGCTAGCAGAGCCCGGAATGGTGTGAGCCTTCTCCATTTGGGGAACTTCTGTGGCAGAGTCATGCGCCCATGTGACAGAGTCCTCCAGTTGCATATCTGCTATGATACTAGCAGGATATGCACAGCGAGCCTTCGGATGCCAAGTCATGCGAGACTTGTTTGGCTTCGCTGATTTTAAGGGAGTAGAGCCATCCCTCGAGAGCATCTCTTCGAACGCCTGCTGATCGAACTTTACGATCAGCATCTTCTGAGTGCTCTCTACTTTGTCGGTATCGAATTACGTCACCACCTTCTCATCAAAGGAAAAGGTAGTCCTCGCCATTTTTGTGGACATACAAAAAAAGAAGAAGAAAATGTTGTCTTTTTTTTATTGGCGCAAGGCACCACAAATCGAGTACGCCTGAGAGATCCTGCACTGAGTATCCCCGAGTACAAAAAAGAATTCTGGGGAATGGGACGGTGGAGATCGAGTGCCAGTTGCTCCTTTACTCCGTTGACACTCCGATTACAAAAGTGGGAGAAATCCTAAGAAAATTGCTAACTCTCGGCTCACTGGCAAGAAGTGCAGCAATTTGGCTCTTGAAAATGCTCTTCATTCTGTGTTTTGAAGAGGGATGAGGCCCCCCTTTTATAGTCGTTCTTGAGCTAGAATGATGTTTGCGCCCACATGAAGAAAACACACTGGTTTTCATGTGGGCACATAGTCCTGCCTTGGGCGCATAGAGTGTAGGCGCATGTAGGCTACGAGATCGTGGGTTGGTCGTGGTGTTGACGTGGTCGCATGCTTCGGTGCACGACTACTCGTGGAGACTGACGTGGTCGTGCGCTTCGGTGCATGTTTTGATCATGGCTTTGACCGAGTCAGGCTTGGGCGCATAGCCATGTCTCAGGCTATGCGCCCTCCTTTTGGGGAAGCTAGTCTTGGGCGCATAGAGCTTCAGTTGCTGGGTGCATGGAGCTTCACTGGCTGGGCGCATAGAGCTTCACTGGCTGGGCGCATAGAGCTTCAATGGATGGTCGCATATAGCTTCACTGGCTTGGGCGCATGGGGCTTCATTGCTGAAATTTTTTCATGCTTCTACATCAACCTCTCTCCAAAGCTCTTTTCTTCAAATCCTAACTCTAGAAACAGTGCTCCTCCTCCTTCCAAACTTGGAATTTCAAGGTTTTTGGAGATTGTCTTCAACTCTACTTTATTATTTTGAGGTATAAATACTTGTTCTCCATCTACTCTTCAATTATTGCTTTGCTTTTAGTTATCATACAGCTCCTAGACTCTTTAATCCGGGAAAGAGGGCTCGAACCGAAGGTACCTCTTCATCAAACCCTCCTTCTCCTCCTCAAGATGTCCAACCCATTCACCCTTTATTCAATCCTCCTCTACCTCCCAATGCCAACACTTATAATGAGCAAATTTTTGTCTCATTAGAAGCATCTAATGAGTGGTACTTGGACTTTCGTACTAGAAGTGTTGTGGCGGGACACCCGATAAATTCTACAATATTTTTCGACTTTGATCCAAACTTCAAGGATCTTTGTCTCGATAAACTTCTTTCCATTCAATCTGTCATATATCTTAATACAATCAAAATGTTTTAGTGAAATATGACTCACGAAGACACCCGAATTTACTCTCGGGTCGTCGATATTGATATCATGTTCGATGATTTTGATCTTGCCGAATATTTTGAACTTTTCGATCCCAACTCTTGGGAGAAAATTGTTGATGCCCGTGAGTTCCAATTCGTTGGAGATATCACTCTTGAAGGGTTCAAAGACATGATGTGTGAACCCAATACCCGCCCTCGCAAACTTAGGGCTAAGTATCTCAACAACCATTTTTATGAGCTCCATCGGATTATTTTCTCTTCCATCCTGCCCAAAGCAGGATCTATCGATGAGGTCTCATATCATGATATTACTGTCCTATATTTTCTTTACTTTACCATTCCATTTAACTTTCCTCACATGATGATGGATTGGATGATCCGTACACGGAAGAAACCCAGATCGCTTGTCTATGCGATGTATCTTCCATTGATCTTTCGTGCCTTCAATGTCTCTTTGGACGAATGTCAGATCTTAACTGCCTCGCCTTTCTGTCCAAGGCCTGCAGGAGTACCCCTGCTCCTATTCCCCTGCTCCAATTGAGGAGGAATCATCTGACTCCGATGCAATACAGCCTGAGCCACCAGCTACCCTCGACTCCATTCGTGACATGTTGCGCGACCTCTTCCGTTTGGAAGACGATCGCTACACTCAGTTGGACTACCGAACTACCCTGCAGATGAGTGCCATCAGCAACACTCTACACGATATCCGGTATAACATGGTCCAGCATCCAACGATGCCATTTTCTATGGGTCGGGACCCTTCTCGCGAAGGTTACCGGATTGATGACCCATGGGTCAGGCAATACTTGGATCCCGATGTGGCGTTCGTTGATCCTCAGCGCTCTGCTAGCGACCCTTTCGAGTCGGCCGGTCCATCCTGTTCCTATGGTCCATGATTGTGGTGGTCCTCTACCTGCTGCTGGAGCTACTGATGTTCACTTTAGTTATGGTTTTACTATTTTCATTTTATAGCACTATTTGCACTATGTTTTCAGTTTGTCTTGTTATGAACTTCTAGTTTATTTTGGGTTATAAAAATTGCTTAGCTGTCTCGTATGATATTTGGTTATGGTTATATGTTGTGTGTTTGCTATCCTTACTTTGTCATATTTGTCTCTCTTTAAGAGGAAGCTATGTTTATTTTTGCTAAATGACAAAGGGAGAGAAGTATGGATATTTGCTGTGATCTGTGATCTTACATGTTGTGCTTGGAAAAAGATTTTTGTATCAAGACACAACCGAAATAGTTGATTACGAGGGAGCCGACATATCGATTTACGGAGGAGCTACTCAATACAAACTACTCCCTTCACCAAGTGTCCAGGTAAGAATATTGTGACATACAAATATCGTTTTTGTCAATTATCAAAATGGGAGAGATTGTTGACCCAAACTGGATCACAATCAACATAATTTAGAGAATTAACAAAATAATATTTGACATGATCCAATATGGCACAATGAGCTCAAAGTCAAGACCATTAGCTACAACACATCAAGCTCAAGACAGTCGTCATCAACATCTTGATCATTGCAATCGTACTTGTACGGATTCTGTACTTTTCATTTTATTGAGTCTAGGATTATTTACGCTGAGTCGCATTGAGCTACCTTGAGCCTAGACATACTCCACCAAACAAAATTAGACATCACCAAACCAATCCAATACATCCAAAGCCCATTTCATAGTTCTGGCCCCTACTAAACAGAATTCAGGCCGAACTCTGTCTCCTAAAAATCAGGACACTAATTTTTAGGGCCTGCTTGATACTAGTTGTCCAATGTTCGAAAATTTGAATTTTTGGGACAGAATTTAGGCTGAATTCTGCCTCCTCAGACTAGTATAAATACAGCTTGAATTCTTCCATTTCAAATCATCTCTTACCTTCAAATATTCAAACCTTCTAACCTCTACTACTCTTAGCCCCACACTTTCATATCTCCTAAGCCACAACTTTCCTTAGCCCAAGGTACTCAGTGTGATATCAGCTAGAAGTTGTGTGCAAGAGTGAAAGAAAAGTCACTTGGACAATTTTAAGTTTCGCCTCTGTGAAGTTGAAAGAAGTTGGCGTGCTCTTCTAAGTAAAGACATGTGGTTGTACCCTATATCACAAATAGTAGATTTCAATCCTGAGCAAGAGTTCTCAGGCCTGGACTAGTCCTCCACGAGGGAAACCAAGTTAAGATCGCTGTGTTTGTGTATGCTCTCCTGATCTCTATTTACTTCCGCATTTATCTCTGATTACTTAATTTCTTGATAGTTGTTCTGTGGAGTTGATATAGAGTTATATTTTAATTGGTGATTATCGACACAAACTCTATTCACCCCCCTCTAGAGTTGCCTACATGTTACTTCAAAGTGAAGAACTAGCAAGAGTAATAGTCATACATGATAAGCTCCAGCTATAGTCTAGAATGCGCAAATCATGTTTAAACCCGTAGGCTAAATGTTAAGATCCAAAACACGAGCTAAACACGTGCTCGGAGGCTAAACGCCATAAAAGAATAATGTACATAACTAGTGGGAGAATGATATAGGAAAACCCATTAAGGTAATCTGGTGCTCCGAGTAGTCACCGTTGAGTAGATGGTACGGAAGATCCTCCGGGCTCCTCTATTAGATCTGGCCAAACAAAACCAGTAGGGTCAGACACCCAATAGCAAGTACCACAAAGGAAGCCAAACTATGAACTAAAACCAACAAAAACTAACACAATAACGGATAGAGACAAAAATAAGTAAATCCAAATTGAGACTCGTGCACTACCAATACACTCATCTCGAGAATAGAAAAGACAATAAACAAAGCAATATGGAGCATACAGTAAATAATATGTGACATAATGTAAACTATGGACATGTAAATTAAACGGAAGCATATGAACATGTGACATAAACTGAATAATGTAAAAGAATTGGTATATGTAAGCATGTAAGATAACTGGAACATGTGAGCATGTTAGATAACTGGGACATTTGAGCGTGTTAGATAACTGGAACATGTGAGCGTGTTAGATAACTGGGATATGTGAGTTTGTAAGATAACTTAGGAACTATTCCGAAACCCAAGCTACAACCCGTAATCCAAACAAGGATCGGGTTTGTAACCCTTCTCCTGAACTGAACTTAGTCTGTAATCATTTATCGGCAAAAGTAAAGCATAAACAATGATGTACTGAGATAAACAAATTCGGACACTGTCTAGACAAAACTAGACTGGACTGGACTCCATACAACAATCACGACCAAGCAATGAGTATGGCTTTATAAATTAGCTAACTAGGGTTATCATAATCCTAATTACTAACATGTGTACTTTTGAGAAATCCAATCCAGTTACCTATCCTGCAGACTACCCGACTCATCCAGGCCAAAAGAAACGTGTAGACAAAGATTTACAACATTCATGTCTTGAGTTTTTCAAGATTCTAGCAACAAAACAGCTTAAACATGCAAAAACAACCATTCGTGCGCACGCAAAAAAAACTGGCCACGACGTACGGGCGCGAGTGCATGATGTAAAAGCGCACGACAAACGAATGGCACATGTGTACGGCCGTGAAAAGCACAACGCACAGAGCATGAGAGCATGGCATGATCGCACGCGTCCAATGAATCGCGCAGGTATGCATCGCGTGTAACATGCAGCGCACGGACGTTCGGTGCCCGGAGCGCGAGAGCACGGCGCGCAGGTGTACGACGAACGAATCACGCTGGTGCGTGCTACAAAATGCACAACGCTGTAGGAGCGTAAAAGTGCTGCATGGACTAAGTCAAAGAAGTTGAGAACTTTACGCAAATCAAACAGAATAAAACTCTACGCGAGCTACTCTCTACGCGAGTTACTCTCTACGCGAGCTACTCTCTACGCGAGTTACTCTCTACGCGAGCTACTCTCTACGCGAGCTACTTTACGCAAGAGCTTTCCACTGAACTTTATGCAGGGGACAGACTGTCAGGCCGTATTTAATGCGAGTGATTTGATCTGACAGATTGATTTTCTGACAGCAGTATACAGAAGCCGAGGAGATATTTTCACAAAACCCAACGCTTGTCATCTAGTGTGCAGATGGGTTACTTTACGCTCAGAAGACAGCTTCTTTTACGCACGAAAGCTATTCGAGCTTTTTACGCTCAAGGCTGCTGTGTGCGTAAAGTTTATTTGAGCTAATTTTACGCTCAAGGCTACTTTTCATCCACTTTACGCGGGAAGTCTATTTTGAGCTATTTTACGCCCAGTATGCTACTTTATGCAGGGAGTGCATTTTGGGTCATTTTTACGCCCGATCTTTCCTGACTACATGAGAACATGGTCTGCTTATGTAGCTTTCATGCCACACTTATCGAGGAACGTGTGTACGTGCTCTCCGTATTTTGTTGAAGTAGTGGGACACGTGTCATCATGCGTAGAGATCAAAACTCTACATGAGACACGTGTCAACATGCGTAGAGGATAGTTTGCATCGTGGGTGACAGTTACTCACGTGAAGACCCAATTTTGTTACTTTTTACGCACAAAGGGTCAAGTCTATAAATAGACTTATTTTCAACACAAACAACATCAAGAGATCAATATAGAGACAGGAGAGGAGATTCTGAGAAAACTCATACTTTAAGAGTGATATTCCTAGAAGCATCTCTTCAACTTTTTCTCAAGAACAGGATGAAGCAAAGCAAGAAAGCATTCGACTGTGCCATCAGTGTCGTTGCTCGATACCTTTTCGGTGACTTAGTTCTTCCGATTGTTCGTCTTCTTCAAGCAGTTTTCTTCATCATCATCGTATGGTCCAAGGAACAAAGTGATCGCTCTCAGATCAGACTTCTATAGCAATACTTTCTAGAACAATTTGTACTTTTTGTACTTTTTCTCATTTTCTTTCAAAAGCCAATTTTAGGTATTTTGTTAAGTGAAACAAAATAGTAACTCTGCTGGGGACGACCTTCTCCTCTGACGAGAAGGCAATTGCTCAATATGATGATGTGTCGGTCGGATCGACAAAGAAGACTCTGGTTGTGCACTTCGACCAGACTGCCTACGAAGAAATGCTCCGAACTGGGGGTAGTACTCGCTGCTCCAATGTTCAGAAATCGCGAAAGGCATGAAAAGTTTGGATTCCTCAGTCCAAACCATCCTCGGATCTCCCTGCTGTCTCTGAAGGCAAAGGAATCCTTCCTACTCCTGTTGTGGAGGCTCCCGTCTGTGACGAGGCAGTTCCTACTTTATGATATGCCCTGTACGTAAAAATCAGTCTCCCGTCTGTGACATGGCAGACTCTCAAGTTTTATGCTTCGCGCGTAAAAATCAAACTTTACGCCCTGGGCGTAAAAATCAGTCTCCCGTCTGTGACGTGGCAGACTCTCAAGTTTTATGCTCTGCGCGTAAAAAAAAAACTTTACGCTCTGTGCGTAAGAATAAGTCTCCCGTCTGTGACGTGGTAGACTCTAAAGCTTTACGCTCTGCGCGTAAGAATATGTCACCCGTGTGTGACGTGGTAGACACGCAAGTTTTACGCTCTACGCGTAAAGGAAAATCTCTCGTCTGTGACGTGGCAGATACTCATATTTTGCGCTCTATACGTAAAGGTAAATCTCCTATCTGTGACAGTGTAGATAAAGTTCACAATGATGCCTTTGCATCTAAAGTGAATTTAATTGCACGCATACAGCGTAAAAACATTGTTGCTAAAACTTCAGTTTTCAACCAACAACCTTCTTACACTGCTTTACGCAAGATACCAAACCTTCAAATTATGCGTAATGTTGATGGAGTCCTTTGTGCACAAAAATCGCAAGATTTATGCACGCAACTCCAAGCGCGTAAAAATGTACAATTTGGTTCTGCTAATACAGCTAGTAATCTTCTTTATACACAAGGGACTAAACGTTTCTCTACCCCAAATATAATGAAGAAGACTACTACCTCTACTTCTTCTGATTTACGCGAGTTGCTAGTACAAAAGCATAAAAATAGACAATCTCATGTGACACTCCCCCAAGAAAATCATCATTGTGAGTGTCACCAGATTGTAATCAAATATTGCTGTTCGGCTTCGAAACGGTCAGTTTTTGACCGATTAAGCTATAATGAGCTTCAGCAACAAGTTGATGATCAAGAGTATGAGTTGTCATATGCGTCAGTCAACATGGCATCTCATACCAACAGAGGACGACGTCCAAGACGCAACTCGTCCCAGACTCCTGGTCAACAACAGTTCAACAGACTTCATGATTCCTTTGAAGGGGTATATCAGCATACCCGGTCAAGGAGTCAAAGACAGTTACAATCTTCAGATTCAGAAGCTGGGGGTACCCAGTCTTTGGAGGTAGAAACTGAGTGTTGATTCCTACCTCTATACCAATCCCTCTGTATCTTCAAGGAAGGTTGAATCCTATGCTATTGGAGATGAACCGGAGACGTCATCTGCTAATACAGAACAACGTCTCTCTGCCGTTGAGCAATCACTGAAGGCCATGCTCACCATGATGCAAAGCATGCATCAAATAATAATGACTCAGCAAACTGCTCAGCCGACAGTAGTAACACCAGTGCAGGTAGCAGCACAAACTCAAGATTGTCAAGGGGTTGATATACCTTTGAATTATCAAGTGCCGTATGTCAATCAAAATTCTACATCTCTAGATCCTATCATTCCAGAAGATGTACCACCTCCGGTGGGGGTGACGGTACAACCAGCAACTATTCAATCGAATGTGCTTCCTCAAACTAGTGAAGCTATTCAAGCAGTGCGTGAACTAAAAGCACAGTTTGAAGTTCTGAAGCACAAGGATCAGCTCCAGAGGTTAGGGATTAAGCAACCTTATCCTCCTTATTGGAATGATGTACCCTTTTCTCCAAAATTCAAGCCACAATCGATGGTGTTATTTGATGGAAAGGCTTCTCCCATTCAATATATCAATTATTTTGATATTATGACTGTGCATCTGCAGAAGAATGATGCTCTTCTCACTCGAGTTTTCATCGGGTGTCTGACGGGTTCAGCTTACGACTGGTATCGCAGTCTACCCGATAATTGTATTTCGTCTTTTGACGAATTTAAAGCAATATTTCTTTCCCGTTTCTATGAGGGAGGCATGGACATGAACATGTCCTCCTTAATAGAAATCAAAAAAAGGAGAAGGAAGATACTCAGACGTTCATTGAATATTTCCGACAGGCAACCTTGAAAATGTCTCCTGGTATGCCAGATTCAGCATTGATTGATACATGCAAAATGAATCTGCGACCATCCATTGCTGTCTTTACGGGCTCTCAATTCACAGGTTGGGCCTCGTTCATCATAGCAGCGGTTTCAGCCGAGACCAATGGTAGGTTGGCTCGTGAACACGGGATGATCTTCGCTTCAGAAGACAAAGGGAAGAAAAAAAATTTAGTTAATAATTTCGACAATCGTAATGGAAAAGGGAAGGAAACCTTAGTGGTTAATCTTTCAAAACCCAAAATAACGCCGAATAATCAGGAGTCTTCCAAGCCAAAAGAAGAATACTCTTTCGATGACGGTGATATCCCAGGGATATTCCAATGTCTGGTAAAGAGTGGCAAACTCCAGATTCTAGAGCCGAAAAGACCTAACGAGATGAATCTGACCGACAATCCCAAGTATTGTATCTATCACAGATATATAATCATCCTACCAAGGCTTGCTATATCTTGAAGAAGAAAATCCAGGAGCTGATAAATGCCAATGCCATTACTTTAACCAACGATGAGCATACGGTCACAACCAATATGATTTCTCTTCAATTTAGAAGTTTTCCTCCACAGCAAGTCCCAGATGGAATTGTCCCAAAGCTAAAGGCGACGATGAAGATTGTGAATATTCTGCCTGCTAGAGAGCAAAATGAAGGACTTTTGCCTCTTATACTGAAAAATGGTAAAATCATGTGGGTACACCCTGATTTAGTACCTGAAACAGAGAATGAAGGTAAAACTTCAAAATCCAAGAAAAGTAAAAAAGTCAAAACCTGCAATATGATTTCTCATGTTTTAACCCTAGACCATGATGATTTGGATCATTTATGGGGAGGCATTCCTTTGGAGGATAGACTGAGGGGTTTGAATATATGCCCTCCAAGTTTGGCTCCTTCTACCAAGCTCAAACTTACTCATCAGCAGTGGTTAGCTATGAATAGTGTCCCCTTATACAGGGCACAACCAGTTTTTACTGCTTATGAGAAAACACCTATAGGGATTTTTCCTCTTGTCCCGAATACTCCTTCTCATGTGGCTACAGAGGTTTCTATTCCTCTTTCTCCTGTGGCTACAAAGATTTTTATTTCTCTTCCTCCTGTGGCTACAGAGGTCTCTGCTCCTTCTTCCCCTGTTAAAACACCTATCAAAAGTCTGCTACCCACTCACTTGTACAATCAACAATCAGTCCATCTCATGAAAAAGATGGGCTACGACTTTCAAAAGGCAGAAGGTTTGAACTATGATAAAGGAATGCGACTTCCTTTACAACTTCAAAGTCAAAAATCCACTGTTGGATTGGGTTTTGAGGTTCCTCATAAAAATTCTCGCAAGAAGAAGACTAAGGGAAAGAAGACTAAATCATGCAATATGGTACTTCATTCTCCTGAGTCCGAAGAAGAAACCTTTGCCGGTACGAGATCTGGGAAATAGTACCACAAAGATTATGAGGGATCTTCCAAAGAAATAGATGACGTAGTTGAAACACTACCAGTTCAACCATCTCATGTTCCTGCTAAACTATCTGTGGTTGAAAAGGGGAAACAAAAAGCAGTACGCTTTGACGTCCCATTGAAATCTGCTTCAAATCAAGGGGTGGTGATGAAGCCCTACAAATTTGATATTCTAGCCCAGTTAGCTAATACTCCGGCTAGACTCTCTATCTTCGAGCTGCTTCATCTTTCTAAAGAAAGCAGAGAAACTATGAGTGAAGCTTTGCTATAAGCAGACTCATGCTTAGCTCAACTCAAGAGTCCTGACAATATACCAGTGTCGTGCCCACAATGTCATAGTGTGATGGAAGTCATTCCCAATATCACCTTCACACAAGAAGATATGTTGTTGAAGCATAACAAGCACGACAGACCTCTATGCAATACAGGGTATATTGAATCCACTGAAATTGACAGGATTTACATTGATCCTGGGTCTTCTATTAGCATTATTCTTCAGAGTATGCTAAGACCTTTGAGGATTCCTACTAGTGATTTGACTTACACTAGTACCACAATAGTTGGTTTCAACTATGGAAAGAGTAAACCACTTGGGATGATTCATCTGAAGATTCAGATTGGTGATCTTCGAACTATGGCGACCTTTTATGTTATCAACTCAGATGTATCTTACAACATCCTTCTCGGAAGACCATGGATACATGAGCATAATATTGTGCCTTCAACTCTCCACCAATACTTCAAGTACGTGGATTCCCAAGGGGTTGTGAAGACTGAGTTCGCAAATATCAATTCGTTTAAAGGTGTTGAAGCCTATTTCTTTGATTCAATACTCTACAAACAGGAGCATGTGAAGGAGATATCGGATATGGCCGAAGATCGATCACCTGCAGAGGACCAATCTGTCAATGAAGATCCTTCGAAAGAGCAACCTTTGAAGATTAAAGTCAAAGGTCGAATCCAACCCCAACCTATCAATAACCAACCTATGATGATCAAGGTCAAAGGAAGAACTTGAGCTTCGTCTGAGGAATCAGTGAGCATTCCTGCCAAGAGCCAAGTTCAACCTCTCATGATCAAAGTCAAAGGACATACTTCTCGTACGAATGATTCAGAACCACTGATCATCAACCTTGGCAAGTTTACGCAGAAGACGGATAATGGTCCGTTAATGATCAATCCGAAGCGTAGTACTCAACTTGTAAATGATGTAAATATTGATCATTCTGTACTTTCTAATATCAATGAAGATTTCCTTTTGGAGTACATGGCTGTCAAATTTATTGAAAGAATGACTCTATCTGATGATAATCAAAGTCATCAACATAAAAATGACATAGATACAGAGGAAACCATATACATTAATCATAAGGAAAACTCTTTTCCTCCACATGTCGATGTTGGACCTTATGCTCAAAGGTTCCTAATTCTCCCTATCTTCTTTCTGTAGCCTCATCATCACAAGCTTGTATAACTTATAGACGTCATGAAGAATCTTATTTTGTGATTCCGTCTAATAAGAAAAACAAGCGCCAAATTGTGTTCGGTATGGCTAGAAATATTCCTATTGTTCAGACAGATGATCTTAGAGATAAAGATAAAAGAAGAATCCGAATTGACAAATATAGTCAACAATGTCTCAAGATTATCCAGAATATGGGATATGATTTGAAGACTATACAAGGTCTCAATCAAGGCAAAGGTAGACGATTACCATTATATGGTAATCCATTCTACCAGAAAACTCGACATGGATTGGGATATGATCTGTCCCACATGTTTAATGAAGATATACAAGAAGAATTTTCTTCCAGTTCTTCACAATCCTCAGATTCTGAAGAAATCCAGTTCATCGAATCTGATACATCCCACATGTATAAAGAAGATATGGAGGAATAATGTTCTTCCAATTTTTCACAATCCTCATATGCTGGAGGAGACTATTATGATGAATCTGAGTGCATATTTTCAGTCAACATGGTTTAAATTGATGATGAATCTGAGCCATTTGAGAATGACCCTTGGGTACAGTAAATGGACACTCAATAGGAGCTTCGTTTTGAACAGCGACAGCCACCTACAGAGGATGAGATTGTCCAGATTGATGTTGGAGACGGAACTACATCCAAGCCAATATTCATCAGTAAAAACCTTTTAGAAGAAGAAAGGGAAGAGTTGATACAACTGATTAAAGAATATATTGATATCTTTGCATGGAGTTATGAGGATATGCCGGGTCTAGATCCTAAAGTTGCTACTCACAAACTCAATATTCTTCCTAATACCAAGCCTGTAAAACAACAGCAACGACATTTTCGACCAGATATGATGGATGCAATTGAAGCAGAAGTCAAAAAGCTGATCACATGTGGCTTTGTTCGTGAAGAACAACACCCAGACTGGGTTGCTAACTTTGTACCTGTTATAATGAAGAACAGAAAAGTTCGATTTTGTATAGATTTTCGGGATCTTAATGCAGCTTGTCCAAAGGACGAATTTCCACTTCCGATTACTGATGTCATGATAGACAATACATGCGATTTTGAACGCATGTCTTTCATGGACGGATTCTCAGGATACAATCATATTAAGATGCATCCAGGAGATGAAAAGCATACCACTTTCCGTACACCCCTTGGAGTTTACTGCTATATGGTTATGCCATTTGGTCTTAAAAATGCCGGTGCTACGTATCAACGGGCTATGAGCAACATCTTTCAAGAACATTTACGAAAAATAGTTGAATGTTATGTGGATGACATTGTTGTCAAAAGTCGATCAAAAGATGACCACATTCAAGACTTGAAGACAGTATTTGAGTTGATGCGTCAACATCAACTGAAGATGAACCCTACTAAGTTTTTCTTAGGGGTTTCCAATGGCAAATTTTTGGGATTTGTCATCACTTCTCAGGGTATCCATGTTGATCCTGATAAAATCAAAGCAATTCTTGAAATGCGTCCTCCACGCAACCTAAAAGAACTACGTGGCTTCCAAGGTCGCATTGCTTATATCAGGAGATTTATATCCAATCTTTCTGGGAGATGCCAACCTTTCTCCTGTCTATTAAAGAAAGGTGTATCATTTGTCTGGGATGAAGCATGTCAGAAAGCGTTCAATGACATCAAGCAATACCTTACAAATCCACCTGTTCTGGTACTACCAGTGGTAGAAAGACCATTTTTGCTATATGTTCGAGCCTTAGATCATTCTCTTGGTGCTCTTCTTGCATAGAAAAGTGATATGGGTCATGAACAGGCAATTTATTATCTTAGCCGAATGATGGTCGGAGCTGAACATAGGTATACTCCTGTGGAGAATGAATGTCTCAGGACAGACTATCCATGTCATCTCCAAAATAAATCCTATTCGGGTATTGATGAGAAAATCGAGTATTCTTAATTCCAGGTTAGCCACCTGGGCGATGTTGCTTGCTCCTTATGACATGGTCTATGTACCTCAAAAATCAGTGAAAGGCCAAGCATTAGATGATTTTTTAGCAGCTCACCCTATACCTGAGACATCGAAACTATATGAGGACATTCCAGATGAAGTCGTAGATTGCAACATGACTTTGAAGGATGACATTTGGCAACTATATTTTGATGGAGCATCACGGATCGGAACCTAAACGCAATATTGTCTCCAGAGTAGGGATCGTCCTGGTTTTTCCTGACAAAATGGTCATATACCGTGCTTATTCTCTCAATGAGCCATGCTCCAACAATGTGGCATAATATAATACTCTGCTGATCGGTCTCCAAGTAGCAAAAAATTAGATTTCGAATTCCTGGAAGCTTATGGAGATTCTCAATTGATTGTTAATCAGGTCAGAGGGACATATAAAGTCAGAAATCCTGACCTCATCCCTTATCATCAAGTGGTAATCGAATTGGTCCTTTCTTTCAAAGGATTCTTCATCGAATTCGTACTACGTTCTCAGAATTTGGAAGCTGATGCTCTTGCTAGTTTAGCTGCAGACTTAGCTGTTCCAATTAGAAGACAAAATACCATCACTTTGTTGGATCGAGACTTATTCTGTGTAAGAATAACTTGCATATTGAACAGATTTATACTACAGAATCAAGTTTTCAACAAAGGGATTGGAGAAGTCCATTCATTGATTATGCGGTTCATGGGATTTTACCTGAAGATCCAAAAGAAGCTGCATCAATCAAGAGACGATCATTTCGATTCTATTATGATTCTTCCTTACATATGTTATATCGTCGTTCTTATGACAGACTTTTACTACGTTGTCTCTCTGAGAGTGAAGCTAAGCAAACACTCCGTGAGGCTCATGATGGTGTCTGTGGTGCCCATCAATCGGGTCCGAAATTACAGGACCGTATTCGAAGAATGGGGTATTATTGGACTTCCATGATAGTAGATGTGTAGATTATGCCAGAAGGTATAAAGCGTGTCAGATTCATGCTGATTTTATTCACCAACCATCTGAATTCTTACATCCTACAGCAGCTTCTTGGCCCTTCGAAGCTTGGGGTATGGATATTATTGGTCCGATTAACCCTCCTTCTGTCAGGGGATATCGGTTTATCCTAGCCATAACGGATTATTTCTCTAAATGGGCGGAAGCGATTCCTCTTGTTGAAGTGAAAATAATTAATGTGGTTAGCTTCATCAAACACCATGTCATTTATCGTTTTGGGATCCCCCGAAGGATAATTCATGACAATAGACCACAATTTGCCAATCAGGCATTTTATCGATTCTGTGATAAGAATCGGATCCAAAATCTGGCTTCTACGGCTTATAATCCAGCTGCTAATGGTTTGGCCGAAGCTTTCAACAAGACAATCATTAAACTTCTCAAAAAGTTTGTCTCTTCTATTAAACATAATTGGAATGAGAAACTTGGAGAATGTTTATGGGCTTACCAAACGACAGTCCGAACTCCTACTGGTTTTACACCATTTTCACTAGTTTACGGATGTGAGGCTGTTCTTCCACTGGAAATCTAGATTCCATCTCTTAGAATAGCCATTGCCAATGAGATAACTACAGAGAACAATGATCGCTTACGACTCCAAGAACTTGAAGGATTGGACGAGAAGCGTCTTCAAGCCCAACAGCACATTGAGTTATATCAAGCCCGCATATCTCGAACTTTCAATCGTAAAGTTAAAGAGAGGGTATTTAAAGTCGGTGAGCTAGTTCTAGCTGTTCGAATACCGATGGTGATGACTCATAAGAGCAAAGGAAAATTCCAAGAAAAATGGGAAGGTCCTTATGCCGTTGAGACAGTCTTCTCCAATGGTGCCTATTGGTTGTCTAAACCTAATGGAGATTTGTTCATGATGCCGATTAATGGCAAATTCTTGAAAAAATATTATGTTTGAATTTCTTCTTTATTCCCCAGCTACCAATGTTTGTTTAAGCTGATTACTTGTCTCCTTGAAGAAAATTTTGATCTTCTGTCTTACCAGCTGATTAAAAAAGAGAGATTTATTATTTATCATGTTCTCATGACCTCTGAATAAATATTAAAACTACTTCTTTTCCTATCTATCATGTCCATTTGGCCTCTGAATAGATATTAATCTATTTTTCTTTGAGTTGTTATGATCTGTCATGTTCATATTACCTTTGACAGTGTCGTATACTCTAAACAAAAAAAAAAGATTCATTATCTATCATGTCCACATTACCTCTGGATAGATATAATTTATTGAGTTTAGAAAACTTGTCATGTCCATATTACCTCTGATAATTGTTTTCTATCTCATACCTATTGTTTAAATTCAAAATAAATGATAGGATCATAAAACAAATATTTTATTCATTTCTTTTAAATATTACAGAACGAAAAAAGATAGAAGATTACAAAAGCCCTCTATTTGCCTAAGGCGGAGCAAATAAGTCTTTTAGCAGTTTCTGTAGCTCTGCTAGACGCTTTTCACGAGAGCTCAATACATTCTTAGTAGCTATGGAGCGTCGAGCTTCGGGAGTGCAGATATGAGAAAGTCCAGCAAAAGTGACTATCATCTTATCCTTGGCTTCGTCAAGGGTTTTGATGGTAGCCTCAGCTCCAAAGACTTGTTCTTCCAAAATCGAGCTCTGTGTAAGCTGCTAGTCTCGAGCTATGATCAGTTGATCCCTCTCCGCCTTCAAGCGAGCCAACTCAGCCTCAACTTCTCGAATTTTATCATTTTGTTGATGAATTCTCATATTCGAAGTTTCATAGGCTTCTCTCTGGCTATCCAGCTGGGGCTTCGCTCCAGCCAAAAAAGCTTTTTCTTTGGCGACCTTTATGCTGTACTCATGGAGGGCTTCATTGAAAGTCGTCTCCTGAGAGAGGTATTCAGCTGATAAAGCGTCATACTCGCTTTGGATGAGACTTTCAGTAGTTTCGCTTGACAGCCTTAGATATTCTCTAATGGGCTGTTCAAGTTCCTCCACGGTCTTCTCCAATGCCGCTGCTCTAGCTGCATCATTAAACATGGCAACATTTCTGATCGTAAGAGAAATAGACGCCTTCAAGCTTTCATAATTGAGGCCCTTATTCAGGACCATCTTGATCAAAGCCGCCAGAGTCTTGTAAAAAGTCTCAGTATGAATCTCAACTAAGAGATTCATCTCTGCACTTGAGCTCGGTGTGGCGGCAATGTCTACCAGATCTCTTCTCTGAAGACTAGGAGCAGATGTTGTTGCCTTGGTAGCAGGCTGAGATGAAGCCATTGTTGTCACTACTACCATGGCCAACTGATTCCCAGGAGCTTCAGGGACAGAATCTTCAGCATTTGTTACTCCAGCCGTTTCTGAAGTCGAAACTACTTGAGTTTCGGTGGCGGTGATTGGTGCAGGTGGAATGGTAGTTATGGCAGTTGTCTTCGGTTCGAGCATTATCTCTTCAAGAACTTGTACTAGATCCGTAACAATAGCAGAGGATGCTATTACAACGTTCCCAGCTTTAGTTGATGATTTGACTATGTCTTCATCACCTTCTTCGGCTACCGGCTCTGCAGGATCTTCAAGTATTTCAGTTATAGTGGGTCTGTCTACAACTGGTTCTTCGTTGAAGTCTAATACTTCCTCAGCAGCTGCTTCATCATCTACAGTGGGTTCTACTGCAGTTTTTTCTTTATTTTCGCCTTCAGCAGGAGGAGACAATTCTGGCTGAGCCTGCACTTCGGGCTCTTGTTGTACCTCCATAGATGGAGGACATTCTTCTTGAGCATCTTCTTCTTCTGAAGAAGAATCCTCTTCCTCAGACTTCGCGTTTTCCTCATAAATATCTTCTTGAGGAGGAGGAGGAGCCATAGGCTTTGATGCAATGATAACACCTACAAAATTTAAACAGAATAAGTTAATATACAAAAATCATAATTTTTATGGATTTTGTATAAATTATATTTACCTGGAGTAGGTGTAGGACGTGCCAAGTACGCATCATAATCCCCATCCCAGTCATCATCGTCAAAATTAATAGCTGGTTCATCTGATGGGATGAGCTCTTGATCAACAGTATGTACTGGAGCGACATCCTCAACAACTTGTGCCTTTTGTGGCAAAGTCAAATGAAGTGCTGATCTGAGACGTCCCGGAGATAAGACCGTCACCGCTTCCATTGACGCTGCTGGCTGGGAGGCCTAGGACCCTTCTCCAGGATGAGCTAAAGAAGATGCAACATGTTGCGGCTCCTCGACCGGAGTATCACTCTCTAGGGTAGCGGCTCTTGGTCTAGAAGGCCCTTTGGTGGTAACCTTCTTCTTCTTTTCTGGGGTCTTCTCTAGAAGAGTAGCAGCTGCACCTTGTTTCTGTTTTCGGGTCTTGCCAATAATGATAGGTTCTGTAGCTTTTTCCCCAACTACCTTAGGGATAACTTCCAGATATTGATCTGGAACAACTGTGTTGTCAGGTATGTCTGATGGTATCCTGACTAGGTCTTCAACATTCCCTTCCTTGGGCCATCTTAGACTACCTCTCAGGTTGTAGCCATGGGCGAAGGAGCGGATGGAAGCATAAAAACGAGCATACGTATGAAGTATACGTAGCTCGGTTGTGCTTATAGCAGTCGATATTCGAAATTTGGCACCGGTACAGGCAGTACTAAAATATCTCCAGCCTCTTGCACCATCAATTAGCTTTCCATAATGACGGAAACTGGTGGAGGGATTACCAACATGAAGTTGGTCATATCCAAACTGGCGAGCGAACCGACTTGGTAGATATGGTTCGAACGCACATATGTCTTCATTTTTGTACATCAAATGGGAAGGTCTGATGCATTGTAGCCATCTGAAAATTGGCGCTGACAATAAAGTTCTTCCTTCAACTTCATCTTCAAGTTGTACGTCGAAGCAGTCGGCTGGAACTTGTGGCCTTGTGCAGAAAAAGTTCCAACCATAAGAATAATTCAATACTGCTCGGGTATCTGCAACTGTTGTGGCAGTCCATGTGGCTTTGCTGAACTTCTGGAGGAAGACCTCTGTATCATCTCCAGGGCCTGGTGGCAAAAAATTGCAGTTGTGATGCAACAGCCAGCCCATCAGGTATGTGTAGGGCATTTCTACCCTAGGGAATACGTTCCGGTGAGGAGCATTGTTGATTAGTTCCTCACCAAAAGTCCTCAAACCTGTGTTTATTCGGTACACCATTGCCGATAGCAGGTTGATTCTGGATTTAAACACCAAATGTACCGCTGGCCATAGCACATTTCGGTGGATTCTATCAACTGTACCGGTCCCTGGTACAACCCATCTCCTCAACTACAGAGAAAGAAAGCCTGCCAGTAAGGATTTCTTGGAGATCTTCTGGCTGCCATATCAGAAGAAACTCAAGGCTTCGGTTCCTGCAGAGAACTCCCTAGTCTTGGTGGACAAATATTTGTTCGGAAATTTGTATCCAACCATCATATCCCATATTTTATCAGCAGGGATTGTTGAACCAGTGTTGATGGTTGGAGCCTTGTTCTTCTGAAATCTTTCTTTATCATCTTTGGATATCTTATTCTTATGGTAAAAGAGATATGTTGTCTACTTGTTGATGTACGCCAAATGAGATCCACTTTCATGCATAGTAGTGCAAATCATGTAATGGCACATCAACTCTTCATATACCTCAACCAATTGAGGATTTTTCTCCCTAATTTCTACTAGTTCCCAGTTGGAGGGAACATACTCTTCATATAGGGCTTCCCCCATTGGCAGCTTAGAGATGAATTGCATCTCGTAGAGTACGAGATCCATTTCACCTTTTGGGGTCACAAAAGTTCCTGTTGAACTGATATATATCTCCATCAGCCATGAACAAATTACTGTTCGGTGGTATACCCTGACTAGTGGAGGCTACCGCTTCATGCAGACCGATGGCTTCTAAGTCTGTCTTGAAGTTCTTCATGATCCAAACACTAATCTGAATCCAGTTCTGGTTAAATGGAGTCAACCACCCCTGTAGCCTAGGGTTCGTCGGGGATATAATACTGCAGCCCTTATAAACTTATTAATGAATATTTGGGTCTGCACCGGTTGGATTAAAGCCGAATCTTCACTTGGAGTGAATCCAGGCAAGAGACCGAAAAAGGGGACAACACCACCAATGGGAGTACTTGTGTGGTAGCCCATGTCATTGGCTCTCTCCCTCTTGAAAATGATCCTTCCTAGCCTTCCATGACTACTGGGAGTCAGATTCCATAGCATCTGTCGGGAATGGGTGGCATGGATAAATACAGACAGGGGATAATCTCTATCCATGTCGGGGAGATACATTGCTCTATCTCCAAACTTGAACACCCAAGCCTCCTTCTTGGGGTGTGTTTGTGATTTGAAGTCTATCGCATCCCCGAATAAGAAAGCTGGCTTTACAAATTGTTGGCCATCCAGCGATGTCCACAATTCTCTATTTATCATAGACAATAGCATTATGTCCCCTTGAGCAGATATCAGTTGTCGTCTCTCTGCAGGATATTCCGAATTCGACTGGGGAAACTCCACATGGGACAGGTTCTCCAAATAATTTGAGCCCACCATACCAGCTGATGAGCCAAATATTTCTGCAAGTGGGTGAATTTGCAAATCCACTCCCAAAAGAAAAAGAAAAATCAAGTTAGTGAAAATCTAATTTGAAATTTTTACGCAGATGATTTGGTCTGAGTTTTACGCATAAAGATTAAAGACTCTGACTATGCAAACTTTACGCTTATTAAAGTTGGTAAAAACTTTTAAAGTGTAAAAGTTCTTTGTTTTACACAAAGTCTTTTACTTGTGAATTTTACGTTGGCACATGTTGATGTGAGCGTATTGTGAATTTTACGCTGGCATGAGTTGACATGAGCGTATTTTAATTGTTACGCTGGCATGTGTTGACATGAGCGTATTTTAATTTTTACGCTAGCACATGTTGATGTGAGCGTATTGTGAATTTTACGCTGGTATGTGCTGACATGAGCGTATTTTAATTTTTATACTAGTATGTGTTGACGTGAGCGTATTTTAATTTTTACGATGGCACGTGTTGACGTGAGCGTATTTTAATTTTTACGCTGGCACGTATTGACGTGAGTGTATTCTAATTTTTACGCTGGCACATGTTGATGTGAGCGTATGTTAAAATTTATGCCGGCACGTATAGACGTGGGCGTATGTTCTTAATTTTACGTTGACACGTATAACGTGGGCGTATTTAATTATCTCAGTTTCTACGCTGACACGCATAACGTAGGCGTGAAGTGAAAAGCTCGGGTCTTCTTCTCCGACGAACTCGCGACCGAAGTTCAGTGCTTTACCCTTCATTGTCGGAGCCACGGCGGGGTTGCTCTGTTGGGGCGTCGTTGATGATGGGACGAGGGTTTTCGCACGGTCGGTCGACGATGAATCAGCGGCGGGCTTCTTGCCCTTGCTGCCGGCGGCGGTCTTCTTGGGGGCCATCGATTTAAAGTGAAAGAGAAAGAAGAGAAAGAGAGCAAAGAGGTTTGGAGATTGTAAAGAACAAGTAAAGTTCTTTCTGAACTCATAAAGCTCTATTTATAGAGAAATTTTGAATCGGTTCAAATTCCTGAAATCTACGCTGACGGTTGGATATCTCGACTTTTACGCGGATTATTGACCGTTTAGTATCCCGAATTTTACGCTGACTGTTGAATATCCCAAATTTTACGCTTCTGTTCAAAGTATTTCAAATTTTGAAAACTTTGAAGGGGTCTTGTAGGAGCGTAAAAAGTGCTTCATGGACTAAGTCAAAGAAGTTGAGAACTTTACGCAAATCAAACAGAATAAAACTCTACGTGAGCTACTCTCTACGCGAGTTACTCTCTACGCGAGCTACTATCTACGCGAGCTACTTTACGCAAGAGCTGTCCACTGAACTTTACATCGGGGACAGACTGTCAGGCCGCATTTAATGTGAGTGATTTGAACTGACAGAATGATTTTCTGATAGCAGTACACTGAAGCCGAGGAGATCTTTTCACCAAACCCAACGCTTGTCGTCTAGTGTGCAGATTGGTTACTTTACGCTCAGAAGACAGCTTCTTTTACGCACAAAAGCTATTCGAGCTTTTTACGCTCAAGGCTACTGTGTGTGTAAAGTTTATTTGAGCTAATTTTACGCTCAAGGCTACTTTTTAGCCACTTTACGCGGGAAGTCTATTTTGAGCTATTTTACGCCCAGTCTGCTACTTTATACAGGGAGTGTATTTTGGGTCATTTTTACGCCCGATCTTTCCTAACTACATGAGAACGTGGTCTGCTTACGTGGCTTTCATGCCACACTTATCGAGGAACGTGTGTACGTGCTCTCCCCATTTTGTTGAAGTAGTGGAACACGTGTCATCATGCGTAGAGATCAAAACTCTACATGAGACACGTGTCAACATGCGTAGAGGATGGTTTGCATCGTGGGTGACAGTTACTCACGTGAAGACCCGATTTTGTTACTTTTTACGCACAAAGGGTCAAGTCTATAAATAGACTTATTTTCAACACAGACAATATCAAGAGATCAATATAGAGACAGGAGAGGAGATTCTGAGAAAACTCATACTTTCAGAGTGATATTCCTAGAAGCATCTCTTCAACTTTTTCTCAAGAATAGGGTGAAGCAAAGCAAGAAAACGTTCGACTGTGCCATCAGTGTCGTTGCTCGATACCTTTTCGGTGACTTAGTTCTTCCGATTGTTCGTCTTCTTCAAGCAGTTTTCTTCATCATCATCGAATGGTCCAAGAAACAAAGTGATCGCTCTCAGATCAGACTTCCATAGCAATACTTCCCAGAAAAATTTGTACTTTTTGTACTTTTTTCGTTTTCTTTAAAAGCCAATTTTAGGCATTTTGTTAAGTGAAACAAACGCATGGATACACGGTGCACGGAGCATGAGAGCTTGACGTGTAGGCACACGGACAACGAATCGTGCAGGCGAGTGGCGTACGAAACGTGCAGCACATGGAGTGTGGGAGCACGACGCGCGACCAATGAATTGCATAGGCACACAATGCACGAAATATGCAACACGCTGAGGCACGTTGCGCGAAGCACGTGAGCCTGGTGCAGAGGCGTATGGCCAACGAATTGTGCAGGCATGCAGCACGCGAAACGTACAACGCACGGAGGCACGACACGTGGAGAGCGAGAGCACAGCACACAGGCGTACGGCGCACGAAACCCGCAACGCGCGAATGCACGGCGCACAGGGCGTAAGAGCACGGCTTGCTGGATCACGGCAAACGAATCACACGCACAGCATTGTTCATCATTCCAGCAGTACCGAAGATGTGCGGGAACCCATGAACACGAAAAATGGCAAAACTTAACGCAAAATAAATCAAAATCAAGTGGTTCAAAGCCAAAATTAGGTAGAATAAAATTCTCCACAACATGAAACCCTTAGATTTCGGAAATAACAAAGTTTAAGAGATCTAAACCAAAAAAATCGATAAAACTAAAAACATAGAACAACAAAAATGTAAACATCAAAACAATATTGTTCAAGATTTAGCAACATTTACTTGTCTAGGTTAAGCTCCAAGTCTAATCTTCCACTCCACACCAAGAGGGGTACGAAACCACACTCTAGGCCTCAGGCTAAGCTCTTGGCAAGCTCCAAGGGGAGAGACAAGAAGAAAAAATGAAGAGAGAGAATGAAAAGCGAGAGGAGAGAAAAAGTGAAGTGGTATATATAGAAGAGAAAATTAATCATAACCATTGTATGGTGATCCATGTGTAGATCTAAGTCAATCCTAGCCATCCAAAGAAAATGAAGTATCCATTGGATAATAGGATACATCTACCTATTCATGAAAATATCTAAGCACTATTCATCAAAATATCCAAAACACTATTTACGAAAATATCAAAAATACTATTCATAAAAATATCTGAAATTGAAAATATAATATAAAAATTTGTCTGGACGATATGCCATCGGTATACATTGGTATACTTGCGATATGTCGGTCAAGGAGAAAATCTATAAGTTGAAATTTTTTTAAAGCGTTTCGAAAACCAAGAAAATACGAAATACCTTATAAAAATACATATCTATATAACCGATACTGTGAGATGAGTCTCACAACTCTCCAAGCCATAGAAACATTTCTTCCTTGGAATTTCCTAAAGCTAGTCAAGCATGATAACCAAAACAATAGCTCAAGAAAATATAACTATCTCAATAAAACAAAGCATTGCATATAAGTAATAAAGACAATCGTAATATAAATAAATATAAGCAATAACACAACCAAAATCAAAAGGGATGGAGGCATATGAATAAATTTATCTCCTGAGTTAGTTGAGTAGGGACCCGCCTCGCTGGCCTACGATGACTCCCAAAATAGATAGGGGTCAAGTCTCAAAGTAAGTCGGTACCAATGACTTAGTCTAAGATATGACCCTACTAGGACGTATCTTCGTAGTCGAGACCCGTGATAGATATCATGTATCTCAAGATACAAAGACAGAAGAGTTGGACGAGAAACTCTCATTCACTCACTGAATAAGTCAAGCCGACGGTTGTGCTCCAGATATCGGTAAAATACAAGGTCGCCGACAAGAACCCAAGACATACTGCCACTACCTGCCTACTACTGATAGATAAATCAAAAGGGAATAATTGAAAGAAGACCATAAAGATGGTACATAGACTCCCTAGGTACTACCCTCATGCCGATACGAGAGCTGCCCCTGGGACTACACATACAACTGTGCTCTGCTACCTGACCCTTTGAGCTCGGGATAGCGGAGGATACTGTGCCAGTGGCTTAACATCTAGTATTGGTCCTAACTGCTCATCTATTGCTAGGGGTGATGATTGATGTGAATGAAAGGACTGATGTGGTACATCTGGTATAGTTGGTCGCCCTAGATGTCGGATAGGGGTAAGTGCTAACTGAATGGTCCTCCGCTCCACAGCGGAAGCATCGCCTATTAGTCGCCTAACAAACTGATCTGAGATGCCCTATCTTGGCACAATAGGTACATGCTTCTTGTTCTGTCTGATACTGCTGGTCTCTTTGCCTCTGAGCTTGGGCCTGTATATACTGCTGAGGCCTCTCCTGCTGGAATGCATGGGACTGTGTCGATAAAGGCCTCTGAGCTCGCTTCTGCTAAACTGGTGTTAGTACCCCAAACTGGATAACTATGGGTTGGAAGGATGAAGATCCAGCTGAACTCCTCCGGGAACAAATCCCTATCAAGTGGTCTGGTGATCCACATGACAACATAAAAAGTTGGCCCTTCGACAAGTAAGATGAGTGCCCTCCCCTTCCACAGAACGAACGTACGATTGGTAAATCCCGGTGTTGTTAAAGAGGTTTGTATGCTGGTACAAGTGGGGGATGTAGACGTGGAAAGCTTGACATAGGTGCATGGTACCTCTTATGACCCTCAGTTCTGGAAGCAGTCCTCCTGGCAATATGCTCGTGCTCTCGTACTGCCTCTATAGTAGGTCGGGCTTGATATGCTGACTGACTAGATGACATGGTACTGTCTGGCTCTAATCTGCAGTCCTTCTGGCTGTAGGACATCATCTTTAAATACCTCTGCTATTCCTTGCCCACTACGGTTTATCAATATCTGAATACTCTGCTGGAGAACGTGATCTCATTGTTGCTGTGACTGCATCATATCCTTCAGGATCCCTAGGAATGCATGAACATCGAGATGATCTGATACTACCTCTGCTCGACTATTGACTGTACTGGTGATACAGGATACCTTAACTCTAGGGATGCTCATCTGGATGATGATCTATCACTAATACTAACTGATGAGACTCTGGCTGAACTAGAAATACTAACTGCACGGGCACAGCTGTCTTATTGAGATAGACAACATCACTACCCTCAGGTCGACTCTCGACTCTACTCCTGAATGTTGAGACTGATCCTCCAAAACTGGCCTAACAGAAGATTGATGACCTGTCATCGGCAGAACCCAAACGAGATGATCGAAAGGATTAAGAATAGTGCCTAAAGTTATAGGACACAAGGATCATATCGAGGAACATGAAAGATCAATGATCAAGGCAAATATCAGGCAAAGGATCAAAGATATAGAATAATACGAAAGATATCTATAAAGGAAATTGTGACTAAGATAACTAAATATCAGTAACCCCTACATATCTGATAAATCAGACCTGCATGGGCCACCACTAAAACCTATGTCATACCCCAAAACCAGAATACTGGCAAGTATGGACGGACCAGGCCAGCTACGTATTCCAAAGTATTCTAGTACCCCGAAATAACGTATAAGCTGTATAGACATGGGGATTGCTACTACAATCCAATAGTCAATCCTAGGTCAAGCAATCCTAGGTATATCAATCACAAGCAAATATGCAAAGTACAAGAAGTATGATCATCAGACATAAAAATAGTAAAGCGTCCCAAACTATATACGTAGATGATCATGAAGCTAGTAATACAAAGTTAAGAAATAGCAAGAGTAATAGTCATACATGATAAGATCTAGCTATAGTCTAAAATATACAAATCATATTTAGGCCCGTAGGCTAAATGTCCAGATCCAAAATATGAGCTAAACACGTCCTCGGAGGCTAAACGCCACAAAAGAATAATGTACATATCTAATGGGATAATGATATAGGAAAACCCACTAAGGTACTCTGGTGCTCCGGGTAGTCAACGTCGAGTAGATGGTACGGATCCTCTGGGCTCCTCTATCAGATCTAGCCAAACAAAACCATTAGGGTCAGACCCCCTACAGCAAGTACCACAAAAGAAGCCAAACTATGAACTAAAACCAGCAATAACTAACACACAACGAATAGAGACAGAAATAAGTAAATACAAATCGACTCGTGCACTGCCAATACACTCATCTCAAGAATAGAAAAGAAAATAAGCATAGCAACATAGAGCATAGAGTAAACAATATCTGACATAATGTAAACTGTGGTCATGTGAATTAAACGGCAGCATGTGAACATTTGACATAAACTTAACAGTGTAAGAGAATTGGTACATGTGAGCATGTAAGATAACTAGAACATGTGAACATATTAGATAACTGGGACATACGAGCGTGTTAGATAACTGGGATATGTGAGCATGTTAGATAACTGGGACATTTGAGTATATAAGATAATTGGGACATGTGAGTATGTAAGAACTATATAGAACGACAAATGATAAGACAAGTTAAGAACTATTTCGGAACCCAAGTTACAACCCGTAAACCAAAAAAGGACCGGGGTTGTAACCCTTCTCCTGAACAGAATTTAGTCTATAATTATTTATCGGCAAAAGTAACGCATAAACAATGTTGTACTAAAATAAACATATTCAGACATTGCCTAGACAAAAACTAGAATGGACTCCATACAACAATTACGGCCAAGCAATGAGTACGGCTTTATACATTAGCTAACTAGGGTTATCACAATCATAATTACTAACATATGCACTTTTGAGAAATCTATCTAGTTACCTGTCCTGCAGACTACCCGACTCATCCAGGCCAAAAGAAAATAATATAGACACAACACCGCAGTAAGATACATATGTCCTAAGGAGGTGCCCCACTCGACGGTGTACTAAAAGAGTGATCATCATGATAGATAGCTCCAAATCCCATGTGTGTATATATATATATATATATATATATATATATATAAATCGAAAAATATATATATATATAACCGGAACAAAAAAGGCTACAGGTAACTGGAAAATTCTCCCCTTTCAATGATCTAAGTAATCAAGCTTGTTGTTTTGTCCTTAACATGTTCTTGTTGGATTTTGGGTATGACATTTCACAGAATCCATCCTAGACATGACAAGACTGGACAATACAATAAAGTGCACTATAACAAGCTACAACAAGAAAATATAATAAGCTGGAATTTTGGAGTGTGCTACGACGAGCCACTATAGAGAAAATAGGGAGTACGCCATGATAGGCTACTATCATGTTAGCAAGGAAAGACATGTACAAGAGTGCACCATGACAAGTCACTATCTAGTAAGCAGAGAAGACATGTAACATGAGGGCCCCGAGAGAAAGGAAAGACGTGTACAAGAGTGTATCACAAGAGCACGACACGCAGGCACGCAGCTCGCGAAACGTGCGGCGCACGAAATGCACAGTGCACAGAAGCATGACACGCGGGGTGCGAGAGCAAGGTGTGCAGGCACACGGCAAAAAAATCGCACGCGTGGTAGTGTTCATCGTCCCAGCAGCACCGAAGATGTACGGGAACCCATGAACACGAAAAATGCCAAAACTTACTCAAAATAAATCGAAATCAAGTGTTCAAAAGCCAAAATTGGGTAGAATAAAATTCTCCACAACATAAAACCCTTAGATTTTGGAAATAACAAAGTTTAGAGATCAAAACCAAGAAAAACTGATAAAAACACAAAATTAGATCTACAAAAATAAATATCAAAATAATTATTCAATATTGGGCAAGATATACTTGCCTAGGTTAAGCTCCATGCCTAATCTTCCACTCCACCACCAAGAGGGTATGAAACCACACTCTAGACCTCAAGGCCAAGCTCTTGGTAAGCTCTAAGGGGAGAAGCGAAGAAGAAATGAAGAAAGAGAGTGAAGAGAATAAAAAGAGAGAGGAGAAAGAAAGTGAAAGGGTATATATAAAGGGGGAATTAATCATAACCGTTGGATGGTGATCCGTATGAAGATCTAAGTCAATCCTAGCCATCCAAAGAAACCAATTATCCTTTGGATAATAGATGCATCTACACTATTCACAAAAATATCTAAATACTATTCATCAAAATATCCAAACCTATTTATGAAAATATCGAAAACACTATTCATAAAATATATAAATCAAAAATATCTAAAATAGAAAATCTGTCTGGGTGGTATGCCATCGGTATATTGGTATACTGGCGGTATGCCGGTCAAGGAGAAAACTATAAGTTGGAAAAATTTTAAAGCATTCTGAAAACCAAGAAAATACGAAATATAGTACAAAAATACGTATCCGTATATAACGACTGATACTGTGAGACGAGTCTCATGGGTCCAAAGCTATTGGCATTGGTCTAGTCCAACCTAAGTATAAAGAAAGATTTTAGGTGTTATGTTCCTAGGAGGCTATTAAATACAAGACTTCTTATTATTTACAAGAGCTAAGTTAATCCATATTTAATCAAATTCCTAAATTATATCCATTCTTAGGCCCTAATATCTTAAGTCTTACCTAAAGATCAGAAACCTGCCAATAACTCATGCGAAGATCCAGTTACTAAATATCACTATTTCTCAACTTCACAAAACCTATAAATGATTATATACATGCTAAATATCTTATATTCTAACCATAAATGATTTAAACTAAAACCCTTAGGAAAACATAATGACCCAACCCATGTTTTATGGATTATAAACACTTGGTACCCAGAGCCCAGTTACTAATTTCTAACCATATTGGCCCTATTTGTACCAAAGAGCCCATGTCCCTAAAATTCATTCTTTTAAATCATTCAAAACCAAACAAATTACCTGCTAAATGGCCCAGCCCAGTAACTTACTTATAAAAATCTTCTTCATTAGTGGAGAGAGAGAGAGAGAAAGAGAGCTGAAAGAAGCAGAGAGTGGAAGAGCTGAGGTAGGACTTACCTTAGAAAATACTCGATCGGTCGGTACTACCTGTATTTATGGCTCAGAGGATCTGTACCTCGATTTTGACCGAAAACAATTGGAAGCACGGTAGAGAACTCGTCAGTCGGTGGTCGTTTGGTGGTGATCGCTGCGGGAAGGCTGAAGCTGATTTCGATCAGAACGATGATAGGGGGAAGCCAACAATCCAGAGCAGATAATAAAGGTTCAGACGAGAACTAGAGTTGCTCGGTGCCACTAGGATCATCGTCCATTGCAGAATTTGGAGGCAACGTTCGAATGGCAACAAATCTGATCCATCAGGGTTCATGTGTAGCAGAAGACATCAAGAAGAGGAGACGTCAGAGTTATCAGAACTCAGGTGGTGGATGAGCATTAAAATCGAGGAAGGCAATGCCGAGTTTCTCAGGTGGTCGAGGATCCCGGAACTCTAGCACTTTGTGTTGGAGGCACGGCCAGGTTTTAAGATGGTCAACTGTGGCTACCCGTCGAGGGACACGACAATCTAGGTTGATCGGACTCGAGGTGACAATCATGTTCTAGAGGCAAAGCTCGGGGTCTTGTATTGAAGGTAGAAGAAGAGGGGTCAACCCTCGGCTACACGGTAAAGGCATCAGTCGAAAAGGCTACCGATCGTAGCTCGCAGGTTCGTAGTTTATTTTGACAATGCCAACTCAAAGCCGACGATGGTGGAGAAGAAGAATGATCACTGGCAGGTGAGCCTAATATAGATGGGTTTCTGAGTCACAGCCAAGAGCAGGCGTCGACAGGGGTTCGGGCTCAAGATCAGCCAGATTTGATCGACGATCTGATAGCGCTCATGGCTGGAGTTGGTAGATCATCGATCGGCGGTGCTGGTACTTGGTGCTGGAGGATAGGAGCCTTGCCGTTAGAAGTGAGCAGAGGGACCGAAAGTAGTCGATAATGTGGCGATGGAGCTGCTCGTTGGAGCAAGCGAGGACACGGCTCTGGTCGAGAGCAAGGCGAGTCGGTTATATCTGTATCCTCGGGGTCGAACCAAGGGAAGCAAAAATGTATTTACTGTTGTTTTCGCTTTGGGAGTATCGTGTCGTCAGGGACGAAATGGTTTGTAAATTATTTTAGAAACGTAGTAATAAAATGAAATGGCCACCGGGGTCGACTCGAGGCTGATATGACTAATACGATCTTTTTGGGATTGGACACGTGTCGAAAAAGTAGACATGGATAGGACAAAAGAATATTGGATTTGTAGTGCCTCGACCCGTAAGATGCCTTATGATGGATGGTTGGTTCGATGAAGACTTGTTGGACTTGGAATTATGCGAAGGATCGCTTGGAAGGCTAGGCGATCATGGCAGAAATTGTCTTATAAATGTGAGTAGTATGAACCCTTCGAAGATCCTTTAGCTTCACGCTTAAAATAAGGATGAGTACGTTGTTTCTTGTTGAGTTGCTCAATAACAACTTGCATGGAATTCGAAAAGATAATGAAAGATAATTAACCACATGACCGTAAACTGTTGTTGCTCGATGAACTGTATGCTTGTACGAAGTTGCAATAAAATACATGACAGGTGAAGCAAGTCCCAAATACTTAGGCGGTGAGTATATCGAGCCTTAGCTCGATGAATAGATTGTAATACGGATAATAAGACCCAAGAACTGGGCAGAGAGTATGGTTGAGTTATGCTCGAATGAATATATGCTAAACAGATGCTAAGTCCCAGGAATTGGGCGGTAAGTACATCGAGTTTGGTTGGAAAGATGTATGGTATCAAAGATGTGAAAAGAGATCGAGTAACAAAATTCTATTATCCTGCGCCGATGTAGAATATTGGTTACGCTAAGACCCTGGATTAGACCGATGATATTGTGAGCGTTGGCTCATGGCAACACGAATGAGAATGATGGGTTATTACTTAGTTTTCCTTATCATGTATTATATGTTTTCTTCTTAGATAAGTTGCATATAATTGTATGGTCATGAATAACTTGTCGACAAGATGGTTCCTCAAACGGTATTCCAAGGCCTTGGAAACTGATTCATCCTAGGGGAACCTCGTACTGAAGTAGTAGCACAGTACTGAAGTAGTAGCACGGTATACGGGACCTTCAGTGGGGCTTGCTACCCGTACCACAAGGGGCATCGTTATACCTGTAAGATGGCTCATGATGACGTGTAGTCAGTGACCTTCATATAGATAGGTCCAGTGCTAATGATGTCTTATGCAGGAAGAGTAAGTTATTACTCAAATACAGGAAAGGATGTCGGCCGTTGGTTAGATTTACCAAAAAGGGTGACAATCATTATCATATGATGTTGTTTCTAACAATGTCTTGTGCAGGCTGAGTAAGTATTATAAATGTATAGGGATGGCTACACGATCGAGGTTAAGATATCACCAAAGGGTAATACCATATTACTTTACATTATGTTGCATGAATAAATGTATGCTTTACTTTTGTCGGATATGAACTGCAAATTGACCCTAAGATAATGAGAAACACCACTTTTAATAATGTTCTACAACATCATTACTTAGTGTTGTCTTCATAGGTGAGTTGGGCCAGCATTGCTCGCAAGTTCATTGATAATGTACTGACCCACATTGTGGGCAATATTACATGTGCATGTGTATGAGAGAAATCGTTCGATCAGTGCTTGGCATCATTGAATCGGATGGGTATACAGAAGCTCTTCTTACATGACGATGTCTTCTGCTATACGGGACATAATGTATGGAACATTATAACTCAGTTGTACCAGTGAGATTGTAGCTAAATGGCAAGTTCATTGTAAAGAAGTCGGCATATTCAGTTGTAGCCTAAAGGACAAGTGTATATATTCAGTTGGCTATTCAAGAGTCTTGTAATCAGTTTTAAACTATGTATTCTGATACAAGTCTTATAATTTATTACAATTATCAATAAAGAGATACATTTCTTCATATCTTGTGTGACTTTAATTCGTCTGTCAGGTTTTGCTATGCTGTCGTTGTTTTCTGAGAAATACTAGGAACTGTAATAGTTTTGCCTTGTACAAGTGTAGTCTGGACTTGTACGACATCAAGCCCAGTGGCTAGATTTTGATCCTCTGGGATCGGGGGCGTGACATAATGGTATTAGAGCCCAGCTTTACGTCCTTGGATTCTTATTCGATTTGTTTCAAAAATATTGCTACTAAGATGATTCAGAGACTGCTTTCATGATTACTCAAAGTTGGTTCCACGGTGAATCAAAGTTGCTTCCACGAATACTCAAAGTTGCATCCATGATGAAATCAAAGTTGCCTCTGCGATGACTCAAAGTGCTTCTGCGATTATTCCGTGTTGTTTCTAAATTATTCTATGTTGTTCCCTTGACTGAAATCGTTGATCCTTCTGGCCGCTCACTGGATATTTCATACAATAAGTCTAAATATGTGGGCTGTGATATGTTTGCTTTATTAAATTTCTAAAGGATACCGAAATGAATAACAATGATACGATGTGATAATAAGTTGGTATGTGTGCTAGATGTCTTTGTGCAGGATTCATTGAAGTCGATTGTTATGCAGCAATCAACTGTAGGTGATGGCATTGTATGTTGGAACAGAATGTGCATGGATTTCAGTGAATGGGAATCAACAGAATCTTGAGTCAGTATTTATAGTCAACATAACCACTACAGGATGGATAGTCCATATTAGACATTGGTTTGATACGAAAGGAATATTGTGTTAGGAATTGCTTGAGCTCTGAGTGGTATATTGCATCGTAATGATGAGATGTCCCTTGTCCCTGTTTATGACATAGTAATTGCTTACCTATAAGGTATTGGGTAGTATCGAGTCGTACTTGGAATTACGATTGATACATGACGGCTAGGCATGTCCCTCGATGATTAAGTGTGGATAAGTTGTTGCGAGATTTTGACGTATTCGGATGAACCATCGCTAGACTTTGACGGTTAGCATTATGTTGGGTAATAAGAAATTGAGAATATGAAATGAATACCTTGGTTGGGAATAGTACGAATCATAGATTCAGTCGATGACTTAAATCAGTTGGGTAAGAAGAATTGTAGGCTCAGTGACGATGGTAGGGTGTTGCTATCGAAAGATTTTGCGAGAATAACTATAGACCAAATATTGAACGATGTTGGATTGAGTAAATCGAATTGCATGTTGGACATCGACAAATTGATGGTGATGTTGGGCACTTATTGGGATGTTGCGAATGATTTAGAAGATACAGAGAGTTGCATCAATGACCGAAAAGTAGAAAATGGGCATGAGGGAATAGATGACCTTAGCACGTTGTACAGTTGTGCTTGAGAGAATTAGATGTATCTCGAATTAACAAGTTATGAACCTTACGTATTTTGAAGCATAGAGAACGAGTACTTGTCCCTTGATGCATGAAAGAGTAGATGTTCCTTATGAGACTCTAATTATCGGAATGCAAATAAATATCGAAGTGCAGCGATATGTAATAGACCATGTCGGTAGATGATGTTGTCGTATACATAACGAGTTTGTTGTTAGATTATGATTTGATAATGAGTTATGTCATATCCACTAAGATGACCGATACACGGATGCTAGATGATTGGCAACATAGTGATGTATCGATTCATGAATAGTAAATCTTCTTATGGAATCAGAAGAAGATAATGCAAAAGGAATATTGATGGTTCACATAAATTTCTAAGAGATGACGATGCTGGTGCTAGCGAAAATTCATAAAGAGACCGTAGAAAAGATGTTAAATAGTTGACCCGATTACGATTATGTAGTTGCCTTATTTTGTTGGTTAAAAGAGTACAGACAGTATCGATTATCTAAAAATATGGGAAATAAATATGTCGCAAAGAGACCGTAGAAAAGATGTTAAATAGTAGACTATTGAGGTGACAATATTGGATTACGACTTAGAATAGTTTATCTGATTGAATAGACAATTTGAGTATGATACGAAGATGCAAGTTGGATTGAGCAGATGATATGTTTATGCTAGTGGAAATTGAAAGTTTGGATATTCGATTGAGGAGTTAGCTTCGGGAGTGAGCCATTGTTGGATAGAATTGTCGGATAGATTTTGTCGGTTGCGGGTAAGTCTAGAATAAGACTTCGTTGGGTATGGTCCGAGTATGAGTACGGGTAGAAAGACTTGACCCTAGAATGTCGGTTGGTTGCCTAGAATGTCGGTTGGTTGCCTAGAGTGTCGGTTAGTTGCCTAGAATGTCGGTTGGTTGCCTAGAATGTCGGTTGGTTGCTTAAGTTTCAGATTGGTTAGCTATGTCATTTCAGTTGTCCATGTTGGGAATAAGTTCATAAGATTGGGGTGGTGTCCCATGTCCCTAAGTTGATCAGATCATAGATTGTCCCTGAGGTAAGATAGAGTTGTCCCTATGATACGAATTAACTGCCTCTAAGATAAGAGATAAGTATGTCCCTGATAGCTAACCATCCCATATGAGTTAGCTGAATGTCTGGTTTAGCTTAGATTAGCTAACCGTAGAGACTTGATTGAATGCTAAGTTGACTGTGGGAAACCCGTTGGATGTCCCTACTGACGTTGCGTGGGTATAGTCGGAATGAGTAAGACGTATCGAAAAGTAAACTTCGGAATGGAATGAAGATTGGGAAATGTCACGACCTGCACTCGGAGTAGGGGCATGAGTGCTGACAGCGTCCCAGCCTACGCTGTATAAACGGCGTAGAATGCTGTCTAGGTCTACTATCTAATCAACAGTTATAATATCAGAACCTGTCGAGAATGGTCAACTCCGAACGGAGGACAAGTAATGACAATATAATATACTCAATCACAAACTCTAAGAATGAAAGATAATACTGAAAGATAAAGACAACAAGATTTATAAATATCATCCTGAAAACCCAACACAGAATAATACAAGTCTAAAATCTCTGAGTCAACAATCTCAATACAAATAATAACAAGCCAAACTAAACTGGAGACAAGGTCCAGTACTATACTAAAATCAGCTAAACTATACCAAGGCCTCATCTGCTAGAGCTAGCCCCTGCTGTACTAGGGTCTCCTGTTAGGGTTATATACTAAAAGCATCACTTTTGTAGTAACCTTATTTCCTTAAATTTTGAATGAGAATCATAAGGGCAAATGTTTGCATTTTGTATTTGTTGCAAGTGTTAACGCAAATGTTTGATATTCTATATTGTAGATAATATGGTGTATGGTGTCACACAGAAGATCATATTATCAGTATTGTCACGACCCGCACCCGCTTTTCGGACGCGAGCTCGTGAGCAAGCCATCTACGTATCGAACGGACTCCAGCCCGACTCGAGTACGTATAAGCTGTCAAGGTCATGGGTAAAATTGTATCTCAATCCACATGAATCATATAAACAAGAATAAACAAGTATGGGTCATGGTCTGCAGCCCATTAGCATATTGTTCGATTAGACTCTAAGAATGACATGAGTCTATAAATAAGCAGAGTATATCATGATATGGAATATAAAGCACGAGAAGATAATAACGAAATAACACAAGCAAATACCTGCATAATGCATCGCAATCCTCTACCATCCCGCTCTGCTAACTAACTCCATACAATCGCTAAACCTGAAGAGATCATCAGGTCCTCAGAGGACTAGCAAGATATATAAAACATGCCTATCTAACAGTTTAATCATGTAATAAGATAAACAGGGTGTA
Source organism: Iris pallida (assembly GCA_029216955.1). Taxonomy (NCBI): domain Eukaryota; kingdom Viridiplantae; phylum Streptophyta; class Magnoliopsida; order Asparagales; family Iridaceae; genus Iris; species Iris pallida. The sequence continues at coordinate 8,393,201 of JANAVB010010791.1, forward strand.
AACAGGAACTAGATAGGAGAATGACAAGTGGCTACTGACAGGTAACTATGAACTCGGATACGGGATCAAGTATGCATAAATGAACTGCTGGTAGATCAATGGATACCAACCCTCGCCCCGATTGTGGACTCGCAAGTCAGTTTCAAGACAAATCACCCTCACCCCGATTGTGGACTCGCAGGTGCAAAGGACAACCCTCGCCCCGATTGTGGACTCGCAGGTTGTTTCAAGATAAATCACCCTCGCCCCGTATGTGGACTCGCAGGTGCAAAGGCAACCCTAGCCCCGTGTGTGGACTCGCAGGTTGTGGAAAAAATAAGGAATAGCAGTTCACTCACATATACTTACAGACACGACACAGTCAAGATACAGGTGAAGACATGATACGACCCTATCACGAAATACGAGAGAACCAATCCAATATGAACTACAAGGCTAACCATGTACATAGACTATATCTATACTAGCAAGCACGATGTACAAATCACAAGTAAATAACCATTGGTAAAACTGTATAATAATAGAAATATGCATGTAAATAAACTGTAGAGGGAGGTAAGGTATACTTGCCTGGTGGCAGCGCGAAGAACCAATAAAATACCGTCAACTGGTAAGCCATACAGTCCAAGTCATCACAACTGTCTCTGAAAGCTGAAACAAATATTACCAACGTTCTCAGAATAGTCAAATTAGCTAGGATTTCTCGTTCTTAAGTCTAATTCTGGACACAGGGGAAAAACGGTAATTTTGAGCAAAAATGATGTCCGCCGTTGGACCCGCTTTTCACCGAAAAGTGTGCCAGAGTCAATGGTCTCTAAAGTCGTCATACTACATGTCTACGGATCCAGTTTTCCGATACAAACCAAACCGTATGTCCAGAGTTGGATTCCGGCGGGCCGTGCACAAAATCGTCCGTTGAGTGGGACCGTGGGGCCCGCAAAACGACGTACGATTCAACTGTCTCAGAATCGGACCAAACTTGGCATACAGGACTAGAAAATCGATACGGTCCTGTTGGCGTAAGTTTCGTCTCGATCTGACGAGCGTGCACAAAGTAATTGAGAAATTTACAAAGTGCACGATACGGTGAATTTCGACGGATACGCATCAAATTCGTCGTGCACACGCGACCAATTTGAATTCCGTCAAAGCCCACACGACCACGAAGCCGATACGCAGCTTTCGATGCTTTTGGTTCGCAACCACGTCGCCCGGAATGGCGGGACGGACGTGGTATCGGACAATTTTCTAGTTTTGAAAACAGATTTTTGGGAAAATTTGGGATTCGATTTCTCGACGCATAGTCGATGATTTCTGAATCCACAAAAAGGACTGCGAAGCCCTATATGTTGTCTAAAAGTGCCTTCAAATAGTTTTTCTAATAAGTCAATAGGTTGGCAGGAAATCGCCTTCAAACTTGGGGTTTTCGGGTTTCGATTCCTGTTCAATTTTGAACAGTTTTTGGGCCGACTTCGAATCGACCTCCTGGCCATCCTACCGCAGAACAATTAATTCTATCTAAAGGGGTTTAAAGCCTTACACATTAGGAACGTACCGGAGAAGACGGGACACAAAACGAACGTACGATGATCACGAAATTCCTCCGCAAACTTGACCTGCTGCTGTCGCCCATCCCGTATTGCAGCTGTTGCTCGCGTTGTGCGCACGTGGTTTCCTCGCCGTCCGGCGACCCACACGGCGGCGCACGGCCGTGGGTGGCCACCCATGGTGTCGGGGAGATGTCGACGTCGGGTTTTGTTTAGGGTTTCGACAGATTGTTGCACGCTAATCCCCTCTTTCCTTCGCTATACATATATATATATATGTGAGCATAAGCTCTCGGGTTAGCTCTGCTGCTAAGCCATTGGGTCGGGCCCTTGCTAGGCCGGCTGGTATTCGCTTCTTTGATTTGTTTAAGCTGGGATTTTGCTAGGATGGGAAATTGGTTTGTAGGCCATGCGGTTTGCATGGGCTGGCCGATCCCGGCCCAAGTGGCTTTGAGTTGTTGCTGGGTTTTGGCCTAGCAGGCCGGGCTGCTATGTGGCTTGGTCCACAGTAAATTATATATGCATTTAGCCTCATTTATATATACATCTTATATATACATCTTATATATACATCTTATATATATATATATATATATATATATATATATATATATATATATATATATATATATATATATATATATATATATATAAATTTTGTATATATTTTGTATATATATATACAAAAAAAAAAATATATATATATATATATATATTTTTTGTATATATATATATATATATATATATATATATATATATATATATATATATATATATATATATATATATATATATATATATATATTTATATATATATATATATATATATATATATATATGTATAAATAATACCTTATATGCTATTGAATATATTTTATATATCCATATATTTACATATACACATATATATACATGTATACATTTATACATACATACATATATATATATATATATATATATATATATTTGGAAAACCCGACGATATATTAATCAATGCTCAAAATGCCGAAGCCTGAGGCGAATACAAGGCACAAAAAAGGAAACGCCTATACAAGATACTATCAAAGAAGTTAGAAAAGATGAAGGGGCGAAGAACACGCCACGATCACGGTCAGGTATGGCCCTGGATCGCCACCCAGAAAGTGCTCGGACAGTGGGTGCAACTGGTGCTCTGTTTGCGACATTGACGGTAGACTTCCCGAATGAGCTGGTCAGCCGGAAGATTGTGTCCTTCGTATCTCGCTTTGTTGCGATTCTTCCAAATCACCCACGTGGCGGCCGCTGCGACGATCTGGTGCCCGTGGGAAAGACTGCCCCACTCGGCCGCAAGATCGTGAAAGCGTCTGCCACTCGGCTCAATACTGAAGCATTGGTTAAGGGTCCTCCAGATGCCACTGGGCAATTGGCCTTGGCAAAAGATGTGGTCCGTGGTCTCCGTCTGATGATCTGTACAACAATTGTAGGCTGAAGCTAAGCTGATCCCGATGGTGTTGAGGATATCGTCGGTAGGCAATTTCTTTCTTATGGCTCTTCAAATGAGGAATGACCACTTCTTAGGGATGCATGTGTGCCAATAGTGAGCGGTGATCTGTGTATGCTGGCCGATCCCTAAGAGAGAGGATCTGGCCGACCTCACAAAAAATGCACCGGAAGCTTCGAGCGTCCAACTCTACTCATCGGCAACGACACCGATGCCAAGTCCGCTTTGTCGGACGCTATCCTCCATCTCGTATCCTCCCCATTCACGTATCTTGTCCCAGTCCGAAGCGTTTGTATTGTGGTTCCATAAATCTCTGATCCTACTCTCTCTCGGGATTACCGCTACGCTGGGGATTAAGCTATCTCCTATCCATCTCTCCCGGAAAGGGTTGGACTCGCCAGAGCCAAGGTGAAGCCTGATGGCCTGTTCGGCTAGGTTACGCCCGGAAAGGATACGACGCCACGCTGCCGATGATCTACTATTGGAGGTGGCCTCTGAAGGGTGGACGTGTTTGAAGTACCTGGCTTTCATGAATCTGGTCCATAAATTCTTGGTAGTGCGAAGATGCCACCACAGTTTCATCGAAAAAGCTTAAACGATGTGGGTGAGTTTGGTAAATCCCAGCCCCCCAACCTCGATCGGCTGAGCCATGGAGTCCCAACTCGCCCAATGGTGTTTCTCCTGACCGTTGCAATGACCCCAAAAGAAGTTGCAAAAGATATATTCGATCGTGGTAAGAACCTTCAATGGCGGTGAGCAAGCGGCGAGAGTATGGATGGGAACTGAGGTGAGCACATGCTTGATGAGGATAATCTTGCCTCCTGGGGATAAGGTAGCGTTGTGCCACCCATCGATTTTGTCCCTGATTCTAGAGATTAACTTCTCGAACATCCTAGCATTGGATTTCCCGTACACAAGAGGACATCCAAGATAGTTGAAAGGGGGGTGATCAACAGCGAAGGAAGTTAAGCTGGAAATCCTGTTGGCATGCTCGATGTTGATGTTGTGGTGGGCATAGATGACGCTCTTGGCCGGGTTAATTTTCTGCCCAGAGCAGCTGGAGTAACGTTGCAGGGTATTGTGGACCACTTGAACTACTCCTTCGTCCCCGGAGGAGAAGATGAGTAAGTCGTCAGCAAAGACCAGATGGGTGATGGTAGGACAACCGCTGGCAGTGTGGTATTGTTGGAAGTGCGGGATTCTGATCATGTTATTGAGGTTTCTACTGAGGGCGTCGGCCGCAATAATAAAAACAGTGGATGATAGGGGGTCGCCTTGCCTAACCCCGCGGCTGGATTTGAAGAATCCCTCGGCATGGCCGTTAATGACAGTAGAAAACCAGGAGTTGCTGATGGATCTCCAAACCGTGTTGGTCCAAGATTCAGAGAACCCGAACGCCCTGAAGACCCAAATCATAAATTGCCAGTCCAGCCTGTCATAAGCTTTTTCTATGTCAATCTTGACGGCGATGTTGCCTCCTCGGATAGGAAATTTCATACATGTGATTAATTCCTGGGCTAGCATGATGTTGTCTTGAATGTTCCTCCCGCGGACGAACCCGCTTTGCTCGTTGGAGATGATTTTGGGGAGAAGACCTGCCATTCTGGTCGCGATGATCTTGGAGATAATCTTGTTAGTGAAAGTGCACAGGCTGATCGACCGAAAGTCGCAAAAGGACTCCGGGTTGTCTTTTTTCGGAATGAGGATCAGGTTGGCGCTGGAGATGACTTTGGGATAGGTGGCTCCTTCAAAAAAGGCGATAGCAGCTTCGATGATGTCCTGTTTGATAATGTTCCAGCATGAGCGGAAGAATACTCCCGAGAATCTGTCTGGGCCGGGGGCGCTGTGCTCGTTCAGTGCCCATACTGCATCCTTCACTTCCTGTTCGGAGGGACGACGTTCCAGCTGGGCGTTGTCGTTGTCGTCAATGAGACTGGGGATTTGATCAAGAAAGGCGTTGTCTTTGTGGACAGTTTCTTTAGTGAATAATTTGGAGTAGAAAGCCGTAGCGGCTTCCTGGATGCCCTTTTGGTCGGTGATGATGTTCCCGTCTTCGTCCGTAGTATGGTGAATCGTTAACTTCCGTCTGCGGCCGTTGACGCAACCATGAAAGTATATATATATACATTTATATACACATATATATTCATTTATATACACATATATTTATATATATATACACACATCTACTATTATATATATTCATATATACATACAAATACATACATAAATCATATTTATTAGTCAATAAACTAATATAAAAATAAGAATATTAAATAACACTCCCAATAAAAATAACAATAATAATATCGAAATTTAATAAACCAATAATGGTATTTATAATATTTAATTAAGAATACTTAGAAAATATTCATCAGATGATTAGAACGGAATTGTACACCCTCATACCAAGATACATCAACACGAATGTCACAGGACGCCCCGCATTGACTTCATAGGCTTGGGCTCAGTTAGGGTTCAGTTTGACTAGTTTGGTGCGACCAGGTTATCTAGACGTCAGATAATATTAATAGTGAATAATTAACTATTTATAATGGTCATGTCACAACTTGGCCTGGTTTTCCTAGTTAGGACATTCCTATGGCTAGGTTTCCCCGAGCATGGCTAGTACACTAGTCGAGGCACACTGCTACTCCTCCCGTGCCACAAATCCTAGTCGTCTAGTACTTCAAAACTCAACCATGGCTAAAATCATCTACCGTAATAATTAACTAAATAAATATTTATAAAATTCTAAAATCCACATTTAAATCAAATAAATAAATAAATAAATATTTCAAAAAAAACTTTCGGGAAGGGGAGCTACAAATCTACCCACCTTAAAATAATTTCGTCCTCGAAATTCTAATTCATAACTATTTCTTAAAATTCGAAGTTTAGTATTTCCTTAATCTCCTCAAATTTAATTTCAAAAATATTTATTGCCTTCTCTAGTCATTTTATCACTCCGAATACTTGAGAACTTCTACCCACCTTTGGTCACACTACTCCTCAGAATATGGTCACTAAAGTCTTATGATCCCCTAACTAGTTGCTAATAATTCTACCAACAGGTATCTAGGGCTTGTGGCATCTATACTCCCTAATATCTATAAACAACCAAACTCAATAATCATGCGCTATTATACTATAATTTAAGAAATTCTGATGAATCCGAGATAGCACGATCGTTCGTCCTTCAAAATAAAAGGGACGAGAATCAATGGTACGGAAATCAAGGAAGTATAATCGAGATAAATTATGGAGTTTTCAAGGACGTAGAGAATTTCTAGGAGAATTTTCAAGGCAGAGTGGATTGAGATTTCTAAGGGTTTAGTCAGTTGCGCAGGCTCGTACCAGTACAGTAACGTAACCGGTACGATACGCTCTGACCTGCATGGGCCACCACAAAAACTTATCACGACCCGCACCCGCTTTTCGGATGCGAGCTCGTGAGCAAGCCAGCTACGTATCGAGCGGACTCCAGCCCGACTCGAGTACGTATAAGCTGTCAAGGTCATGGATAAAACTGTATCTCAATCCACATGAATCATATAAACAAGAATGAACAAGTATGGGTCATGGTCTGCAGCCCATTAGCATATTATTCGATTAGACTCTAAGAATGACATGAGTCTATAAATAAGCAGAGTATATCATGATATGGAATATAAAGCACGAGAAGATAATAACGAAATAACACAAGCAAATACCTGCATAATACATCGCAATCCTCTACCATCCCGCTCTGCTAACTAACTCCATACAATCGCTAAACCTGAAGAGATCATCAGGTCCTCAGAGGACTAGCAAGATACATAAAACATGCCTATCTAACAGTTTAATCATGTAATAATATAAACAGGGTGTAAACAGGAACTAGACAGGAGACTGACAAGTGGCTACTGACAGGTAACTATGAACTCGGATACGGGATCAAGTATGCATAAATGAACTGCTGGTAGATCAATGGATACCAACCCTCGCCCCGATTGTGGACTCGCAGGTCAGTTTCAAGACAAATCACCCTCGCCCCGATTGTGGACTCACAGGTCAGTTTCAAGACAAATCACCGTCGCCCCGATTGTGGACTCACAGGTGCAAAGGACAACTCTCGCCCCGATTGTGGACTCGCAGGTTGTTTCAAGACAAAGTACCCTCGCCCCGTATGTGGACTCGCAGGTGCAAATGCAACCCTCGCCCCGTGTGTGGACTTGCAGGTTGTGGGAAAAATAAGGAATAGCAGTTCACTCATATATACTTGCAGACACGATTCAGTCAAGACACTGGTGAAGACATGATACGACCCTATCACGATACACGAGAGAACCAATCCAATATGAACTACAAGGCTAACCATGTACATAGACTATATCTATACTAGCAAGCACGATGTACAAATCACAAGTAAATAACTACTGGTAAAACTGTATAATAATAGAAATATGCATGTAAATAAACTGTAGAGGGAAGCAAGGTATACTTGCCTGGTGGCAGCGCGAAGAACCAATAAAATACCGTCAACTGGTAAGCCATACAGTCCAAGTCATCACAACTGTCTCCGAAAGCTGAAACAAACATTACTAACGTTCTTAGAATAGTCAAATTAGCTAGGATTGCCTGTCCTTAAGTCCAATTCTGGATACAGGGGCAAAACGATAATTTTGGGCAAAAACGATGTCCGCCGTTGGACCCGCTTTGCACCGAAAAGCGTGCCAGAGTCAATGGTCTCTAAAGTCATCAAACTACATGTCTACGGATCCAATTTTTCGATACAAACCCAACCGTATGTCCAGAGTTGGATTCTGGCAGGCCGTGCACAAAATCGTCCGTTGAGTGGGACCGTGGGGCCCGCAAAACGATGTACGATTCAACTGTCTCAGAATCGGACCAAACTTGGCATACAGGACCAGAAAATCGATACGGTCCTGTTGGCGCAAGTTTCGTCTCGATCTGACGAGCGTGCACAAAGTAATTGAGAAATTTGTAAAGTGCACGATACGGTGAATTTTGACGGATACCATAAAATTCGTCGCGCACACGCGACCAATTTGAATTCCGTCAAAGCCCACACGACCACGAAGCCGATACGCAGCTTCGATGCTTTCAGTTCGCGACCACGTCGCCCGGAATGGCGGGACAGACGTGGTATCGGACAATTTTTTAGTTTTGAAAACAGATTTTTGGAAAAATTTGGGATTCGATTTCTCGACGCATAGTCGATGATTTCTGAATCCCAAAAAGGACTGGGAAGCCCTATATGTTGTCTAAAAGTGCCTTCAAATAGTTTTTCTAATAAGCCAATGGGTTGGCAGGAAATGCCTTCAACTTAGGGTTTCTGGGTTTCGATTCCTGTTCAATTTTGAACAGTTTTCGAGCCGACTTCGAATCCACCTCCTGGCTCTCTATCCTACCGCAGAACAATTAATTCTATCTAAAGGGTTTAAAGCCTTACATATTGGGAACGTACCGGAGAAGACGGGACGCAAACGAACGCACGATGATCACGAAATTCCTCCGCAAACTTGACCTGCTGCTGTCGCCCATCCCGTATTGCTGCTTTGCTCACGTGTGCGCATGCGGTTTCCTCGCTCCGGCGACCCACACGGCGGCGCACGGCCGTGGGTGGCCGCCATGGTGTCGGGAAGATGTCGGCGTCGGGTTTTTGTTTAGGGTTTCGACAGATTGTTGCACGCTAATCCCTCTTTCCTTCGCTATATATATATATATATATATAATATATATAATATATATATATATATATTATAATTATATCTATTTATATATATATATATATATATGTGAGCATAAGCTCTCGGGTTAGCTCTGCTGCTAAGCCATGGGTCGGGCCC